>CM035409.1:216276720-216676808 GCA_020310875.1 Ceratopteris richardii
TGTAGGGTGTTGAAAGACGTCCTGTTACACCTGCGAATATAGGTACTAAAAATACAGGTGCTAGAGCTGATGGAGATAGTGTGGAAGATGATGATATTCCACAGATTCCTGTTCACGCTACTATTTTTGTTGCACCTACTACAGATCAAATTCCTTGAGATGGCAGAGATGCTCAGGCACATGCATTGATAGCTTTGTCTATCAAACATGCCATTATTCCTCATATTCGTTCTTGCAAAATAGTTAAGGATGCTTGGGATACACTTACCACATTATAGGAGGCTAGGAATGAGGCTCGTGTTGCTTACCTCCAAAAACAATTGGAGAGTGAGCACATGAATGAAGGTGATTCTATGGACAATTTTGTAACAAGGATCAAGGATTTGAAAGAAGATTTGATTTCTGCTAATGAAGTTATACCAGATAGCTCACTTGTGTAGACCGTTTTGAATGGTCTTCCTGACTCATATTAGAGTTTTGCTTCTACTCTTCGTTTGATGATGAAAGTCAATCCAAATGCCTTGTCATTTGTGGAGTTAATCTTTGTTCTATTGCAACAAGACCAGTCTAGGCAGAATAGGTCTATTATGCATGTTGTAGATCAAGCTTTCCTGGCTAGTCAGAAGGGCAAAGGAAAATGGAGCTCTTCTACCAGTAAGCAGAAATCTACAAATGTTGCACATTCGAAGAAGAAAGACAAAGATGAGAAGAAATCAGAAAAGCAGAAATTGTTTTGCAAATACTGTAAAGCAAATGATCATATCATTAAGAGCTGTCCAAAAGTGGTTGCTAAAGAGGCAAAGAAGAAAGAGGTTGGAATGGTTGTTGCAGAGGCCTCTACACCGAAAACAAAGTCTGCTAATCTTGTGAAGGATGAAGAATTGGCATTTACTACTATTTGCAGTTTTGGCCCATCTTATCATGACCAGTGCATGTCTGCAGTAGACTCAGATGTTTGGTACTTTGATAGTGGGGCGACCAAATATATTACCTTGTAGCACAATTTCTTCTCTTCACTCGAGCGTCCCCCTATGGGGAATACTGTTACATGCGCCAACAACTCCTCGTATTCTGTAATGGGAGTTGGTAAGATCATTTTGACTACTGCTGATGGTAGTTCTTTCACTTTGTTAGATGCTTTATTTGTGCCAAGGATGAAGAAAAATGTGTTATCAGTTTTTGCATTTGCCAAGATTGGCTTGGTTGTGAAATTCGTTGATGACAGATGTATAGTTCATGATCTATCAAATGGCAACATCATTATTGCTTCTGGAATTTTATTTTGGAGGTTGTATAAGCTCATAGACTATGAAAGATCTGTAAATGATTTGGCATGTGCAGTACATGATTCTCAGACGATATCAGATGCAAAGCTTTGGCATGCACGCTTTGGTCATCTGAATTTTGCTAGTTTGCTATGCTTATAGAAATCTGAATTGGTGTCCTCTTTGCCCAAACTTGAGGCAGCTAGAAAACATGTTTGTGAAGGATGTATTTTGGGCAAAATGCAGCGTTCCTTCTTTCCAAAAGATGGTTCAGTTCGGGATACTAAAAAATTGCAGCTTGTACATAGTGATGTCTATGGTCCTATGCATACATCTTCTTTTGGGAACTATCTTTACTTCGTGACTTTCATCGATGATCTTTCCAGGCATGCATGGGTATATCCATTGAAGGCAAAGTTTGAAGTGTTTATGTGCTTCAAATAGTTTATGATTTTGGTTGAAATTTTGTCACCATGTAAAATGGGCACCCTGCATTCTAATCGAGGGAGGGAATATGTCTTCTGACTTTAATGCATTTCTGGTTGAATGTGGGATAAAACATTAGTGTATAGTGTTGTATACACCTCAAGAGAATGGGGTTCTTGAACGAAAGAACATGTCACTCATGGAGATGGCGAGGTGTATGGTCAAGAGATAGGCTTTACCACATAGTTTCTAGCTTGAGGCTATCATGTGTGCAGCATATGTACTTAATAGGTGTCCCACTAAAGCACTACAGTCTATCACTCCATATGAAGCTTGGCATGGTCGCAAGCCATATGTTGCTCATCTGCGTGTTTTTGGTTGTCTGGCATATGCATTAGTGCCTCAACAATATTGCAAAAAATTGGATGATAAAGCAGTAAAATGTATTGTTGTTGGATACAGTTCTAAAAGTAAAGGCTATCATCTATATCATCCACAGAATAAACACATTCTGGTTAGCCGTGATGTTGTTTTTGTGGAAGATGCTATTCAACCATTGTATTCATGTACTAAGGAGACATCTGTTAGCTCCAAAGACATGTATGATACTTTGCTTCCTCTTTTTACAGGTGGTCAGTCTAGTGTTGGTCCTAATGAGACAACTTCTGAGCCTTTGCAGGTTTCATGTGATGATGCAGATCATTCCACTTTTTTATATAGATTTACATGATCCACTTGTTGATGAGAGAGATGATATTGAGCAGGCAAAAACTATGCCAAAATGGCTGTGCAGACCTTGTGTGATAGCAAATTAGATGCACCTCTATCATATCGTAGTCGATCAAGCTCTCATAATGCCTCTTTTGCATCAGATTGCTATGCTATGGCTGCCTCTAGTCTCTATGATGAGACTGAACCTATTTCATTTGATGAAGCACAAAATTTTGAACATTGGATGGCTGCAATGCAATCTGAATATGATGCTATCATGAAAAATGGTACCTAGTCTTTATGTGAGTTGCCTCCTGGCAAGAAGGCCATTGGAACTAAGTGGGTATACAAGCTGAAGCATAAACCTGATGGAACAGTTAACATGTATAAAGCTAGGCTTGTTGCAAAGGGTTATGTGCAGGAAAGAGGCATTGATTTTGATGAAACCTTTGCTCCTACTTGCCAAATGACTACTAGCATCTATGCACTTGCAGCTCATCATGGTTGGAATGTACATCAATTGGACATTAAAACAACATTTCTGAATGGTGACTTGCATGAAGAAGTGTATGTTTTTCAGCCCCATGGCTTTGTGCAGAAAGGGCATGAAAGCCAGGTGTGCAAGTTAAAGAAGGCATTATATAGTTTAAAGCAAGCACCACGTGCTTGGTATGAAAAGATACATGCCTATCTCATTGCACATGGTTTTGAGAATAGCCCAACTAAAAGCATCTTATATGTTAAGCGTGCTAATGATGTGCTTCTGATCATTGTGGTATATGTTGATGACATGCTACTCACTGGTCCTAATGACATGCATATTGCTGATCTTAAGGCTGATTTGCATGTCTCATTTGAGATGTCTGATTTGAGGCATTTGCATCACTATTTGGGCATTCAATTTATGCACGTTGATGGTGGAATGGCTTTGTGTCAAACAAAATATATTGAAACATTATTGCAGTGTTTTGGCCTTGAAGACTGTAAGCCTATTGCCACTCCTATGGAGACAGATTTACGATTGAGTCTTCATGATGCTGGAGATGCATTTGATGCTGTTCTGTATCAACAGGCTATTGGATGCTTGACTTATTTATGCATTACTCGGGGAGATATTGAGTTTGTTGTCTCAGAGATGAGCAGGTTTATGCATTGCCCAAGTGTCAAGCATTGGCAGGGGGTTAAGCGCATCTTTCGCTTATTAAGTGATACCCGACTACTTGGATTGTTTTATCCTAAGGGGGGATCACTACTGCTAGATTTGCATGCTTTTTCTGATAGTGATTGGGTTGGTTGCTATGACACTCGTGTGTCCACTAGTGGCTTTTGCTTCATGCTTGGTAGCTCATGTATATCTTGGTTGAGCAAGAAGCAGCCTACTGTGGCCACTTCCAATTGTGAGACTGAGTATAGGGCAACTTTCACAGCGACTGTTGGGTGTGTGTGGCTCAGACACCTTATGGATGATCTGGGTGTTGGCCAGTCTTCTTCCACCACCATCTTCACTAACAGTGAGAGCACATTGGAAGTTGCGAGGAACCCTATGTTCCATGCTCGCACTAAGCACATTGGGGTGCATTATAATTATGTCAAGGAGAGGTTCTCTGCTAGGGAGATAAGCTTAGCATATGTGCCCACACAAGAGAACATTGCATACCTTTTTACGAAGGCTCTACCTAGGGAGAAGCTTGAAGCTTTTCACAAAGCTTTGGGCTTACTTACTTTCGTGGATTGATTCCACATAGCTTGGCACTTCCTTATACATGAGTGCCAGCTCCTTGTTCACCGCATCACTCCTAAGGGAATCTATTGACATATATAGGTAGTGATGTGTGTGAACACTCTAGGACTTCTGGGGCACTTTTTCCCTCTTTAGGAGGTCTTTTTCCCCGAGTTTTTATATACGCCTATTGCCCTAATGGGCTACTTATCTTTGTACATTCTAGTGGTAATACATTCAGCATTGTGTCTTCTTCTTCTTCCTTGTGTTGTTCGCATGCTTCCGTAGACTTATATATATATATACATATTTACGATATAAATATGTGTGTGTGTGTATGTGTGTGTGTTTATGTGTGTGTCTATGTGTGTATATATGTGTGTATGTGTATATATGTGTGTGTATGCATGTGTATGTGTGTGTATGCATGTGTATGTGTGTGTGTAAATGTGTCTGTGTATGTGTGTGTATGTGTGTTCACCTTGTTGCCTCTCTCTCTCTCTCTCTCTCTCTCTCTCTCTCTCTCTCTTGCATGCGTCATTTGTGTGCGGAAGAATTGAATTTTTTTTTGATGAATCCAAAGCATCGCTTATGTGATGCTCCAGCATTGCAAGAAGTGTGCCAACATTCTTAATAGCATCGTTAATTAGCGATGCTCTTAGAAATGGTCAAATGAGGTTTGCATAAGTGACGCTAGTCATTGCTTATACGATGTTACTTCTTTTTTAAATAAAAAAAGCAATAGATGCTTATGGGATGCTCTGGGCAATGAGTGTCATATAAGCAACAAAACCCGCTTTTTTTCAATGGGGGCAGTGCTATGCCCCCAATTTCTAATAGTGATTGTTCTCGTTGAAATCCATCATGTTTTGTTGAGGGACTCGAAGATCATCAAAAGGATTAGTAGCTTCTTCCAATAAGACATCAAAATTATTAGTCCATTTACTATTCTTCTTCTTCTTTTGATATCATGTTTCCTTGTTTTTTATTCCCAATAGAAAAGATAGTTTTATTATCTAAGGTCTCACCTTGAACTTTACTTTTAATATTAGGAACATCATTCCCTTGGTTCACCAACAAAGTCAATGCTTAATCAAATGGCCGTGTTTGTAATAGTTAAAGCATGCATTAGGTAATTTTCTATATATCACCTTTTGTTCATGTAAAGTACAACCATCTGATTCTTTGATGATTAGAACAACTTTGATTGGCTTAACACTATCAACTTCTATCCTCACCTATGATTCCCATATATTTCCCTTATTCCTTTGAGCTAGAACCTTTCCAATCAATTTCCTCAAATTATCAATCCACCTATAGAATGCAACTAGTAAGTTGGGATATGCAACCCACATTGGAAGTTCAATAGGCTTCGATCCCCAAGGATTGAAGCATACAAACCATTTGAAGAAGTTTATGGGAGTGAACTTTATCAACTAGTATCCCTCACTAATGACCTTCAAGCTCCTAATAGCATCCTCAAAGTAAAACAAGAAACAATTATTGGGCAAAAATTGTATGTGTCTAACAAAAAGTCCTTTATTCTCCCAATTATTCTTTATCCATAATCGTAAAACTTCTATAGGTGGTCTTGGAACATGACACATGCCAATGATTACTCTATCAATCAATTGTGTTTGCCAATTCTTAAGAGAGTTTCTACTGATTATGAGAGTAGGTTCATCCATGTCTTCTTGGTCATATATCCCTTTGAAGACCATCAAGAGAGGTCATACAAAGAGATGTGCAAAAACTCTTTTTGTTTCTAAAAGTTTGTTCTTCAACCTAGTCTTCCATTAGGCATGAAATTTGAAAGTGTGTTAAACCCTTGATCACAATGCATTTACCACATCTTTGAAAAAATGCATGAAGTACTCCCCATAGAAACATCATTTGAATTTATAGGCAAAAAATTTTAAGATAATATTTTTTTAGGTTATATTTGAGCACAAGATGATTTTCCTTATCCAAGACTATAAATGTACAAGGAAATGGGCCGTTAACGTTCATAAAACTCCCTTGTATCTCCCTTTCTTTCTCTTGTAATCCTTTTGTTCTTTGGATAATAACCTCTTGTTGTTTGAGCAAAATAGAAAGTATAAAATTGATGGAAATCAGAAAAAATACAAGAGACCCTTAGTAGGAGGGAAGTCTAGCAAACATAAAAGGTCGAGGAGGAGAAAATCCCCAAATAGGGATATTACATCAAAAGGCTCTCTAGGTACATATTTAGAAAATTGATCATATCTAATCTGGTCTAAGAATGAATCTGCAACATTTTTTCCCTCATGAGTTACAATGGTATTTTTTAATGATTACAAAAGGGCTAGATTCCTCAAAAGGAATATCTTTACAATAAGACAAACAATGTTTAAGGATTCTTCTCATACCCACAAGACATGAGAAGAGTTGATCCTTACACCTTCTGTTAAAGATTTTGTTGTTTCTGTTCTTCCAAATAGACCACAAAATGTGAGCCTTGAGTAACTGCCATAAAACAATATCCATTTTGCTAGACTCACCAAGCAGAAGCTCTCAGAAACCTGGAACTTTATTACCAGTAGTTTTGGAGTACTGTCTGATACCATACCAGAACCTTGAGGTAAACTTACATTTGAAGAAAAGATGTTCCAAGTCTTCTTCCATACCACAGAGACGACAAAGATCTGCATCAACTTTATACTTTCTAGCTTTACTACCTGTCCAAATTCCTTTATGGAAATTCAACCATAACAAGCAGGATTTCTTGTTAGCAATAGGGAAGGACCAAGTGCTCTGGAACCTGTACCTCCATTACTGAGCAGACAAAGAGAGGTTCCACTTTTTATTAAGTCTTTCTGTAATTTCCCTAATGCAATTGAAGTTCTTCTGTAATTGGCAAACATGTCATGAGCCACCTCTTCTATGGTAACATCCTTCCTCTAGAGATTGTTATCCAACTTTTCTAGCAGTCAAGCACCTCTCCATCCCTTCTCAAATCCTACGAGCAACCAAAATCATTCTTTTTACACTTATTCCATCTGATTGGCAGAGACGAATTGGTTTCATTAACTGACCAACCAATCCAAAGAGAGTCCTGCAAGAAAAAGGAGATGTTGTTAGCATACCAAACTAGGAGTTTATATTTCTCCTTGACCAGCACCTAGGCTTTCTAGAAGTTGCAGACCAAGGAACTACCTTTAAGAACAAATATAGTAGGAGAAAAAACAACATCCCAAAGCTTAGAATTAGTCCAACTTTTATTGCTTTTTATACTAAACTTATTAACATTCCTTTTAATCAAACAAACCCAGATGTCATCAAAGGAGATAGATCTAAGAATCCATTTGGTAGCCATTCTAGTAAGGCAAATAAGACCAAGCCCACCCTCTCAATTCTTCATGCAGCAAATATTCCATGCCACCTTTGGGATTTTGGAGCCGCCCCATAAAAATCTCCTAGCCAGAGAGATGGCTTGAGCAATCTACTTTTTAGTAGGCTGCCAACAAGCCAAAAAGTAGGTCAGAGAAGGCAAAATATATTGCTTAAGGACAAAACATCTTTGAGAGATATTATGCTGCATATCCATCCACTTGAAGGTTTTAGCACAAATTCTATCTAAGACCCAACTCCATCTCTGATCATTAGTGATTTCAAAGCCCATAGGGATACCTAGCAACCTGAAAATAGTACCTTTTTTAATAATATCACAACCTACAGTACTAACACAATTAGGAATCAAGTTATTGGAAGCAAAAAACCAATTTTTTTGTGATTGACAATAACCCCACTAGCTAAGCAAAATAGATTAAGACACTTGAGAAAGTTGGCAGTAGAGGAATCATCAGCCCTCATCAACATGTTAGTATCATCAGCAAACATTTACACGCAAAGGTGAGATTGAGCTTGGAGGATCTCTAAACCTTGAATAGTACCTTGGTTTATGCAGTCCTTCACAAGCCAACCCAAAGCATCACTAGTAATGGAAAAAAAGAGAGGGGCTAGAGGACACCCTTGTCTTATGGACCTACACAACCTGAAAGGAGTGGATAATTGACCATTCATAGCCACCTTAGAATGAGCATTTCTAAAAAGAATGCTAACAAAATTGATAAACCATTTACCACCACCTATGTCATGCATTAGAGAATAAAATCCCATTCAATCCTGTCATAAGCCTTATCAAAATCAATTTTGAAGAAGAAAGTATTATTGTTCATCTCCTTGGAAAAATCAAGACCTTCCCAAATGTAAATAATAGCATCAAGAATATATCTACCCTTAATAAAACCTTTTTTTTTGAGGAAGAATGATACTATCCATTAAGGGACTTAACGTCCTAGTTAGGATGGAAGCATATATTTTGTACAATGAAGTCAGACAAGAGATTGTGTTCCAGTTGTTTAGGTCATCCTTAGATCCTTTTTTGTGAACCAATTTAATAACACCAATATTGATGAAAGTAGAAAGGGAACCTCTTCTAATGGCTTCTTGCCAGATCAAGAGAATAATGGGCACCAACACTTCCTTAAACTCTTGAAAGAATTCATTAGATATACCATTGTGACCAGGAGACCTAGAGGGTTTCAATTTACTAATGGTTTCTCTAACCTCACCCGTAGGGAGGGGCAGATCCAGGAGGGAGACCAAGCCCTGAGGAATCATTTTTTCCTACAAAGGGCAATGGTAGCTCTTGCACTCTAGATGTGATCCCCTCTCTTGAGAGGCATAAAGAAAACATTGGTAAAAAAGCTAACAACCTCTTGCAAGTTCTCCTGCATACAGATAGCATACCCACCAGAACTTTTCTTAAACATAGGTATAAAATCCCTAGCTTTTTTCTTCCCTAGATAATAACCTCTTGTTGAAGATAATCCTCTACTCCATATTAAAAAACAAAAAGTTTTGTACGTAAGAATTTTCCGAAATTTGGAGGGATTAGTAGGTGTGCCTTAGGGTACTATATGTGTGGGTTGAAGTTGGGTTAGTTGAGTCCTAATAATTAGGGTGTTTGAGCCTTGAAAAATGAGTAACATGAGTCCTCATCAATTGGCACTGATTGCCACTTCTTAGCAGCCCAATATAAAATAGCCCTCCATACTACTTCGATGTCTTCTTAGTGCTCTTCAATGTTAATGTGTAGCGCGATATATATATATATATATATATATATATATATATATATAGATAGATATATATATATATCCACACACACATCATCCATGTACGCATTCAGAATTTCAGACATTCCTCCGATCATCCGAGCCTCCGTGCCTACCTCGTCCGGATATGCAGAATTGCACGCAAACACATGGGACGCTTGAAGTGCTCGCAAGCTTCGTGCCTTGAGCTCCGAGCTCATGAGACAGCCATCATGGTGGTAGAGATGGTGGTGATGGCGAATCGCGATGCAGGCGTCAAGGCGAGCCCACTTAGTGAGCCCTATATCCTGGTCCAGGCTGCAGCTCCTTGCCTTTCGCGAATAACAATGATCCCCCCTCGACTTCCCTTTCTGCACTGCTCTCTGATATATCTGACAGCACCACTCTTCTCCTACTCTGCCATAGCAGACGTTTTCGAGGGATGGACAGAGGAGTGGCGGCAGTTGTGGAGGCGGTCTTCGTCCAGGACAGCGGAGCTGGCTTGGTAAGCTGGGCAGTGGACGCTCCATACTATGATGCAGAGCTTTCAATGAAAATCAATTGCAGCCGGATGTATCAGATCGATTGCATTTAGTGAGTTTACTGAACAAACTTCACTTCCCTTCGAAGGGGGCGCCGCGCTCATGCCACCCTCCGCCATACCTCGCAAGGTTAATATTCGAGAGGACGCTGCCCGAGGAGTTGCGCTTCGCAAAGGATGCAGCTGTCAAAGAGACGTAGGTGTCCCAAATAGAGGAGCGACCACTTCCAAGCAATGCCGCCGCTGCTACTGCAGCGGTAAAGAAGCCGACGCCGCCGAAGCTTCGCCACCCTGTTGTTTGAACAGGAGTTCCAGTAAGCAACCCACGCGTGAGTCTGAAGCAAGAACACGTAGCTGCTTTCCTTGCTTTGGTGCAAGGAAGTTGAAGCCTGCCTATAGAGTGAACTGTGGGCATGGTGCGGAGAAACAGGTAGATGGCGAGGATGTTGGAAGGTTTCCCCAGAAGAAACAGGCGCACATAAACGGCTATCACTTTCCCCAGCGGACGACGGCGGAGGCATACAGTTCTCGGCTTCCCGTTTCAGCACAGAACTCGAGAAAGACGCCATTGCTCGAGGCAGTAAGCATCTATAACGGAGGAGAACGACATGCGCACAATCAGGAATCATTGCAGCAGCACCTAAGACCAGGCCGATCATCGCACTCGGAGAAAGACGTTCCTACTGCTCTTACCTCATTCAAGAAACAGAACTCGGAGCTGTTCCAGAAATCTCAAAACCGGACTTCTCCTGTAATCTCCAGTAAATCTGTAAGCTTGTTGAAGAAGCCCCGTTCGATCCTTAAGCCTGCACAGAAGTCCAGTCCGCCCATGAATATTAGCAGTCCTCAGGCGCCGGACATGTTCGGGAGACCTGCATTGAAACGGAGTCCTGCAAATACGCCATTAAAATGTCCGACTCCCCAGTCTAAGCAGGATGTGCATGCTCAATCCCATCTCCATACCCAGGGACCCAAGGGCTGCCGCCAAGGTGAGCGGGCAAATGCACTCCGTTCGGGGGCCAAAGCTAAGGGAACTGAACGTGTAAGCGGGGAGGGTGGCAGCTTAATCGAAGACAAACAAGTTGTATGGAGGGAAGGTCTCCTTCAGCGCCTTGGACGGCTTCACGGCCTCGGCAACTGTAAGCTGAGCCTGGAGGAGCTTATCGAGCTCGATGACAAATCCTGCCTCGATAAACTGGAACGATGGCATTTGCAACGACAGGAGAATGAACAGAAAGATCCTTCAGAAGGTAATGTAGAGCTCCTGCCTCTGGGTGGATCACTCGCTCTTTCTTCTTCTGCAACACCGAAAAGGTCTTCCATGGCGTCCATGTGGAATATGGAGTTTGAAGGAGGGAGGCCCGTGCTTCCGCTACAGAAGCAAGACATGAGTCCGGATAGGATGGCTTCTAGAAGAAGGAGAAGCTGCAGGAGCCATTCGGAGGATGGCCATTGGCGTTTTTCTCACACCAACTGTCTCTTCGAAGCACCGGCATCATCACATCTATTCGATACGTACGATGACTGTAGGTGACGATCATGTCAATCTTCTCAAACTCTAGTTCATCTGCCCTCTCTCTCTCTTGAGTATTCAATGTTCATACTTTACACTACCTTTACCCGCCGCCATAGCCGATATCTGTTCCTGTAAATTGTTCTCAGGTAATCGGCGATCTTAGGTCTGCAGCCATACTGTGGATATACTGTGGACAACGTTGTAGACTGTTTAACCATCTCCGATCACGGACATTCTACAGAAGCGCCCTTCCTCCCTCGTATACACGTCCTTAACATAGCGTGTATGGTTTCATGTATATGCAGAGCACATGCATATAACAAACTTGCCTTTCTTGTGTTGGTGCCTCTTGAGTGGTCTCATCAATTGCGTTCGCATCTATTACTCTTTATCATTAATGTTTTGAGACTTGGGCCTCTATGCTAGACTCTTGGATTTGGGCCTCTATGCTAGACTCTTGAATTTACACTAGATATGAGGTAGCTGCACCAACATTTAACTTCTATCCTTCATATTTTTTGGGCAATGCTGCTTCTAAGCTATCTACTTTCACAAGGCATCGGAAAAAGACTCTCATGAAAGATTGGTACCATCCATAAACCGATGCTTGTGTATGAATTGACATCTTCGTTTCAATTTCTTAAAAAAATAGTAGATTGTGTGTTCTTTGTTTACTAGGATTTGTATCTAGTGTCGTGGGGATCCTATGCACATAAATGCTAGAACATGCCCTTTTTAAATCTGCACATATTCACACAACTACAACTTGATATCTTCTCACTAGATTGACCAGATGCTTTGACCATGAAAATGCAAAGATAGCCCTTAATTCGAGAGTATGTGTATGTGTCTTTGACAAATGTGTATCTACATTTGTCAAAGATAGCCCTTAATTTGAGAATGTGTGTCTGTTTAAAATTGGAATGTGCACATAGTCATCAACATAGACCTCTAAGCACTTATGCAAAAATTCTTTGAACACCTAGCACATCAGCCTTAGAAATGTATCAAGAGCATTGGTGAGCCCAAAAGCCATCACATGAAATGCGAATATACCCCATTCTATGGCAAAGGTCATCTTATGTTGGTCCTTCGAGGCAACGGTACTTGGTTATAGCTAAAAAATCCATCTACAAAGCTGTAGACTTCCTTGCTTGCTGATCTTTCCCATAAGTGTTCGGTGATTGGAAACGGATAGTTATCTTTGATAGTGGTTGCATTAATTTTATTCAAGTCAATGCCCACACATAGATTTTCATTATTTTTGGGCACTACCACAATGGGGGATCGACTTTTGATCTTTGTTGCATAATTATCATTATATGTATATAGTTTCTACTTCGTTGGCTTGGCATCTAAAGACATGGGAATTCTATGTGAGTAGATATCTGGGTATATTCCTTTCGAGTCTTTATAACTCTATGCAAACACATGTGTGTACTCTCTTAACAATGCAACAATTCTTCTTCTTCTTCTTCTTCTTCGATCAAGTCATGTCCTATGTATGTACATCATTCTTCACCTTTTGTGGTCACAAAAATCTTTTTAGTCTTCTCCTTATTATCATATGCAACTCCTATGAGTGCTTCTCTATTAGGCATCAATATCATGACCTTTTGATCTTCTATTTCATATTTCTTGAAGTTCTTGGGGACTTCAAAGGGGGTCTCTTCCTCGACTAGCTTAGGATTTGCTTCTCTTGTTTAGTCTTCTTGGTCTATTAATTTTTTCTTTTTCTTTTTTTATATTTCCTCCTTTTGAGTTTCAACTTCTATTAAATAGAGATACTCTTTCTTTGAAGCACAAAAGGTGTCCACGAGGATGGACTCTTCAACATCATTACTATTCTCCTTGAGATCGCACATATGAGGTTCAAAATCTTCAATAATGGACTCATACATGATTGGTTCTAGCCTAAAAACTGAGATATCATGGCTATCCTCATCACAATGGGGAGTCCACTATTCTTTGTTGAATTCTATAAACATGGTGGCTAGAATTTTGGCCCGACTGTGGGGCTCAAACTCTTCATTCGAAAATACTATAGGTGCATAGGCTGGGTCTCAAACTAATCTGTGATTCTCTTTAGCACCCACTTCTCAAAAAGTTACTATTTTCTCTTCCTCCACTACAACTTTGCACATCCATAAGTGAGTGTCTTCATGCACCCAAGAGGATCATCATCCTATGGATTGCAATGACTCCATGTCATCTGATGCTCTATGAACAAGGTTCCATTGTAAAGGGGTTACACCTCTTTGAGAATAGTCTTTGAGATTGAATTCAGTGGTGACTCACATGTTGCAAGTACAAGGAGTTGGTTCTTGAATATTGCACTATTTGTAATTGTCTCATGAATGGTCTATCTAAAATCATCTCATAGACATGATTTTTGCTCAAATGGCATATGGAAACTGAGTGATCAAACTCTACACTACAAGTAATGAGAGTTATTCCTTCCAACAACCCTAAAGGCTTCTCAATGTGACCATCTACCATCAACAATTTCATTCTTGTTAGACTGGGTTCTAGCTTGCCCCGATGCCTCTATAGGGAGGTGTAATCAATAGCAACACCCACACTCGAGTCCAAAATCACTTTTGTTGTGTAGCTTTGACTTGATAAGCAGATAGGTATTTCCTTCTTTTCCTTCATTCATATCTCCTATCTTATCCAAGTGTATTTTGGGTACTGTCCCTAAGAGGGTGGCTTATTCATGTTTGGCACTTGATTTGATATATGTTTTCACAATTCTCGTTTGATTTTGAGTAACTCTTCTAAGGTGAGATGACACTACACTCTGGTGTTCTTCACTACTTGGGTATTCCTAGGTACAATTGATTCTTCCTTTCTCACCATGACCATAGGGCTCTCATTTGAATAGACAAACTCCCATGGACCTCTAAATTGAGGCAATTTTTTCAATGAATTGGATTCAAATTCTAATTGTTTGCTTGATCATATATCTTCTTGCCTCCCATAGACTGAGGGAATGTCTTGTGGTAATTGATCATGATGATCATCCACTAGCTCAATGGGCATAGGATTCTCACTCTCCTTGGCCCATTTCTCCTTTGAATCTCTCTTAGGAATTCTTGTGAGTATTGATGCATAGAAAAAGAGATTTATTGGTTAGTGGAATCAGGTACATAAGCTTCCTCAGGAGGAAAGCTTATCCCTTCTCTTCTATCATTGCTTACCTTTGATGTAGCTAAATTTCCAGATCTAGCTATTATCTTCTTCAGTCTCTCGAACAATCCATCAAAGTGCAATTGTGTTTGGGTCGAATTGGTGCAATTGAAAAGACAGCTAGCCGCAAACATGGTTTGAGCCAATTCCACCATTTTTGCACACAGCTTAGTCCTTTCCATCTCTAAATCAGCTCTAGGATAACATTTGTCATTTTTTGTCACATTTAGTCCTTCTTGGATTGTGGTTTAATATGCTTTAAGCATCATATCTAAATCCTTGAGAGTAGGATCTGCTAGGACTAATCCTACGGTGGTGGTGTAGTAATGTGGGATTGATTAGTCTTAGGTGATGGTGGTGGTGATGGTGATGGTGGTGGTGGTGGTGTGTGAGTGTGTGTGCGAGATGTGATTTCTGTAATTTTAACTTTAGTCTCCTTTAAGATTTCTTTGAGTTCACTCATTTTCTTTGTCAATTGTCTCTCACTCTTTCAAGGCTATCTTTCCAGGCTCTTGTCCTCTTCTCAGTTACACTCTCAGTCTCACTATTGTTTGGGCTCTTGTTTTGTCCTATGCCTTAATTTTGTTGCACTACCTAGGCTCTAGGTACTACTTGCACTAGGGTTGTAGTGATCATACTTTTGTTGGAGTCTACTACCAACCCAATAACATTGATCGGTGTGATTTTCTATGCATTGGCTAGATTCTTTGGGCAATCCCTCAGGAGATATTCCTTACTGCAATTTGGACAAAGTCCTAGGATGATCACTAATTGGGGTTATCTTGATGCAAGGATTGGAAAATCATGGATGAAGTGATCTCCTTGGCATCTATAACATGGACCTCTGGGTGCTTGGGGTCACAATTGTCTCGGTTGGGGCCTTAGGTTTGGGTTTGCATACATCACATTTGAATACTTTGGCTCCCAACTAGGTTCAGTGGGGTTTTCATAAGGGTAGATCTTTGTGTGCTCAGGTGAGTCCATGTAGTAAGCCAATGGGCTATCTACATGCATTGAGTCAAAGATATGGGCATCAACATCGCTTTCAAAATTTATAGGAGGTGCTAACACTAACGCTCTACTCATGTTTTCCTTAGTTGATTCATATTTGGTTGGGATAACATTGCCTAGGGGAGGAGGTTGTTGGCCTAATAACGGTTGAGGTCTTTGTTGAGCTTGGTATTGAGGCTAATATTGTTGAGGCCTAGAGTATTGCTATGGTAGGTAATGATTTTGGTACCTCCCTAGTTGCAGATAATTTTGTGTAATCACTTGCTTATTATAAGGGCAATATATGGTGTGGTTAATGTGTATTTTCTCTTTATTGTGTAGTATTGGCCATTTGAGTTCCCTTGGGGTTGTGCCATGATAGGGAAGACATTAGACACAGTGAGAACATCCTAGGGGTATGCTTACTTGAGACTCATGGTTTCTGAGCTACTTTCTCTACTAACTCCTCTATCGATGTAGATGGTTTAGAAGTTAAGCTAGTAGCACTCTCTAAGTCTTTGTCGATATTTGAAAGCTCTAACTCATTACCCAAGTTATCCTATATTTCTATGCACATTTGCACATTTATCTAAGGATCTAGGCTCCTTCAAATATACATATGACCGCAATTTGGCACTTAGCAAGCCATCCAAAAACAATGCCACTTGATTGGCCAAAGTGGGTAGTTCTAGAATAGGGCACCTTTCCAAGTATTGTCTAAATCTTCTTCTTGCTAATCAAACTATCTCTTGGGGTGTTTTTTTAAAGCTATGTATCAAGGATGAAGTATTGTGCATGATGCCACTCATACATAACTCAATGATAAAGTCTTTTAGTAGTTGGTCTATGTTTCTGAATTGACGTTAGTGTAGTGGTTGAGACCATGTCAAGACTGTGTTTTTGAGAGTGAGGCCAGAGGCATTGTACTGAGTGAACATGTCATTGAATTATTGAGCTCTTAGCATTTGTCTAAAATCTGCTACATGATCATATGGGTCTTTGGTGCCATTGAAGTAGTTCTTCATGGACTTAACCAGGTGAGTAGGCATCAAGATCCTAGGGTGCTCTCTAGGCCTAGACAAGGGAAACTTGTTATGAATTATGGAATGTGTTGAGCAAGGAATTATTACAGTGTTAATTTATTAATGTATTAACGTGTTTTGGTGTTTTTGATATAGTAGCTAGAGGTTCGTGAGGGCATGAAAGGCATGAAAAGATGGACATCAATAATCCGATTTATATTTTATATAGTTTGTAAATGGACCCATGTAGACGGTTCTATTTTGAAAATTGTGTTTTTCTAAGATCGAACTATCATGTCATAGTGCAATAGTGTTCAAGCAGAAGTGCTACTTGTAGTATTTTGCAGTGTTGTGAATTGCTACAGAAATGGCAAATGCAGATGGAATGAGTCAACTTATGAGCGATAAGCTGGATAAGAAAAACTTCCATGCTTGGAGATTCAGAATGATGGATTTCCTGATGGGAAGAGGCTACTGGAAGTACATTGAAGGAGAGAACAAAAATGCTTTGTAGTTACCAGAGATATCAGACCCCAGACCAGTTAAGAGCATATGAGGAATGGAATCAAGGAGCAGGAAAGGTAATGTATTGGCTATCTGTTAGCATACAAGGTAGCATGATTGGGCACATACAGGATGCTAAGACTGTGAAAGAGGCTTGGAACAGTTTGTTCACATTGTATGAGACCAATACAAAGGCACGAAAATTGCAACTCAAGAACATGTTGCATCCATTGGAGAAGAAGGGCATGTAGGTAAGTGACTATACCCTGAAAATCAAAAGCGTATGTGAGTCACTTGCATCTATTGGTGTGAACATAGATGATGATGATGATAAGGTGGAAGTGTGCCTTCGTGGTCTAGGAGCTGCATATAAGCAGTTTAGAACTTCTATACAGACCAGAGAAAATATTCGAAAGTTTGCTGATTTGGTATCCATGCTTATTATTGAAGAAAAGAATCTTGGTGAGGATTCAAAGTCCTAAGGAAAGCCTAGTTCAGAGCAGGTATTCTACTCTGGCAGAGGAAGAGGCAAAAGTAGAGGTTTTGGAAGTGGAAGAGGAAACAATAACCAAGACCAAAATCAACAACGGAATCATGCAAGAGGAAGAGGACAGTTTCGAGGCAAGGGGAGCCAAAGAGGTCGTAGAAATTTCCAAAGAAATGATTCAGGTAATGAGAGTAAAGTATGCTTGAATTGTGGTAAACCTGGACACTTTAAACGTGATTGTAGGTTGAAGAATCAAAATAACAGAAGGCAGCAAAACAACTATGCATCCACAAGTGCAGATGATTCTAAGAAGTTCATGGTTCAACATCACATGATGAATATGATGTCTGCCAGTGTTTCAAAATTGAATGATAATGTCTAGTATGTTCATTCGAGTGCTTCAAATCACATGACCATTCATGTCGAATGGTTTAGTACTTTGTAGAAATTGCTAGTTCTTGGATATGTTGAAACAGGTGATAACACATCAAACCCTATCGAGCATACATGAAACATAGCATTTTCTATGGAAGACGGGAAGGTAAAACATATTGCTGATGTGCTGTATGTTCCAAATATAACAAAGAATCTGGTTTCTATTGGACAAATGGTTGACCAAGGATTACAAGTCAGGTTCAATGCTGATGGGTTATATGTAGAAGAATACAAACAAGATGGAAGATTGATTGCCAAAGGAAACAAAGTGGGTAATGTTCACCTTAAATGTGAAAATTCTTGAAATGAATGCAACCATGTTTGCAAAAGGTACAGGAGTCATTGCTGATATAGAGATCTGGCACAAACAGATTGGACATGCAAACTTGCAAAGGCTTAAATTGATGCAATCAAAGGAGATTGTCCATGGACTACCAAATTTCAAGGTTGCAGAGATGCAAAAGGTATGTGCAACATGTCAATTTGTAAAACAGTTAAGAGCATCATTTCCACATGACAAGCATGTTAGTGAGAACATACTAGAAATAGTACATACAAATGTTTGGGGTCCTGCAAAGACCACATCTATGGGCGGTTGCAGATTTTATGTTACTTTCATTGATGACCATACACGAAAAGTGTGGGTATATTTTGTGAAAGAGAAGAGCGAGGTGTTCACTCACTTTTAGATTTTTAAAGCTATGGTCGAAAAGCAGACAGGGAAGTATATTCAGACATTAAGATCTGATGGAGGAGGTGAATACATGTCAAATGAGTTCAAAAATTTTCTAAAAAATCATGGAATTCGGCATCAGTTTTCATGCAGGTACACACCACAACAGAATGGCATTGTTGAACGCAAAAATAGACATATTGCAGAAATAGCAAGAGCCGTGATGGCTGAGAAGAATATTCCTCATTGTTATTGGGCAAAAGCTATTCATACTATTGTATACATTATGAACAAAACTCGGACTGGTGCTATACATCAAGTTACACCTGAAGAGAATTTTGTAGGTAAAAGCCAAACTTATCACATCTGAAAGTTTTTGGCTGTATTGCATATGTACATGTTCCAAGTGAATTGAGGATGAATCTTGATCCGAAAGCTGAAAAGTGTGTCTTCATTGGATACTCCCTTGAGCAAAAGGGATATAAATGTTATAACCCACTCACCTGAGCAAAGATGTGGTAGTTGATGAAATGTCAAGATTCTATGCAGATGCCAAAGAAGGACTGAATCTTGAAACAAATGAAAAAGAAAATGCTGAAAAATCAAGTGTAGAATCTCAAGCTTTGAGTGGACTAGATGCATCACCAAGCAATAGTTCCAGCTCAAATCCATGGAGTGGAAGATTGCGTGGAAATTTGAGTCTAGCAAATTCATCAAATACATCCAAGAAAGGTAAAGAAAAGCTTTCTGTTGGTCATAAAACATGTGCAGGTTTTGAAGACGTTGCTGGAGATTCAAGCAGTTCAGAAAAGAGTCTTGATGAGGAACTTGGATTGCCCTCTATTAAGACTCCCAGAGTAAGAAAGGCACATGAAGATGATATAAGGAGAAGTGACCCAGGACCAAGAAGATCTGGGAGGATATGGAATTCAGCGCAATGATTGATATATGATAGTTACATGGCTCATCATTGTGCTTACATGACAAAGGTAATACAAGATGTTGTACCTTGTTGTTTTGAAGATGCAATTGGAAATGGAGATTGGAAAAAGCTATGGATGAGGAGATGGTTGCACTTTATGGAAATGATACATGGAAGCTGGTTCCAATGCCACAAGGAAAGAAACCCATAGGTTGCAAGTGGGTTTACAAGGTAAAGCACAATGCTTATGGTAGCATAAGCAGGTATAAAGCAGGTTTGGTAGCAAAAGGATATGCACAAACTTATGGCATTGATAATGAGGAAACATTCAGCCCTGTAGCTAAAATGTCTACTATTAGAACACTTGTTGCATTAGCTACAACAAAAGGATGGACATTGCATCAGATGGATGTGAAGAATGCTTTTCTACATGGTGAGTTACAAGAAGAAGCATACATGGACCAGCGACAAGGATATGAAGATTCAAAGCATCCAAAATATGTTTACAAGTTGCAAAAGGCTTTGTATGGGCTGAAGCAAGTGCCTTCTACATGGCATGCAAAGATTGCTGATTAATTGACCACCATTGGATTTTCTTTGTGTGATGTAGATGATTCACTATATGCAAGGAAGGGTGATGATGTCATCTCAATTGTGGCTATCTATGTTGATGACTTGATTGCAGGTGCTGATAATGAAGAAAGCATCAAAGAGGTAAAGCAACTTCTTATGCAAGAATTTGACATGAAAGATCTTGGTGTGCTGTGCTATTTCTTGGGCATTGAGTTTATACATACAGAAAGAGGTATATGGATGTCACAAAGGCAATATGCCTTGAATATGTTGCAAAAGTATGGTATGGCTGGTTGTAAGTCAATTTCTATGCCGTTATATCAGGATTTGAAGTTAGATACTACATCAAGTGAAGCATTGGAGAATGCTACTATGTACAAGAAAATTGTGGGAAGTTTGATATATCTCACAATTACGAGGCCTGATCTAAGCTACACTGTTGGACTTGAAAGTCATTTTATGTAGGTTCCTAGGAAGCCATATTTGGATGCTCTGAGGTGCACTCTACCTTATGTGAGTGCTACTTTGGATTATGCATTTTTTTATGAAGCTGGTGTAGATTTGCAGGTTCATGGATACACCGATGCAGATTGGGTTGGTAGTAGTCCATATAGAAGATCTACTAGTGGCTTCCTATTCTCACTTGGAAGTGCAGCTATTACATGGAGCAGCAAGAAACAACCCACTATTGCTTTGTCGAGTACAGAGGCTGAGTATAGAGGTGCTGCAATGGTAGCATGTGAGGCATCATGGCTAGTTGCTACTTGCAGATTTAGGTGTGGAAGTGCAAAACCCTATCCCCATCTATTGTGATAATCTTAGCAGCATACAGTTAGCACAGAACCCTATTTTTCATGTCAGAACAAAGCATATCAAGGTACATTATCACTTCATCAGAGAGAAAGTATTAGCAGGTGATATTGATCTTGCTTATGTGAGAATGGATGAATGGCTTGCTGATATTTTCACTAAAGAACTTGGAGCAGAGAAGCTGAAGAAGTTTTGGAAGATGATTGTGTTTATAGCAGTCAGGGCACTCAAGGACTTACAAGACAAGGAAGCCAAAAAAAAGAGTCAAAGCAAAGAGAAGGACCAAATAGGCAAAGCAGTCAATGCAGATCCGACAAATAGGCCCTATAATTTTTCATGAAGCAATATTTCCCAAATAAGTGATCTTAGTCACTTCACACCATTGTAAATATCATTTGTTGATTATTCCTACTCCATTTTGTGCAAGCCGAGGAGTCCTCGAGCTTGAGGAGTATTAGTAGTATTCATGTACCAATTTTCATAATTTTCAGAGCTCGTTTGAGCCTCCAAAATAGCCTAGGAACCTAATTTTTTAATTAGGTTGGACATTGGGTCTGGACAGGACCAAAGCTAGTCAAAAACTATAAAGAGAGCTAGAGAGCTCATTTTTTAGGTTAGCTTGTATGAGAAATCTTTTGTAATGGAAGTTATTCCTTGGTTCCTCGCTTTGTTCTTGTCATGTGTGTGTGTGTATGTGTGTGCATGCTAGTGTGCTTCTCCATCACCACTTGTGCACATCACTTGCTCGAGGTCTTCATACCATCCTCATGTCTTCCCGGATTGACATTAAAGGAGGTGCTATTCACTACTGAGCTACACCAAATTTTGGCACCATTGTCGGGGAGGATAGGCCTTTCATCACTTGGAGAGTTCAAGAACATGTGGTAAAGTATTGTGTTGCACCTTTTTTTTGCTCAATTGCGTAGGATTTGAGTTCTTGCTTGGCACTTTCACCCTTCCATTGGCCCATTAGTTCCCCATTTCTTGTTTTTAGTAGTGTAGTCTTAGTTCATGTTTGTTTGAAGCACAAGAACAATCTCCTAACCCCATTCTCTCTTCCTCACACATATACACCTTCACACACACACACTCACGCATCACCTTCCATCACTATCGTTTCTTGTTGGGTGTGATAGCCTTGAATAGGGGGATGGGAAGTACATTCTCTCTGGCCCTTCCCCCTTTTAAAATCTCTAAGAAAAAAGCAAATAATAAAAGGAAAACTCAAAGAATTATTGGTGTCTTAAATAAACTAGCATTTCCCACAAATTTCATTTTTGTCCATTTTAAACCGTTTCAACTCTCACGAGCGAAATATCGCTAGGATGTCTCTTTATGTCCTCATTAACTTGTGGTCAGTATAGGCCTGAGGGGAAGTTACGACAGTAGCTTGGCATTTATTGACGACCATTCAATACTTGGAGAGTGGGAATAACGCACTCTCACAGGGGTTCCCTATCCCTTTTCATCTAGGTTGTGCATGTCTTCTACTCTTTGGCTCCTCCGGATCGGAGTTGAGCATCTGTCTGCGTTGTTCTTCTACATGGCGATGGCGAGGTTGAGCTCTGCGGAGCTCCCCCTCTGACTTTACCTGTTTTAAGGCTCTAGGTGTAGCTAGGGTTGGAAACCTTTCTCGCTCACTCTATCGTGATCGCGGCCATGTCTTTTGGATCCCCATCGCCCCTCTCTGTCAGGCAGTGGAGCTTGCTATGCCTTTTCTCGCAACTTGGGGAAGAAGGGGGGGTTTAGGGAAATCTTCCTTCTCCCTCATTCGTCGGGACTCCCATTCCGCTTTTACCTCTTGTTGTTCACTGTAACACTCCTTTGCGGCAAACTCCCACACCCTTTTTTGAAGTGGTGCTTGTTCAAAGACAGTTGCAAGGACCTCAAATTTCTTGTCTATTGCTCCTAATCTTTGCATAATCAAGTATTCTCGACTGTTGTCATTGACGATTCTCCAAGTTCACCGTCAATCCTCCATATCTCAAAAGCATGGCGCTACTTCATGTCGCTCATGTGGTAGTCTGAAGCTCGAAGTTGTGGTGCAATGTGTGATACCCCATTACATCACCCAGAATATCTGCTTATGAGGTTTATGGTAATTGTTTTGAACTCTTGGGTCTCTCGAGAGATGTTGCCCCTTGGGTGAGATTAAGTTTTGTGCATATTTTATGGGAAAACCCCTTAGACACTTCCACTGTACCTTGACTCTCTCTGTTGCTCACAGTGATGCTGTGATAGTTATTTTCCCTTGACCTAAAGGTTCGTGAGCTCTTGCTATTCTCCCACTGCCCACTCCATGGACAAATATCCATTTTGGGGATCACGCATGTCTCTATCCATTAGATCTTGCAGTGAAGGACATTTTCTCACACCTCACCTCTACCCACGGAAGTTCTTGGCTCCCTTGATCTCCTCTGTTTGTCTGAATTCAAGCTATGGTTCTTCGCATACTTTTGTATCGCAGGGAGATTATTGGGCATGTTTATGTTACTGGAGATCTAGAGTTCTCAACATGGCAGACCCTCGTTGAGATAGAGAAATATAATTCATGCCTTTGGAAGACCTGAGTCTATTGGGAATATGAATGGAATATGAATTTGAGGTAGTAGTAAGAAAAGGGAAGACTCACTTGAGAGCAGATCATCTTTTGAGGCTCACATCTAGAGAGGCCCCATAAGGAGTATCAGATGATCTTCCGGATGCTTACTTGTTCAATTTGGAAGTTGTACCGTAGTGGGCCAAGAAATTAGTGCCAGTATTGACATATGGACCTAAACATCCTGTAATGAACACTCAAGATAGGGAAGTAGTAAAAGCCCAAAAGTACCATATCATGGCAGGAAGTATGTACAAGCATACAGATCAAGGATATTAGCTTGTGTGGAAGAGGAGTACGCAAAATGGTTTCAGTTAGCACATGTGGGTGCATTAGAGCAACACTAATCAAGGTAAAGAACTTTACAGACACTAAGGAGACTCGGAGTGCACTGGCTGACTATGGAAGCAGATGTCCATAAGTTGTGTAAGGAATGCCTAGTTTGTCATATTAGACCACGTGTGGAGCACGCCACACTATACCAAGTGTCTCTAATACTAGATTGGAGTGAACCATTGGTAGTGTTCCTCAAGATGAAAACATTCCCTCAAGATATGACCCTGGCCAAGCAAAGAAGCTTAGAACAAGAAGCCCTAGATTACACTCTCATTGGTGATAATCTATACAAGCATGGAAAAGATAGATATCTGAGACTATGTGTCCATGAGAGTGAATATCTCAAGATCTTGGAAACTGCTCACCAAGGTGTAGCATAAGGCCACTTTGGACTAGACCGTGTGATTAAGGCAATCCTATTTGTAGGCTTGTGGTGGCCAACTCTTCACATGGATGCACATACCTATGTGAAGAGGTGTGATGTTTGTTAGCAAACTCAGTATCCTATACACAAAGATGATATGCCACTAAGACCTATGATGGGTGTACGTGCATTCTCTAAGTGGGGAATAGACTTTATAGGTCCTATTAATCCCCCAGCTAAGAGTTCCCATGTGGAGTATATCATTGTTGCCACTGATTATCTAACCAAGTGGGTAGAAGTGAAAGCCACAACAAAGAACTGTTGGATGTGATGGCTGGGTACAATCAGAAGATCAAGGTGGTGCTGCTAGACCTGCTTCACACCTGCCCTTTCTTTTCTTCAGAAATGGTTAGAAGACTCCTTGAGCTTCCAAATGACACCAAGAAACTATATATGTGCTTTACAAAGTGATTGAGTAATGATCAAATCAAAACAGATAAGTTTGAATCTTCATAAGTCCAAAAACTTGCTATTTCTGTAATGACACCTGCTCAGTCCTAAGCTCAGTGTGTCCAGCACACTTGCAATTGGTCTAATTCCTTCTGGGAGTATTAAATTAACTTAACAAGCTAACATTAGCAAGTTAAATCACTCCAAATGGCAAACTATACACTGAGCATGATGTTTAGCAAAATTATGAACACCCCCGACTTTTCAGGAAACACACAGAAATATATCAGTGACTGCTTCGATTGAGATTTCTCCCAATTGGCTGAATAGATTGACTTGAAATTTTGTAGTGTTGTAGAATGCTTTGAGCTGGTTCCAATGAGCCCTTGATCATCAAATTTGATTCAGTAGATCTTGAGATATGCCCTGTTGAAGTTGACAGACTTGGAGGTAGTTACTCAGAGAAAACACAGAGTAAAGAACTATGAGTATATGTATTGATACTATCAAATGTACATTCCCATTGGCATGTAGAGTGATGCTCAATGGTACTCAGAGGTGTAGGCTAGGTAGTAGCTCTCACACACTCACAACTTTGCTTGGATTAGCCTCGGGAAGAGTGTCTCACAACCCGCGACTTTTTACATTGACTTTTATAGATGTTTTGAAGGAGTTTGAATTTCAAAATTCAAATGTAGGCTCCCTCAAATCTCTCAACTAATCACATGGAGATATTCTCTCCATTCATACCTTTCAAATTCCACGACTTTTGAAGGTAGGTACAATTACAAGAAGTCACTTTGACTTTTACATAAAGTAATAAGTAACTAAGCATAGGCATGTGTTCCTATGCTCTTTCTTGAAATGAAGTAATCCAAACTTTTGCAATAAACTTCAAAGTTGATATCCAAAGCTAAGTGATCTTTGTGCAATCTTCTTGTTGAGTCTTCAAGGCACAAGACAAGTCCAAGTGTTAAGGCTTGTTTGCACCAACAGCTCCCCCTCAAGCCAAACACTTGCTTGAGTCTTCATCTTTAGTCTTCAATGATATCCTGTAATCCAATCATGGATTTAAACCTGCATAGCTTGCTCCCATCCAAAGCTTTTGTAAGCAAATCTGCACATTGAATATTAGTGGACACATATGATAATTGGATTTCCTTGCTAAGTAATTTCTCCCTCACATAGTGGTAATGAACCTCTATGTGTTTTGTCCTAGCATGATACACAGGATTAGCAGCTAAATGAAGTGAACTTGTATTATCACCAAATATGATAGGTGGCCTTATGTATAGGCCCAATTCTGAATAGAGTAACTTCAACCATATTGATTCTTGAGTGGCATTGGCTAGCCCTCTGTACTCTGCCTCAGTAGATGATAGAGCCACTGTGGGTTGTTTCTTGGATGACCAAGAAATAGGTTTATCACCTGCAAAGCATATGTAACCAGATGTACTCCTCCTATCATCCTTGCATCCTGCCCAATCTGCATCTGAGTATACCTTGATGTCAATATCTGATGAATATGGATAATACAAACCATGATTTTGTGTTCCCTTTAGATACTTTACTATCTTCTTGGCTGCCTCCAAATGTGGTACTCTTGGCTTATGCATAAATTGGCTAAGTACACTAACACCATATGAGATATCAATCCTAGTTAAGGTAGCATAATTGAGACTACCTACCAAACTTTGGTAACCTGTAATATCCTTGAGTTCTTCTCCTTCATGTGCACTAAGTTTGTGGTTGACCTCCATAGGAATGTTTGAGACTTTAGCTTCCTGCAAATTAAACTTCTTGACCATGTCCTGAATGTACTTCTTCTGAGTAATGAATATACCTGAATTTGTGTAGACCAATTCAAGTCCTAGGAAGTACTTCAATAATCCAAGATCATTGATCTTGAATTCCTTCATCATTTGACCTTTGATATGTCTAATTCCTTGAACATCATTTCCTGTAATAATGATGTCATCAACATAGACACACAAGTATATTACCTCTGAATTGTTCCTTTTTATAAACAATGAAGTATCTGCTTTACTCATCACAAATCCTTGATCCAAGAGATAGGTTGTCAACCTATAGTTCCATGCTCTAGGTGCCTGCTTCAATCCATATAGAGCTTTCTTCAATTTGCAAACATGATTTACCTTATTGGGATCCTCATAGCCAGGTGGTTGTGACATGTAGACCTCTTCAGATATCCATCCATTCAAGAATGCATTCTTCACATCCAATTGGTACATGTTCCAATTCTTGGATGCAGCTACACTCACCATAATTCTGATAGTTGGCATCTTTGCCACAGGAGAAAATGTCTCCTCATAATCAATGCCTTGGGTTTGTGCAAAACCCTTGGCTACCAACCTAGCTTTGTACCTGCTTATTGTACCATCTGAGTTCCTTTTGAGTTTGTAGATCCATCTGGATCCTATAACCTTCATGGAGTCCTTCTTGGGTACCAAGTCCCAAGTATCACTCTCCTTGAGAGCCTCCATTTCTTCATCCATTGCTTCCTTCCATTCTGGTTTAGTAATGGCTTCCTCAAATGTACCTGGTTCTTCACTTGAGATATCCTTTGCAAGATATACAGAGTGCTTGGTTACAAGTGAAGTATCATAACCATACCTAATAGGTTTCTTCTTTTCCCTTGAAGATCTCCTCATAGCTTGAGTTGAGGATTCTGGATTGTCTTCAAGTTGCTTCATCTTCATCTTCCCTTTGGATTTCCAAGCTTTGAATTCTTCAATGTTGATGGTGTCTTCATCATCTGAGCTTGTGTCCTCATTCTGAGTTGGTTCTTGCCTGACAAGCTTTGGAAAGTCTTCTTCCATATCATAAGGTAGGCTCACTTTCCTGCACTCATTATCATACCATGAATCATTTTCATCAAAGATGACATCTCTGCTTACCTTGAAGCCTTTGTTTGAGGGGTTATAGAACCTGTATCCTTTCTGATTCAAATCATAACCAATAAAGATACACTTCTCAGCCTTAGGGTCTAGCTTTCCCCTTACCTGTGAGGGAATATGCACATATGCAACACACCCAAAGATCTTGCAATGATCCAGAGATGGTCTCTTACCATGCCAAGCCTCATAGGGTGTCATTCCATCAAGTGTCTTTGATGGCAACCTGTTGATCAAGTATGTGGCAGTAGATACACTCTCTGCCCAAAGATAATTTGGTAGTTTCTTCTCATTAAGCATAGACCTAGCTGTCTCCACAATGAGTCTATTTCTTCTTTCAGCTACCCCATTTTGTTCAGGTGAGTACCTTGTGGTAATCTCCCTCTTGATGCCTCTTTCCTGCAAGAACTCTTCAAAATCATTGGAGAAGTATTCTCCACCACCATCAGACCTTAATCTCTTCAAATGTCTACCTGTTTGATTCTCTACTAATGCAAGATACCTTTTGAAGCAATTAAATACTTCATCTTTATGTTTCATGAAGTACAAGACAGTCCATCTGCTATAATCATCTATAAAAGATACATAGTACCTTGATCCAGATATGGATGGCTCCTTGCTTGGTCCCCAAACATCTGTATGCACCAATTCCAAGTAATCTTCATGCATAAATCCTTTCTTGGTATATGGCAACCTGTGTGACTTACCAAATTGACAAGCCCCACACTTGTATATCATGTGTTGCTTGGATACATTAGGTATCCCAAGCACACATTGATCTCTGCTCATCTGCTTTATGGTTCTCTCTCCAATGTGACCCAATCTCTTGTGCCACATCTCCAATTCTGATAGAGTTTGGTCCCTATAGTTGTACAAGGCAATATTTTTAGTATCCTCAAGTTCAAAGGTAAATAGTCTACCTGACTTCTCTCCCTTGGCTATCCTTCTGAATCCATGTCTTGGATCCTCCACATATGCACCATGTTGAGTGAACCTGACCTGTAGACCTTTTTCAACAATCTGACCTACACTCATCAGATTCTTGGTGATTGTTGGGACATACAATACTCTGCTTAGCAAATTCTGATTACCATCACTTGTTTTGACATTACCTACTTTAACCACTGAGTGTTTAGTGTCATCACCTGTCTGCACTTGGTGCTTGCCTTTAGGTTCTTCCAAATCAGAGAGTAAGGCAACATTCCCAGCTACATGGTTAGAGCAACCTGAGTCAATATAGAACAAATGATCATCATTGATACCTGATTTAGATGTCATGTTCATAATCAACAAGGAATCATCTTGATCCTCTGCATAATTGTTGTAATCCTTTCTGTTCCTGTATCCTCCTTGATAATTGCCATTGTGATTGTAATTATTGTTGTAGTTATTGTTGTAATTATTGTTGTAGCCATGGTAGCCTTGAGATTGATTGAATCTGCCTCTGCCTTGGGAGTATCCTCCTCTTTGGTGACCTCTTCCTCTTTGATTCTTGTAGTTCTTGTAGCATTCATCTGTAGTATGATTAGACAAGCCACAAATATTGCATGGAGATTGATTATAGGGTCTCCCCCTACCTGACTTACCTCCTCTGCCCCTACCTCTAGATGATCTACCTCTCCCTGCATAGTTTGCTTGGGAGGTGGATCCTTCATCATCAATCTTCTTGCTTTTACCCTTATCTTTAGACTTCTTATCTGTATATAGGGCAGAGGGATTGTTACCTTTTGATTGCTCTCCATTCTTTGTGATCTTGGCTTCATGTGTGAAGAGTTGTCCAATCAGAGTGGTTAGATCAGGTGCTTGGATGTCCATGTACAAGTCCATTGCAGTGGTAAAGCTCTCCCACTTGTCATCTGCTTTGAGTCCATTGATCACTTGTCTGACTATTTGCTCTTCTTCAATCTCTTCTCCAACACTTGCAAGTTGATCTGCTATGTCTTTGACTTTGGTGACAAAATCTAAAACACATTGTTTTGATTGCTTCCTAAGAGTTGTAAACTCAATCCATAGCTGATTCTTTCTGGCCCTTGTGCTTGATGAGAAGTATGTTGACAAGGTCTCCCAAGTCTCTTGGGAAGTCTTACAGTTCCTAACATGAGGTAGAAGGAAATCAGAGATAGAGTTTAGAAGATATGACCTTGCTAAAGCATCTTTAGCACACCATTGATTAAGTCTCTCATGCTCATCCTTTGTAGGTAGGCCTCTGGTTTTGAATGAGGGCAACTCCTCATCTCCTGATATGTATCCATACAAGCTTCTCCCTTGTAGATAAGTCTTCATTCTTAATGACCATGCCTGGTAGTTATTTCTATCCAATTTGTCAATAAAGGAAGGGAAACCATCACCCATGATTACCTTGTTTGCTCTGATACCACTGTTGGATGTGATGGCTGGGTACAATCAGAAGATCAAGGTGGTGCTGCTAGACCTGCTTCACACCTGCCCTTTCTTTTCTTCAGAAATGGTTAGAAGACTCCTTGAGCTTCCAAATGACACCAAGAAACTATATATGTGCTTTACAAAGTGATTGAGTAATGATCAAATCAAAACAGATAAGTTTGAATCTTCATAAGTCCAAAAACTTGCTATTTCTGTAATGACACCTGCTCAGTCCTAAGCTCAGTGTGTCCAGCACACTTGCAATTGGTCTAATTCCTTCTGGGAGTATTAAATTAACTTAACAAGCTAACATTAGCAAGTTAAATCACTCCAAATGGCAAACTATACACTGAGCATGATGTTTAGCAAAATTATGAACACCCCCGACTTTTCAGGAAACACACAGAAATATACCAGTGACTGCTTCGATTGAGATTTCTCCCAATTGGCTAAATAGATTGACTTGAAATTTTGTAGTGTTGTAGAATGCTTTGAGCTGGTTCCAATGAGCCCTTGATCATCAAATTTGATTCAGTAGATCTTGAGATATGCCCTGTTGAAGTTGACAGACTTGGAGGTAGTTACTCAGAGAAAACACAGAGTAAAGAACTATGAGTATATGTATTGATACTATCAAATGTACATTCCCATTGGCATGTAGAGTGATGCTCAATGGTACTCAGAGGTGTAGGCTAGGTAGTAGCTCTCACACACTCACAACTTTGCTTGGATTAGCCTCGGGAAGAGTGTCTCACAACCCGCGACTTTTTACATTGACTTTTATAGATGTTTTGAAGGAGTTTGAATTTCAAAATTCAAATGTAGGCTCCCTCAAATCTCTCAACTAATCACATGGAGATATTCTCTCCATTCATACCTTTCAAATTCCACGACTTTTGAAGGTAGGTACAATTACAAGAAGTCACTTTGACTTTTACATAAAGTAATAAGTAACTAAGCATAGGCATGTGTTCCTATGCTCTTTCTTGAAATGAAGTAATCCAAACTTTTGCAATAAACTTCAAAGTTGATATCCAAAGCTAAGTGATCTTTGTGCAATCTTCTTGTTGAGTCTTCAAGGCACAAGACAAGTCCAAGTGTTAAGGCTTGTTTGCACCAACAAGAACGATGCTCAAACGATAGCTAAGTTCTTATTTTAGAACGTGTTCTAAAGATACGGGCTACCTATAGAGCTAGTAAGTGATAGAGGTACTCACTTCTTGAATGAAGTTATTGAAAACCTTCTCCAAGAGTTCTTAGTGATACACAAGAAGTCTGCCCCCTATCATCCACAAGCTAAAGGGCAAGCCGAAAGCATCAATAAGATTCTATGCAATGTGCTGACCAAATTAGTGAATAATAAACGCTCTGATTGGGACAAACAGCTACACCATACTGTTTGGGCATACCGAGTTGCCTATAAAACGGTAATCCAAGCCACAACCTTTCAAATGGTGTTTGGCCAAAATGTAGTGCTACCATTGGACTTCTTGATACCTACACTGAAAGTAGCACAAGAGCATGAGTGGATAGGGCATGGACTCTCTTCTAGGATCTTTGATCTTGAATGGCTAGGTGAAACGAGACTGAGAGCTGCCGAAGGGATATATGCAGCTAAGAAAAGACAGAAGGCATAATTTGATGCCCACATGAAGGATAAAGGCTTGAAAGTAGGAGACTTAGTTTTAGTGTACACCTTGAAACAACAAGCAAGAAAACTAGAGAAGCAGGGCTACGGACCCATGATTATTAATAGAATATCAACAAGTGGGGCAATCCAATTAGCCACCTTAGAAGGTGATGTACTCCCTAGTTACATCAGTGGTTGCAGAGTCAAACTATATCAAGAACCCCTCACTGAGGAAATGATTATTCGACTCAACACTGTGAAGAAACATAAGGAAGAAGGAAAACAAATCCAAGAAGAAGCTCAGGCACAAGCATTGGAACACATTCGAAGAATGAAATTGAGAAGACAGGGTAGAGATCAGCCTAGGACAGATGCCTATGCAGCTCCAGGATATCATATGGCTATGTGTGAAGTCTCAGGTGTAAGTTCCATAGAATTATTGACCGACGTCCTTTTGTGACCTTAGAAATAGGACAAGGAAATAATGCAAGGACTGTACATGCCTTGATTCACTGAGGCGCAGCCACTAGTGCAGTTAGACTTTCTTACTATCAAGAATTGAAATTAAGTGTCAATCCTATACAAGCATACCTCATAGGATTGGGAGGTGTGGAAACCCCTTGCATGGGCAAGGTGGAGCTTCCCCTCTACATCCAAGATGTTCTTATGACAATTAAGGTGCTAGTGTGTCAAGACGAGGATCTCACCGAGGCTCTTGTCTTGGGTCAAGATTGGATCTATGATCATGCAGTCAACCTGAACCTAAGAAGCGGACTTCTTCAGGTCTCAGTAAATCAGAACCGCATTACAATTGAGTTAGAAAATGAAGCACTCAAGGAACTAGGAAAGGCACCAACTCCTGGTCCTTCCAGGAGTACACATGAAGATGACGATGCTATTCTTGTCCAAAACTATGTGATGCAGAAGGATGGTTTTCTCAACAAAGAACTCAAGGATACGATGGAACTCCCTTCTTTTCCAAAAGTGATGGAGACACGGCAACCAAAGGAGTACCAAACGCAGAAGAAGCAGATGACCTATGCTCAAAGCCAAAGGAAAGTACGAAGCAAGGTGTCTCAGCCACCAAAACAAGTATGGGTACGAAAAGGTGAGCAGCCTATTGCGGTCAAGTTACAACCACTGACTAAACGTCATACTAGTGATCAACGATAGGACACTAATAGGAAGTGTCTCAAAAATTCTTCTACAAAAGTAAAGTCTATCTGGGTACCCAAGAAGTCAATGAAGGTTGACCCACAATCAAGAAAAATTTGGGTGCCTAAGGCTTGCTTGCAGGCTCAAATAGCCACACATAAACCACACAATGTACAACATGATTCACTCACTTGAACAAATGATACCCACTCTTGTTTGACATGCACAAACACATATTCGTCCATGAGCACGAGCAGAATCACTTGTAAATGGGTCCCTAAAAATCATCATTTCCAAGTAGACATTCTTATAAATCCCTCCAAAGTCTCCACAAAATCAAAAGGTAAAGCCATCCATGGTGTTTGGCAGCCCAAATCTTGTAATAAACCACCTGATCCCATTGTAAAGCCACATCTACTTACTAACTGTATCAGCACTGCACCTCACCACCCCAATTAACTGTATCCGCTAACCACACTTTACACTCACAACCATGCAAGCACTAACTAACCTACTAACTACATCACAATTCATCATGTTAATGTTGTAACGGGGACATAGGATCACTTTGTGTCCATTGCAAGGTTAACATTCATTGTATATTCTCACATAATTGGCGATCGAAACATGGCAGAGGCTGCAGGAACGAGCTCCTAGGCAGACACTAGCCCTCAAATAGTGGACATTGAAAGTATCCCTATTCAGGAGGAGTTGAAGGAATGGCCACGGGTGTTAAGAGTAGTACATGTCATATTGATTCAAAATCCTCCCCAAGGGCACACCTTGCTAGTTAGCAAGAACTCCCATTGGTTTAGTGAAGTAGCAGGACCCCTTGGAGAGGGCACCTATTTATGGGAGGCTGAGATAGAGTTTAACGGACGGTGGGTCCGGTATCATTTCTTTACATGAGAGTTTGAAAAGCTTCAGAATAGTGAAGGATTGCAACCAATATGGAAGAAGGCCGGATTGGATGATTACTTTCGAGCTCAATTACCAAAGCCAGACTTCCTGAGGTGTTCATACCTAATTAGCACACCCACTCCCAACAAAGATAGAAAGGGGACGAGCACCTTTGTACTGCCATCTCTTACATGAGGAAATGAACTAAAGTGCTTTAAATTGATCAACAAATTTGGTAACGGAAGCTCTAGAAATGAGAGGTATGCACATCCCTACGGAGAAGACAATGATCCCGTACAACATGAAGAACAGGAACCTAACTAAGCTAAAGGATATGGCACCATCTATTGCCATCCACCTCCGAATGTGCATGCAGCACTTTGCATTCCCTGCCCAAGAAAGATTTAAGATGCCACCCAAGAAGATTTGGTTTAGTTTATTTGGTAGATATGCTAAATTTGACAATCAATATGCCACATTGGATCATTGACCAGATACATCTTGCACATCAAAGTTGGTACAAGAAATAGAAGTCAGTGCTCTATGGATGTTGAGCACTTACTAGAATTGTTTATCGGTGCTTGGCATATGATGTGCCAATTCAAAGGGCACTCATTTGGACTAGGGTGCGAGATTTTTAGTGAAGAGTATCAACGGCAGGGCCTCCATCAAAGAAAATGAGGGGAGTTTTTAGATGCCATGTGCACAGGCTCGAGGCGCTACATTGACACCAGACATGACTCTGCCACCCCAAAGGCGAGTACAACCCTTCATCATCAGATTACCAAGGCATAGTGCAGAAGGGCATAATCTAATCTTCCCACCAATCCCCACAAATTTAGAGTTTCCTCATGGTTTCACACTTGAAGATTTAACTGATGAGGAAGTAGCCAGGATAATCAATGCTACTAACTTAGAAATCAAAATAGAACAATTGAGTGGACAACAAACAATCACGGATTGGCCCACCAAAACTCAACCAGTAGTAGTCGAAGTAGAGGAAGATGAGGAAGAGATTGAAGAAGAGGAACTAGATGAGGAGCATGAAGGACCATCCAATGAAGAGGAGCATCAATATGAGCAACACATCATGCCGGAACTCGTAGGAGCCCCAACATACACAAAGCAATTAAAAAGACTGTATGATACTATAAACCTGGTTGAGGAACAACATAGACTATCCCTGGCAGCAGGGAAGGACTTAATGAACCAGATACTTGAAGAAGAAGGTGTGGATGATCAATTCAGAGCTTCCCTCGACATGATCACTAATGCATTGGGGGTGCCAGAGACTGTGCACACCACCCTCGCACACTCGTAGAGATTTGAGCAAAGACACGGGAGACGCCCTCCAAGATCAGGGAAGCAGATACATATTATAGTATCAGAACCACATGGCACCACCTCCACAAACACCAGCACAACAAACTCCATTCAACACACGGAAGAACCCCATGCATCAAGTGCACCCCCATCACCACCTCTACCACCCTCCCCTCCAACTCCACCCCCCTCATCTCATACCACCATTGTCACCACTACTATCATGGCCACGGTCTCCACCTCCCTTAGTGAAGCACACGATGAGGGTCAACACTCACAACTCTCACACTAGGAAATCACTACCACTGTAACTATTACTCCGGACTATGAAACTTTAACTATGGTCACTAGAAATCCCATTCCTCCAATCACACTACTAGGTGGCCCACATGCACAACTAAACACACCATTGTACACCTTCACTACCATCATCACACCTACCATTCCCATGTATATGGTAATGCCCACAACCGCATCTACACATGACCACATGGACATATCACCCACATCTGCACCTCCCCCCATATTCCCACAATCTCCCATCCCCCCACCACCAACATCACCACTTCTCACCACAACATTCACCACCCCATTCCCTCCTCCCTACCCCCTACATTCCAAACCTTCCCAGCATTCACCCCTGTAAATAATGTATTCAATACTTTATATCGATGTGTGTCTCAGTTACCGCATAATTACCAGCATTTAGATGCTCAACATACGAATCTGTTCAGAGTCCATGAGACACTACACGAACAACTCACGAACATGCAGAAGGACAAGTGGCTACTACAACATGATTATGATACTTTGCAGAGAAAATATGAGGAATTGGTGGCCAACCCCCCCCAACCAGATTCATAGCCACAACAACTCCTCGAGGAAATGCTACGTGTCCAACAAGTAGACAACCTCAAAATCCGTTGCAACCTGGCACTACTAAGGAAACACATGTCAATAGCACTAGAAGAAAATAAAAGGCTACAAAGACAAATTGAAGAAAATCTAGAAGCGGCGATGGAAGGATCACCAAAAGAGATAGACCCAGAGCGCTTCAAAGCCATCCCATCAGCAAACATGCAAACAATATTGGACACCCATGCTGACCTACTAGAGGCATATGATGCCTTAGAAAAAGAATGTGATGACCTATGGAAGCAATTGGCCAATCAATGAGAGCAACCAAAAGAAGCAACACCTACAGATGTCAAATCTGATGAGGTGAAAGAATTGAAAGCACAACTGACCGCTTTGCAAGATAAGATTCTACAATATGGACGTCAACCTTCTCCCTTGGTGGAGCCCGAGCTTGAAGAACTCGTTCCAATTGAAGTAGAACATACATTTGAGGACCCTTATGAATGTACGCCTGCACCTGGGGAAAATAGACAGAAGAAGGAATGGATACATTTGAGATTGAAGATCTAGAATAGATGCAAAGGTTAGAAACGGTAGGCCCAACTCACGATGACAGAGTAGCACTACAGATACAGTCCATGTCTCGACTAGAAGAAGTCGTCATCAAATCAGACTACTTCAAGAACCTATCTCATCATCGATGGATTGGTGTCCTATATGTACCATTTTGTGTCTTATTGGCAGATTATAATGCTGAGAACAAACATTGCACCACGAAAGAGCCAACCTCCGCAACCCAATTTGCCCCAAACGACATCCGGAGAGCGTTGCATAGGGCAACATCTTTCAACCTACATGGAGAATACGCTTACTCGAAACATACCCCGAAATGGTGCACACATGGAACAATATGCCCTTGTACATTAAGTATATCCCCTGCTATTGTCCTGTTTTTCGATAGAGATCATGGCCTGAGTTCACTCAAATAGTGAAGAACGTCAAAGGATATGCCAAATGGTTGGACTATGTATATATGGCACCTCCATGTGGCCCACCAACGATAGCATATATGATTTCAACCATTCAGCATTGGGGCATTAGGTTCAAGAATGTACCATATGTCATGGCACAAATGTGCCTCAAAATCTTCGAACTCATGCTTGTCACATTCTGGACCTTCAAAAATGTTAAAGAACCTCACCTCTCGGCCTTGGGCTTCAATGAAGGCAACCTCCACCTAGTCTATGATATGAGCACAACCCCATCCGTCAATGTTGTATATGCGTGGCATGCTTGAATCAAATACCTCCCGACATGTTTCAAACAAACGTTTGAAGAAATGTTTATCACAAGGTTCTGGGAATATCACTCAGAAATATTTATACCCAGACCCTCTCATCTGCTACATTTATTTGCTGTGGAGCAGGCTCTACACTCTGATAAGTTGCATATGCCACATCCGGACGTACCCGGGCCGGTCGATTGGGATGCCTTACTAAAAGATTTAGCTAGAGGACTGAGGCTAGAAGAGCACCACTTGGCCACAAATGCCATCGAGTACTATGTCCTACGTTCTGCTCAACAAGGGTGTGTCAAAGACGCCAGACGTGAGAGGGGGGGGTGTTGGTAGCAGTCAAGCACTCAAGGACTTACAAGACAAGGGAGCCAACGAAAAGAGTCAGAGCAAAGAGAAGGACCAAGTAGGTAAAGTGGTCAATGCAGATCCGACAAATAGGCCCTATAATTTTTCATGAAGCAATATTTCCCAAATAACTGATGTTAGTCACCTCACACCATTGTAAATATCATTTTTTGATTATTCCTACTCCATTTTGTGCAAGCCGAGGAGTCCTCGAGCTTGAGGACAATTAGTATATTCATGTACCAATTTTCATAATTTTCGGAGCTCGTTTGAGCCTCCAAAATAGCATAGGAACCTAATTTTTAACTAGGCTGGACACTAGGTCTTGACAGGACCAAAAAAAACTATAAAAAGAGCTAGAGAGCTCATTTTCGAGGTTAGCTTGTTGTAGATTTGAACTTTGTATGAGAACTCTTTTGTAATGGAAGTTACTCCTTGGTTCCTCTCTTTGTTCTTGTTGTGTGTGTGCGTGTGTGTGTATGTGTGTGCATGCTAGTGTGCTTCTCCATCACCACTTGTGCACATCACTTGCTCGAGGTCTTTATACCATCCTCATGTCTTCCCGGATTGACATTAAAGGAGGTGCTACTCACTACTAAGCTACATCTTGGATTAGAAGACATGGCGTTGAGCTTGAGGGGGAGTCTTGAGATATCAAGCTCAACATGTGATGATCCAGGATGACACATATCATTTTTTCATTTCTCTGACATGTATAGTGGTCATGCCGATATATGTCAGGGACACTTCATTGAGCTTTATTAGATTTATCTACCAAGAGTGATGGCACATTTGTTTCTTGCCAGCTCACTCATTCGTGGACATTAGATTTTTCCTTACATACTGGTCTTAATATATTGTAGTAGTTGTATTCTTGTTTTTAGGTCATTCTTATACATTCCTTTTTATGTAATAGAAGAAGAAGAAGAAGAAGAAGAAGAAGAAGAAGAAGAAGAAGAAGAAGAAGAAGAAGAAGAAGAAGAAGAAGAAGAAGATCATTCTTCCTTGCCTCAATCTGAGTGTGTGCTTTTCTTTGATTGTGAGAGTGTGTGTGTGAGCTCTCTTCCTTATCTCCTTCCTCGTGACATACTCGTCGTGCACCTTTTGAAATTGTTTATGGTAAAAAGCTTCCCACTCCCATGTCACACACTCAAATTGATATTCCAATGGTTGATTTTATTGCTCAAGTTCACATTTCTATACTTCAATGTCCACAAGCACATTAAGAAAAGTCAAGAACGTTATACACGCAATGCCAATACAAAATGATTAGCCAAGGAATTCAAAGAAAATGATCTTGTATGGTTGTGTACCATAAAATGACGTTTGAAAAATTTTTCCAGCATCCTAAATTTAAACTTGCACATAAAAAACAATTGACACATCATTATGATCACTTAATTTTTGCATATCACGCACATACACATTAATGTAACTCCTCCATGAACATTTCCATTCATGTATTTTTTCATGGAACATGCTTATTCTTGTTCAATTATGGAGCACGTGATTGGCCATGCATGTTTAGTTTTATTTTATCAACTGCAGTTAGTTCCTTTTTCATTTCAGGGGCATATTATGAATTATGGAATATGTTGAACAATATTTATTAATGTATTGATGTGTTTTGGTGTTTTTGATATAGTAACTGAAGGTTCATGAGGGCGTGAAAGGCTTCAAAGGATGGACATCAATAACCAAATTTATATTTTATATAGTTTGTAAATAAACCCACATAGAGGGTTCTATTTTTGGAAGTAGTTAGTAAAAGTAGTGTTAGGATAAGAATCAGTGTAGATCATGATCTCTATTAATAAAAGCAAGGGCTCTCCACAAAAGAGACCAAATTTTACTTTCACGCATGCTTTTCCAAGCTGCTCTTATGTAACTGCTATTTTTGACATAATGAAAAAAAATCCTATAAATAAATGCACTTTGTGGAATGTGGAAATAGAGTGCATGGGGGAAGATTGCACCCAATATTGCATTCTGTCTTGTCTCCTTGCATATCTATTTCTCTGTGTGTTTTAAACATTCATAACCTTTGTGTGTGCATGAATTAAGATTTCAATAACAAAACTCATCCATGCCTCTTTGATGTTTTTGACCTATAGGTCTTGTGTTATACATTCTATCCATTTTTTTCTGATACTTTCTCATCCAAGGGAGTTTTCAAAACTTACTTCGGGTCTATCTCTAGTTCTTTCCTTCTAGGTTCCATGAGCCTATGATGGTCAAGCTCCTTGTTGCCCATAAGAGATGTTTGACCTTGGTGGGGGAAGGACTAATTCACCCTTCTAGGTGTAGGTGTGCCTACCATGCTCCATCACTTCAAACATTCTTTCTGATGTGTTGTCTAAATAGACCACCTTGCCTCGTGTCTCAGGGTCTTTGAATCTGTATATCATGACTTCTCCTACTTTGTTAGGTTGATCCAGTTTAAACCTCCAAAAAGCCTCACCTATCCCTCTATTCAAGAAAAAATCTATGCTTTTGTTGTACTGATGAGTCCACTCAGGGGTAATCAATCTACTCAAGATAGATTGACCTCAAGGTGTTCTAGGTTCTTATCCTATGTCTCCTTGCTCGAGGTCTCCTATCTCATTCTCTTGAATGACATTTCCAAACTCATTTGTCCTGTCTGATAAGCTAGTAACCACCTACATGGTTCCTTGCTTATCAATGTATGAACCTTCTTCAAATTTAACCACTAGGTGTTCAAGTCCAAAGCGTTGGTTAGGGTTCTTGAGCTAGAAAACAGATCTTCATAGACCATCCTCCTAGATGCAAGCACCTAATCAGTTGGTCCTAATATACTCTGATTGCATTTTATATGGACTTCCTAGTGTCTGTAAGTAGGTAGTGCTTGAACTCCCTATGGGTCATTCCCTACTAAAGGACGTTTTCAAATCACTAGCCTCTGAACTTAGCACGTAGGGATAATCGCTAAGTTGTTGAGCTCACGACCTAGCTATGTGGTTGACACTAGCTTCATAGGATCTGATGCTTTGTCTGTCCTGGTTGAGGTGTCTACCTAATCTAAGGTTCATAAGCTTTGCCTTTTAGTTCTAATTCTCTCAAGTACAACTGCATTGCAATGTTCTTTTGGAACAGTTACTTGTTCTTTTTTAGTACTTACTTATGCAATCTTTTTTGTTGAATAGCATTGCTAAGAATACTTGAAGTTTTATGGCAACTTGATGTGTGACTAATATATTTATGTTTTTTCCCTTATGTTTGTTATAATAATATTTTACTATGCTTGAACTTGAGATAATTAGGGTTTCCTATACTTATGTTGTGCCTAGCATAACCACCCTAATCAATCAGTACCGCTAATCATATTTAGCCTGAATGAAAGAATCAACTAAAGGGGTTGTGTATCCCTTGAACCTTGAGTCCAATGCTTTGATGAGTGCTCCAATGCCTAGGAAGTAGGTTGCCCAAGAATGATTTGAGTGCAAGATAGCTTTAGGTCTTTGCCCGAGAACTTCAAATGTCTAAAAAAATGCCAATTTTTAGCTGAAAATTTGCAAAAATCAAACCCTAATTTTTGGCCAATTTTATCTTTCTATCATGATTGATAAGGCTATCAATTGCAATGGACAAAGCTGTTTGTCGGGGGTTTTCAATCATGATGGATAGGTATGTTGGGATGGATAGCTCTCAATCATGTGATGTGCACCTGTCTCTTGCAATGGATGGTCTATTTATCGCAATGGACACCTTCCATGATGGAACCTGTTTGTCATGAAATGTATTAATTGTGATGGAAAACTCAGCTTGTGAATATCTATCTATCACATGAGTTTGTCTCTCATGATGGACAAACTATACATCACAATGGAAACCTTGTTCCTCGTTAGTTGTCAATCATCAATTGGTGATTGACACTTGTCAATCGTGATGGATACCTCTACCCATCACCATGGAGAGAGGAAGTGAAAAATTTTAAAAAATTTTTATGGATTTGTGATGTGCATGGTCTCTCGACACTATAGTGATCCATTTTGTTTTACCACATATGCAATTATTCTATCTCTTGCAATTCACAGAGACCAATGCCTTGGAGTCTGTGTAGAGAAACTTTGTACCTGTTGGAGTTGTTGCAACTTGGAGTCTGTGTAGAGAAACTTTGTACATGTTGGAGCTGTTGCAACTGTTGTGGATGCCAATACCTTCAAGGAAGCTTACAAATTACATGAAAACAATGCACACATGATCAATCTCTTTCTTGCTCTCATAATTGAAATGAGAAGGAAGAAGGGAACGAGAGAATAAGACAAAAAATGGTTGGATGTGTGGAAGGTGGAGAATGGGGTAGGAAGGGAGTAGGGATGATAGGGGTGATGATGAAGAGGTAAAAGAGTAAAAAGTAAGTTTTTACCTATGATTCCAACATCACATATCTATGTCTTACCATCACATGCCCACCCTCAAAGCTCGATTCCTAGCAACGAGGCCAAATTTGGTGTCCCTCTAGCACAATGATGAGTATGAATGTGAGGAGATCTACCTCATAATTCTCAATCTAAGGAGACATGAGGGTGGTATGATGACCATGAGCAAGTGAAAGTACAAGGGTGTGAGTGAGGAGCACAAGAGCATGCACACACTTACACACACACGTACACACAATACGACAAAGAGATGGAGCAATGGAATCCCTGATTAGCCAAAAAACGAAGCTTACAAAGCATTTGATGCACTTCAATTCCCAGAATCTCACCTCAAAAATGAGCTCGCTAGCTCTTTTTATAGTTTTTTAACTATCTTTGGCCCTATCCAGTGTCACGAGTAAGGAGATAAGGAAGAGAGCTCACACACACACTCTCACTCTCAAACAGAAGCACACACACAGATTGAGGCAAGGAAGAAGATGTTCTTCTTCTTCTATTACATAAAAAGGAATGTACAAGAATGACCTAAAAACAAGAATACAACAAGTGCAATATATAAATATCACTACATAAGGGAAAACCTAATGTCCATGAATAAGTGAGCTCGCAAGAAACAAATGTGCCATCACTCTCGGTAGATAAATCTAATAAAGCTCAATGAAGTGTCCCTGATATATACCGGTGTGACCACTATACATGTCAGAGAAACAAAAAAATTGGTACGTGTCATCCTCGATCATCACATGTTGAGCTTGATATCTCAAAACTCCCCCTCAAGCTCAATGCCATATTCTGTAATCCAAGCATCTCCCAAAACTTCTTCAACTTCTCAGCTCCAAGTGCTTTGGTGAAAATATCAGCAACCTGCTCATATGTTCTCACATAAACAAGATCAATATCACCTGCTAATACCTTCTCTCTGATGAAGTGATAATGTACCTCGATATGCTTTGTTCAAGCATGGAAAACAGGGTTTCGTGCTAACTATATGCTGCTAAGATTATCATAATAGATAGTGATAGGCTTTTGCACTTTCACACCTAAATTTGCAATTAACATCTCCAGCCATGATGCCTCACATGCTTCCATTGCAACACCTCTATACTCAACCTCTGTACTCAACAAAGCAACAGTGGGTTGCTTCTTGCTGCTCCATGTAATAGCTGCTCCTCCAAATGAGAAAAGAAATCCATTAGTAGATCTTATATCTGGAGTACTACCAGCCCAATTTGCATCGGTGTATCCATGAACCTGCAAGTCTACACCAGCTTCATAAAACAATGCATAATCCAAAGTAGCACTCACATAATGTAGAGTGCACCTCAGAGCATCCAGATGTGGCTTCCTGGGAACCTGCATAAACTGACTTAGTCCAACAATATAGCTTAGACCAGGCCTTGTAATTGTGAGATATATAAGACTTCCCACAATTTTCCTGTACATAGTAGCATTTTCCAATGCTTCACTTGATGTAGTATCCAACTTCAAATTTTGATCTAATGGCATAGAAATTGGCTTACAATCAGCCATACCATACTTTTGCAGCATATTCAAGGCATATTTCCTTTGCGACATCCATATACATGTTTTTATATGTATAAACTCAATGCCCAAGAAATAGTGCATCATACCAAGATCTTTCATGTCAAATTCCCGCATAAGAAGTTGCTTTACCTCTTTGATGCTTCCTTCATTATCACCACCTACAATTAGGTCATCAACATAAATTACTACAATAGTGATGCCATCTTCCTTGCATATAGTGAATGATCTGCATCACACATAGAGAACCCAATGCTAGTTAAGTAATCAGCAATCCTTGCATGCCATGCACGAGGGGCTTGCTTCAGCCCATACAAAGCCTTTTGCAACCTGCAAACATATTCTGGATGCTTTGAATCTTCATATCCTTGTGGCTGGTCCATATATACTTCTTCCTATAACTCACCATGTAGGAAAGCATTCTTCACATCCATCTGATGCAAAGTCCATCCTTTCGCTGTAGCTAATGCAACAAGTGTTATGACAGTAGACATTTTAGCTACAGGGCTGAATGTTTCCTCATAATCAATGCCATATGTTTGTGCATATCCTTTAGCTACCAATCGTGCTTTATACCTGCTTATGCTACCATCAGCATTATGCTTTACGTTGTAAACCCATTTACAGACTATGGGTTTCTTTCCTTGCGGCAATGGAACTAGCTTCCATGTATCATTTCCATAAAGTGCATCCATCTCCTCATCCATAGCTTTTTTCCAATCTGCAATTCCAAATGCATCTTCAAAGCAAGAAGGTTCAGCATCTTGTATTACCTTTGTCATGTAGGCATAATGACGAGCCATGTAACTATCATATGTTAATCGTTGCACTAAATTCCGCATCCGTCCAGATCTTCTTGGCCCTGGGTCACTTCTCCTTGTATTATCTGCATGTGCCCTTCTTACTCCTGGAGTCTTCATAGGGGGCAATCCAAGTTCCTCATCAAGACTCTTTTCTGAACCGCTTGAATCTCCATCAATGTCTTCAAAACCTACACATGTTTTGTGACCAGCAGAAAGCTTTTCTTTACCTTTCTTGGATGTATTTGATGAATTTGTTGGACTGAAATTTCCACATAATCTTCCACTCCATGGATTTGAGTTGGAACTATTGCTTGGTGATGCATCCGGTCCACTCAAAACCTGAGATTCTGCACTTGATTTTTCAGCATTTTCTTTGTCATTTGGTTCAAGACTCAGTCCTTCTTTGACATCTGCATAGAATCTTGACATTTCATCACATTAGGGGAAAAAATGAACCCTGCATGGGCCTTTTAGCTTAAGGAGTGATTAGCCATGGACCAATGAGAAGAGGGTGGTGGCCACAGTCTAGTCCCTTAATCACATAGGCTATGCATAGGCTTCCCTTGTTTTTGAGTGGTCAAAGATGAAGAAACCACCTTGAACTGGTGGTTTTAGCTATTTGAATGGTTTTGAAAAGCTTTCAAATGTGTCACAACCCTTGGATTCGCCCAAAGATCCAATGGATGAAGTTGAAGGGCAAAAGTCAAGGCGCCTTCGCATTTGGGCCCTTGGATTCACTTAAGATCTAATGGATGAGATGAGATGCACCTTCAAAAAGGCGCATTTTCATACAAGCCCTTGGATTTCCTTGGCATCCAATGGTTCAGATGGATAGAATTTTGAAATAGGCGCCTGAAATCTAGATCATTGGATCTTGGCTTCATCCAAAGGCTGAGAATGAAGGCCACATTTTGAAAAGCGCCTTCTTATATCCTCCTTTGGATTGAGAGCGCATCCAACGGCTACAGATTCATCCGATTTTTTGCTCAGCTTGAATCGCGCGTGGCCGTCGAAACAATCTCCCATCGTGTGGCTTAGATGGACTGCCCTTTTTTGCTCAGCCCCGGATGCGGGCAACCGTTCGATTGCGCCTGATCCAAGCGTCCAAGAATCTGTAGAGCTTGTGAAAAAGGAGATCGTGGGTCCTTCTCTCTCTACTGTACCATGCGACAGATCGCAGAGCCCTTCTCTCTATTTTTTTCTCCCTTTCAATCTTAGCCATTCGAGAGAAGGATCCAAAGGTCAAGAACAAGCCTTTTTAAAAATTCAAATACAAATGCCTATTAAATAGTATTTTAAAGGTGAATACCACTAGTGGTTTTCCAGTGGCCTCTTAATCTCGAGATTAAGCCTTTTAATTCCTAAAAATTAGGAATCCTTACAAGGCCCATGCAGGGCTCACTTTTTCCCCTAATTGAAATACCACATCTCTGCTCACCTTTACCTGTTGTGTGAGTGGGTTATAACATTTATATCCCTTTTGCTCAAGGGAGTATCCAATGAAGACACACTTTTCTGCTTTTGGATCAAGCTTCGTCCTCAATTCATCTGGGACATGTACATATGCAATACAGCCAAAAACTTTCAGATGTGATAAGTTTGGATTTTTACCTGTAAACTTCTCTTCAGGTGTAACTTGATGTACAACAGCAGTCAGAGTTCTATTCATGATGTATACAACAGTATGCACAACTTCTGCCCAATAACAATGAGGCATATTCTTCTCATCCATCAAGGCTCTTGCTATTTTTGCAATATGTCTATTTTTTCATTCAGCAACGCCATTCTGTTGTGGTGTGTACCTGCATGAAAACTGACGCCGAATTCCATGATTTTTTAGAAAACTGCTGAACTCATTTGACATGTATTCACCTCCTCCATCAGATCTTAATGTCTGAATGTACTTCACTGTCTGCTTTTCCACCATAACTTTAAAATTCTAGAAGTGAGTGAACACCTCGCTCTTCTCTTTCATGAAATATACCCATACTTTGCGTGTATGGTCATCAATGAAAGTAACATGAAACTTGCAACCGCCGATAGATGTGGTCTTTGCTGGACCCCAAACATTTGTATGTACTACTTCTAGTACATTCTTACTAACATGCTTGTCATGTGGAAATGATGCTCTTGTCTGTTTACCAAATTGACATGCTGCACATACCTTTTGCATTTCTGCAACTTTGAAATTTGGTAGTCCATGGATAATCTCCTTTGACTGCATCAATTTCAGCCTTTGTAAGTTTGCATGTCCAATCCGTTTGTGCCACATCTCTATATCTGCAATAACTCCTGCACCTTTTGCAAACATGGCTGCATTCATTTCAGGAATCTTAACATTTAAGGTGAACATCCTACCCACTTTGTTTCCTTTGGCAATCAATCGTCCATCCTGCTTGTACTCTTCTACATATAATCCATCAGCATTGAACTTGACTTGTAATCCCTGGTCAACCATTTGTCCAACAGAACCAGATTCTTTGTTATATTTGGAACATGCAGCACATCAGCAAGATGTTTTACCTTCCCGTCCTCCATAGACAATGCTATGTTTCCTGTATGCTCATCAGGATGCGATGTATCATCACCTGTTTCCACATATCCAGGAACTGGTATTTTTTGCAAACTACTAAACCATTCTGCATGATTGGTCATGTGATTTGAAGCACCTAAATCAACATACCAGACATTATCATTCGATTTTGAAATACCAGCAGACATCGTATTTATCATGTGATGTTGAACCATAAATAGCTTCTCAGAATCATCTGCACTCGTGGATGCATAGTTGTTTTGCTGCCTTCTGTTATTTTGATTCTTCAACCTGCAATCACGTTCAAAGTGTTCATGTTTACCACAATTTGAGCATCCTTTACTATCATTACCTAAATCATTTCTTTGGAAATTTCTGTGACCTCTTTGGCTCCCCCTGCCTCGAAACTGTCCTCTTCCTCCTGCATGATTCTGTTGTTGACCTTGGTCTTGGTTACTGCTTCCTCTTCCACTTCCAAAACCTCTACTCTACCTCTTCCTCTGCCAGAGTAGAATACCTGCTTAGAACTGGGCTTTCCTTGGGAGTTTGAATCCTCACCAAGATTCTTTTCTTCAATAATTAGCATAGATACCAAATCAGCGAAATTCGGAATATTTTCCCTGGTCTGTATGGAAGTCTGAACTGCTTATATGCAGCTCCTAAACCACGAAGGCACACTTCCACCTTATCATCATCATCATCTACATTCACGCCAATAGATGCAAGTGACTCACATATGCTTTTGATTTTTAGACTACATGCAGCCAAAATTAAAGAAGAAACAAACAAACTATTAGCAAGTGGATTCATATATGAGATAGAACACACTAAATGGTTGTCTCTCTTTTGTGGTGATACCAAAAACGAATCTGAAGTTGAGAGTCTGTATCAACCTCAAAAAGGTGAATGTTTCCACCATTCAAGATAGATACCCATTAAATCATCTATTGGAAATAGTAGCAAGCAAGGAAGCATAGAGCTCTCTTGATAGATTTTTAGCCTATAATCAAGTACAGTGGTTTCTCCTTCTCCACCTACACATGAGCATCTTAGATGGGATGGAAAAGATGCTCAAGCTCATGCTTTGATTGCGCTTTCGGTGAAGCGTCATATAGTTCCACACATTCGGTTATGTTCTACATCGAGATAGGCATGGGACACTCGCTTCTTTGCATGCCATGCATAATGAAGCACATGTTTCATACTTGAGGAAGCAACTTGAGGATGTATTTATGGCTGAAAATGAGTCGGTGGATGTGTATGTGACATGCATCAAGGACTTGAAAGAGCAATTGGCAAACATAGATGAGATCATTCCGGATGCATCACTCATTTCTACATTGTTGAAAGGTTTACCAAAATCTTTTCAAAGCTTTTCTACTACACTCCATTTGGTTGCAAAAGGAAATCCTAATATGTATGCATTTGATGAGGTTGTGTCTCTTCTTTTGCAAGAAGAGAAATCTAGAGTGAATAGGAGTGGTTTGATTGAGGGAACACAAGCACTTGCTATCTCACAAAAGGGGAAAAGCAAGTATGGTTCAACTTTGGGTTAATCAAAACCAAAGCCTCAATCCTCCTCTTCCACTCATTCCTCTAATGATGGTGATTTGCAAAAGAAGAAGAGATGCAAATATTGCCAGAAGGCTGGTCATACTATTGATGAGTGTAGAAAGCTTGCTAAACGCAATGAAAAGAATAAGGAATCCGGCATGTCTATTGCTGATAATTCAGCAAATGTAAAGAATGATGAAGCTAACATGGCTCAAGATTTTTTGGCATGTGTTGTTACATGTCATTATGATGCTTATTTGCATTCTAAATGTATGGTTGTGAATGAGGTTGATTCTGATTGGTTCTTTGATAGTGGTGCTTCAAAGCACATAACATCATGCAAAAGATTTTTTGCCTCTTTCAAAGATGCACCTAAAGGAGGACATGTGGTGTGTGCAAACAATGCCTCTTATCCTATCATTGGAGTAGCAGAAATTGAGCTTACGGCTGCAAATGGAGGTGTGATTCTCTTGAAAAATGCATTGTATGTGCCCGGTATCAAGAAGAACTTAATTTCAATTCCGTTGATTGCCAAAGCTAGACTTCATGTACACTTTGTTGATGATAAGTGTATGGTTCATGATCTCAGCAATGGCGATGTTATCGTGATGTCTGGTACATTATGTAATGGTTTGCATCGCATGGATACATACAAGAGGGCTGCCTCGAATGCCTTAGTTGCTCATACTTCTTCCATGGCTGAAATCGAGCTTTGGCATGCTTGTTTTGGTCACTTGAACTTCAATAGTTTGCTTTACTTGCAAAAGAAGGACATGGTTATTGGCTTGCCTACACTTGAGTCCATTGAAAAGCATGCATGTGAAGGTTGCATTCCAAAAGATAGTCATACACACACTACAAGAAAATTGCAGCTTGTTCATAGTGATGTATGTGGTCGCGTTAAGACTCCATCTTTTAGGAAGCATGTATATTTTGTTACCTTCACTGATGATGCTACTCGCCATAAATTGGTGTATCCTATGAAAGCAAAGAATGATGTGTTTTCTTGCTTCAAAGCATTTTTAGCTATGGCTGAAATTTTTTCTTCACAAAAGCTTTTGACTCTATGCACGGATCGTGGTGGTGAATACATGTCACATGAGTTTAATGCTTTTCTTCATGAAAGAGGTATTTCTCACCAATGTAGGATGCCATATACACCTCAGCAAAATGGTGTTGCCGAGCATAAGAATAGAACTCTACTTGAAATGGCACAATGTATGGTTAAAGGAAAGCATCTTCTTGATAAGTTTTGGATGGAAGCGGTCATGTGTGCTAACTATGTGTTGAATCGCTGCCCTACAAAAGCTTTGAGAGTCATCACTCCTTATGAGGCTTGGAATGATCATAAGCCTATGGTTAGTCATATGTGTGTGTTTGATTGTTTGGCATATGCTCTTGTGCCATCACAACAATGTCACAAACTTGATGACAAGGCAAAGAAATGTTTATTTGTTGGTTATAGTGCTGAAAGTAAGGGATATTGTTTGTACCATCCATTGACGAACACAATTATTGTGAGTCGAGATGTGGTATTTGCTGATAAATTCAGTTTTCCCTCTACTTGAATGCAAAGTCCATCCAACAGTTAGCTCACAAGATGTGTTCGATACACTTATGCCTTTGTTCCAAAATGGTGCGCTTGACTATGGCCATGTAGACCAGCCAACTGAGGCTCAAAGGGCTGAAAAATTCTAGCCAAATAGCACTGAAAATGTAGAGAATTTCCAGCCAAACATGGCTGAAAATTTTCAGCCAAGAATTGTCAAAACTGCTGGAAATTTCCAGCCACATATGGTTGAACATTTAAATCAAAATATGGCCGAAAATGAGCATGAAATTCAGCCCACGCATGATGTACATATTGATGATATATTACATAATGAAGACATGTCTATCAAGAGTGCACAAACTATGCCAAAGTGGCTGAAACAAACTTTGCAGGACAACAAATTGAGTGCACCTTTACTCGGTAGAACAAGATGAAGCTCTCACCATGCATCTAATAACTCCCAAGTACCATTCCTATGTATGGAATCCATTTCTGATTGCATCGCACTCATCCATTGTGGATCGTCACATCATGTGATACAAAACTTGACATTCTTATGGCTGATTTGCAGCATACTTTTGATATCACTTATCTTGGTTTTTTGAGCTACTATCTTGGCATCCAGTTTGTATCCGTTGAGACGGGAATTGTTATGCATCAAGCAAAGTATGTTGAAAAACTACTTCAGCGTTTTGACTTTGAGGATTGCAAGCCAATTTCCACACCAGTTGAGACAAGATTGTTGGAGCAGAACAATCAACAATTGGTGATTATATGAAGCCTAGAAATAGAGATATGAAGAAAAGATTGAAGTCCAACTTCATGAAGTGAAGTGAAGATTCAGAAAGCAAAGTTCTTCAAACAGATGTACATTAGTTTTGTAAATACTTCAATATACTTGAAGTAATGATGAATCAATACTCACATATATATATATATATATATATATATATATATATATATATATATATATATATATATATATATATATATATATATATATATATATATATATATATATATATATATATATATATATATATATATATATATATATATATATATATATATATATATATATATATATATATATAGATGGTCATATTATGAGAGAGAGAGAGGTGATTCCACGAGAAAATTTTGAAGCTTTTCGCAAAGCTTTAGGATTGTTACCTTGTGGGGGCTGATCTGTCCCTCCCTGTACGTGCTGGCATCATTCGCTCTAGGGGGGTTTGTTGTGAAACTTTTCCCTATACATGGGCACTTTTTACTCTAGTGCTAGCTAGAGGTTTTTTCCCCATGTTACCACATACTTGATACTCTCATATGTGGTGGTACTTTGTACTTAGGGATATTATTCAGCTCTTACTTTAGTTCAGTTCATCGTCAATAGAGAGAGCTATTCTAGCCATTGTCTTGTCCGTGTGTTTTGCTGCGTTTGTGCTCCTTGGGTGTTCTTCTTGTGTGTTCTTCTTGTGTGTCTCTCGCACTTCTACAAACACCCAACACATTCATCCAAGATTGCCCACTAGTTCTAGCACTATGGATTGATACTTCATCCTCCTCTTTATGTATTGGATTCCATTGAAGGTGTGGAACATCTCTATATGAAAACTTTTGGAGATTTATCTTGGTTGTAGTGCCTTGGTGTTGAAGGTACGAGGCATCTCAACCCCAATCTTGAACTACCTTGAGCTATCGCATGAACAGTCCTCCTACGGTCATCTCATATTTGCTTGCCTTACCAAATTGACATATCGCTAAGGTTTGTTCAAATTCTACTTATCATGTAGTCAAAATTACATTCTCTAGGAGTCCTAAAGGTCGTTCAACATGACCACTAGTTGCAACTTCATTCTAGTTTGTCTCAAGGCTGATTTTCCCCATTTTTCCCAAATTTATTTGGTAGCTATTCCTACTCAAACTCCATTATCTAATATGGATTTGGTCATATGTCCTCGAAAGGTAATTGGATGGCACATATTTACTTCATCACCTTCACTAAAATCTCCCACTTTATCCACATGTATCTTAATAGTTGGTGTTGTTGAAGAAACACTCACGAATTTGACAAACAGACATAAAAAGAGAAAAAGAAGGAAGCAGAATCAGAGGAAATCAAAAGCCTTAGTGGAGGGACAAATCCACGACCGTTATGTACAGTACAAAATCTCCCAGGATCAGAGTACGTTACGCCAAATCAAACTGTACATAGAGAGAACGTGCATAGGAATAATAGAAGGGAAGTGCGAACAAGAACGTGCGCGGAAGAGCATGGAAGAATGAGGACTATATATATATCAATCAAGAATCGAAAAGAGAGAGAGAAATATAGCAGATGCGCAGAGACGCAGAGATAGAGATATAGAGAATGAGAGACTGAGAGCTTTAGTTATGAAGAAGATGCCAGAGATCGCGTATGTAGAAGAAGACGCCAGAGATCGCGTATGTAAAGATGAATAACAGAAACCTGAAACGTCACGTATTCATCTGAGAGAGATGGTAATAGGAAACTACTCAGTATAGGAGAGTTTTTGTAGCTTGAGCAAGAAGAGGCCAAGCTCACTTGTACACATCTTCTCTAATAGAAAACACATGTTCATGTGGATGTTTGTGCGTACTGTTTGTATGCGGAAGAAACAGAGTATGTTTTTAAAGTTAGTTAACAGTTAACGTTTTCTGAGTAAACGTTTTTTCGGTCAGTTACAGTTCTTACTGTAAACGTGTTTTTCGGTAGAAGAACGAAGTAGATCTCGCAGAGTAATGCGAAGTTTTGTGTGAGAGATAGCTCATTCTGTAGCTAGACATCTCTACTTTTAGTTGATTAAGTTTTTCGGTGGAAAAGATATCCACACATAGTACAAAGTCTGACCGGAAAGAGGTTGTCTGAACTGGTGGAGTTTTCTCTTAAACTTCAGAAAGAGTTCAGTAAGTCAAGAAAGTTCACGCGTCACCTCCTTACTTCATGTATGTTCACTTGAAGTAATTGAAGTTCATTCCAGTACAATTCCGGTACGATAACGGTGTTAGTCCAGTGACAGTCCGGTGAAATTTCGGTGCAACTTTTCCAGTGAAGTTAGAGCGCAGTATTATATGTTGAGCGCTAGACTTTGCTAAGCTATTGATTGATTACAGAGGTGTTCTGAATCACTCTAGCTTAGTTCTTCTTCGGCGTGGCGGTTTCCGCAAGGCTCAGCCTTCATCGCATCGTCAAGGAGTGGTATCAGAGTAAAGGAAGCATACCACATTTCCGCAACAGTGGTATCAGAGCTAGGCATATCTAATCAGAGCCCAGAGTATTCACCATTATTGGAAACAAGAGCCGGTTAACCTCAACGAGTGGAACTAGAACGAGAAAGATTCTCAAAAGCTCACCGGAAGTAACAGAAACAAGAAGATCATGGCAGACCACGTTACTATTGATAAGTTGGACAGAGATAATTATCCCGCATGGGTAATGCGCATGGAAGCCTTACTTATGAGTAAGGACTTAATGATGTACGTGACCGGAGAAGAAAAGAAGCCGACTTTTGAAGATGATAGTCAACCGGAAAAAGAAGAATTAGAAGCCTTGAAGCTGTGGCAGAAGAAAGATGCAACGGCAAGAGCTTACATCTATAATACCGTAACAGACCATCTACTACCGCATATTAGAGGTCTGGAGAAAGCAGAGGACATATGGAGTGCATTGGAAGATCATTTCCAAAATACTACGAAAGCCAGGATGGCTAGCTTATAGTCCGAATTTACGACATTCAAAAAGAAGTCGAGTCAAAGCATAAGTGACTACGTCACTAAAATGAACGATCTAGCAGATAGTCTTGGATCCATAAATGAAGAAGTCGAAGATCATAGATTGATAGCGCAAGTGCTCACAGGTTTGAGAGGAGATGAAAGGTGGAAACCTTTCGTACTATCAACTGAACTCTCCTTAAATCATTTTGTGCCAGATTTAAATCAGTTGCTTGGTTTGATGCTCACATATGAGCAAGACCTGAAAGGAGATGCAGATAAAGGACAAAGCTCTGCAATGTACATGAAGAACAAAAAGAAAGACAAAGGTAAGTCAAAAGACGAAGAAGAGTCGAGCTCTCAGGCCTATTACGCAAGAGGTAAAGGCACTGGCAGAGGAAGAGCAAGAGGTTTTGGAAGAGGAAGAAGTAACCAGAATACCAACAAGAAGGCTTGCTGGATCTGTGGACTCAGTAATCATTTGGCTCATGATTGCTGGCACAATCAACAAGGATCAAATCAAAATCAAAACAGTAATAGCAGAGGCAGAAGCGGAAGATATCAAAGAGGAAGACAAAATCAAAGAGGAGGCTATGGTAGAGGTGGAGTGAGAAGTTGGGGACAGAATCAATCCTACAACACCACCTACAACAACTACGCAAACGACACGCAGAATGAAAGTCATACATCGTTGATGATGAACTCTATCAGCACATCAGATAATGAAGACCTAAAGGTATTTTACATTGATTCTGGATGCTCTAATCATTTGTCAGGAAATATAGAACTAATGTCAGAACTAGAAAAAGGTAGTTCTAGTCACACTGTTCAAACAGGTGACAATACGAGACATAGCGTACACTCAATTGGAAAAGTGAAATGCAAGAGTGGAGCAGATTTGCTAACCAATGTTTTGTATGTTCCAACAATACCGAAAAATTTGATTAGCGTGGGACAGATAGTTGAGAAAGGTTTTCAGGTCAGATTTACAAATAAAGGTGTATTTGTAGAAGATCCCGAGAACGGATACAATCAGATCGTCTCTGGTAAGAAAGAAGGCAGACTCTTTACTTTAAGAGTACAAGGGAACATTGGCCAAGCGTTGCTCACACATGGAGAAAAGGTAATTACAAAACTTGATTTATGGCATAAGAGATTGGGTCATTTCAATGAAAAAGGAATTAAAGCTATGATAATGAATCAGTCAGTATTGGGATTACCAAATATACAGAATCAACATATGATTTACAAGTGTGAAGCATGCCAGTTGGGAAAAGCCCACAGGTTACCTTTCCAGAAGAAAGGATTCAAACATGATGAAGTACTCGAGCTTATTCATACAGATGTATGGGGGCCAACGAAAGAAGGATCAATCAGCGGATCAAGGTACTATGTTCTATTCATTGATGATGCAACAAGGTGGATAACTCTTTATGTTTTGAAAGAAAAATCAGAAGTATTTGGAGCCTTCAGGCATTTTCATGCATATGCTGAAAGACTTACCGGATGAAAACTTAAAAGACTGAGGTCTGATGGAGGGGGAGAATACTTCTCCCGAGAATTCAATGACTATCTTTGGAATGCAGGTATTAAAAGAGAAATAACCTGCAGATATACACCACAACAAAATGGAGTAGCAGAAAGAAGGAACCGAGTTCTAGTCGAGTTCGCACGAGCTATGCTAAACGAAAAAGATTGTCCAAATTATCTTTGGGCTGAAGCTGTAAACACAGCTACATACTTTGTAAACAGATTACCATGTACAACATTGGAAGGAATGACCCCTTATGAAGCATGGTGGGGAAAGAAGCCACCACTTGATCACTGCAAAGTGTTTGGATCAGTAGCGTATGCTTATGTACCGTCTCAACTCAAACATAAGCTTGAACCGAAAGCAGAGAAATATGTGTTCGTCGCATACGATGAAAAACAGATGGGTTATAGGTTATGGAGTCCTCTAACGAAACAATTTATTGTTTCTAGAGATGTTACTTTTGATGAACAAAAGGGCTGGTATGTAGATCAAAGTCATACGACTGAAGAAATTGAAGAAGAGGTAAGAAGGAGAGAGAAAGGGAAATCAATTGTTCAGGTAAACAGAGATGAAAATCATATGCAGGCAAGTACGTCCCGGAACAGATCAGGTATGAGAAACAAAGATGAAGACGTGTATTCAGATACACACGAAGAATACGAACCAAGAAGGTCAAGCAGAACTAGAAGACAACCAGAAAGGTATTCATATGATACCTCATACATAACTCAGAAAGACTATGCATATATGGTCAAAGATGATGAAGAACCACAGAGCTATGATGAAGCAAAAGGCAAGAAGCAATGGGAAGAAGCAATGGAAGAAGAAATCAGCGCACTGGAGGAGAACAAGACATGGGAACTTGTTCCGAAACCAAATGGTAAGAAAGTAATCGGAAATAAATGGGTTTTCAAAGTAAAGAAATTTGCAGATGGAAGGATAGCCAGACACAAAGCAAGGCTGGTGGTCAAAGGCTATGCCCAGAAGCATGGCATAGATTACGCTGAGACGTTTAGTCCGGTGGCAAGGATGTCAACCATAAGAACAGTAATCGCTGTAGCTGCATCAAAAGGATGGAAGCTAAGTCAGCTAGATATAAAGAACGCATTTCTGAACGGATACATTTCTGATGAAGTGTACATGGAACAACCTGAAGGGTTCGAAAGTTCCAGATACCCAAACTTTGTTTGCAGATTAAAGAAAGCACTTTACGGATTGAAGCAAGCTCCAAGAGCTTGGAACTACAGACTTGTGAAATATCTAAACGAACTTGGATACCAAAGTTCGAAGGCAGACGCAAGTCTACTCATAAAGAGAACAGAAGAAGGTATGATCTACATTTGTATTTATGTAGACGACTTCATAATCACAGGAACATCAGATGAAGGGATTACAGAAGTAAAGAAACTACTCGAAAGAGAGTTCAAGATCAGTGACCTAAGAAAGTTGTCATACTTTCTAGGAATGGAAATCACATACACAGATCATGGTGTATATGTGTCACAAGAAAGGTATCTCCTAAACTTACTAAAGAAGTTTAATATGGAGAATTGCAGAGAAGCTTCAACACCGCTTGAAGTAAATCATAAACTCAGTAGATACAGTGGAGCAGAGTTTAAAGATATGAAGAAATATCAGTCATTAGTAGGAAGTTTAATTTATGCTACGCTAACAAGACCGGATCTTAGTTATGCAGTGGGAGTTCTCTCACAATTCATGCATTTTCCAACAGATCAACATTGGATTACAGGACAAAGAGTTCTTAGATACGTCAAAGGAACTATAAAAGAAGGATTATATTATCCTTTTACGTCGGATATAAAACTCAGAGCATACAGTGACTCAGACTCGGCTGGGAGTCAAGATGACAGAAGGTCAACACACGGGTATATGATATACCTAGGAGATAAGCTGGTAAGCTGGTGTTCAAAGAAGCAACACACAGTAGCGTTATCGTCAACAGAAGCCGAATACAAAGGACTTGTAGAAGCAGCAAAAGAATTAATATGGATGCAGACCTTGTTCAAAAGCATGGGTATTGATCAAGGTATACCTATCATACATGGAGATAATATGAGTTCGTTATATCTTGCAGCAAACCCAGTATTTCATGCAAGAACAAAGCACATAGAGATTCAGTATCATTTCCTGAGGGAAAAGATAATGGAGAAAGAGATAGAAATAGTATACACTCCGACAAAAGATCAGATTGCAGATATTTTGACAAAGAGCTTGGATGGAACAAAGACAAACAGATTCAAAGAGATGGCAGGTATAAAAGAAAGAAAGATATATGAGAGATCAGAAGATGTCAAATTAGTGATTGAGGGGGAGCTGTTGAAGAAACACTCACGAATTTGACAAACAAACATAAAAAGAGAAAAAGAAGGAAGCAGAATCAGAGGAAATCAAAAGCCTTAGTGGAGGGACAAATCCACGACCGTTATGTACAGTACAGAATCTCCCAGGATCAGAGTACGTTACGCCAAATCAAACTGTACATAGAGAGAACGTGCATAGGAATAATAGAAGGGAAGTGCAAACAAGAACGTGCGCGGAAGAGCATGGAAGAATGAGGACTATATATATATCAATCAAGAATCGAAAAGAGAGAGAGAGATATAGCAGATGCGCAGAGACGCAGAGATAGAGATATAGAGAATGAGAGACTGAGAGCTTTAGTTATGAAGAAGACGCCAGAGATCGCGTATGTAGAAGAAGACGCCAGAGATCGCGTATGTAAAGATGAATAACAGAAACCTGAAACGTCAGGTATTCATCTGAGAGAGATGGTAATAAGAAACTACTCAGTATAGGAGAGTTTCTGTAGCTTGAGCAAGAAGAGGCCAAGCTCACTTGTACACATCTTCTCTGATAGAAAACACATGTTCATGTGGATGTTTGTGCGTACTGTTTGTATGCGGAAGAAACAGAGTATGTTTTTAAAGTTAGTTAACAGTTAACGTTTTCTGAGTAAACGTTTTTTCGGTCAGTTACAGTTCTTAGTGTAAACGTGTTTTTCGGTAGAAGAACGAAGTAGATCTCGCAGAGTAATGCGAAGTTTTGTGTGAGAGATAGCTCATTCTGTAGCTAGACATCTCTACTTTTAGTTGATTAAGTTTTCCGGTGGAAAAGATATCCACACATAGTACAAAGTCTGACCGGAAAGAGGTTGTCTGAACTGGTGGAGTTTTCTCTTAAACTTCAGAAAGAGTTCAGTAAGTCAAGAAAGTTCACGCGTCACCTCCTTACTTCATGTATGTTCACTTGAAGTAATTGAAGTTCATTCCGGTACAATTCCGGTACGATTATGGTGTTAGTCCAGTGACAGTCCCGTGAAATTTCGGTGCAACTTTTCCAGTGAAGTTAGAGCGCAGTCTTATATGTTGAGCGCTAGACTTTGCTAAGCTATTAATTGATTACAGAGGATCTTTAAAATTTCCTTTATCTGTATAGAGGACAGAGAATTGTTACCTCTTGATGGTTCTCCAGTTTTGTTGAGGTTGGATTCATGGGTAAAGAGTTGCCCCATGAGAGTGGTAAGATCAGGGATTTGCATGTCCATGTAAAGGCGCATAGCAGTTGTGAAAGCTTCCCACTTCTTATATGCCTTGATGCCATTGATTATTTGTGCCACTATTTGTTCTTCTTCAATCTCCTCTCCTACGCTTGCCAATTGATCAGCCACATCCTTTACTTTGGTCACATATTCTGAAAAATTTTGCTTAGTTTGCTTCCTTTGAGTATTTAACTCAATCCACAATTGATTTTTCCTAGCTCTTGTATTAGAAGAAAAGTATGGAGATAGAGTATCCCAAATCTCTTGGGAAGTTTTGCAATTCCTAATGTGAGGAAGAAGGAAGTTATAAATAGAGTTAAGTAGATATGATCTGGCTAAAGCATCTTTGGCACACCATGAGTTGAGTCTTTCTAGCTCCTCTCTTGTAGGTTGACCTTTGCTTCTGAATATGGGAATCTCCTCATCTCTTGATATGTATCCATAGAGAATCCTTCCTTGTAGATAGGTCTTCATCCTCAAGGACCATTCTGGATAATTATTCCTGTCCAATTTATCAATGAAAGAAGGGAAACCATCTCCCATTTTACCTCAACTTGCTCTGATACCACTGTTGGAAGAGATGGATGGATAACTCAAGGAAGTGAGGTGGTACTGCTAAATCTTTCTTTGTACTTTCCCTAAATTACTTCAGAGTTTGATAGTAGGCCCTTTTAGCTTGCAAATGACACCAAGAAAGTACCTATGTACTTTGGAGTTGATCCTTGAAATAATTGAATCAAAACAGACTACTTCATAAATAGCTAGTGTCACAAAAGTTGCTATTTTAGTCCACACACCTGCTGGTTCTTTTGCTCAATCCTCATAATATAGTAACAATTGATGAAATTCCTTTTGAACTAATTCAATTAGCTTAGATAGCTAATGATTGCAAGTGGAATCATCTAAAATAACAAACTATGCATTGAAAAATATGTTTAGCAATCCAAAGCTTACCCCCAATTTTTTAGGGACTAACTAATAGATGACTAGTGAGCACTTCGAGGAAAATTTCTCCCTGATGGCTGAATCAAATGCCTTGAGATTTTGAGAGCACAAATTAGACTTCAAGATGGTTTCAACAAGCTATAGATCATGCAAAATGGTTGAGAATGCACTGAGATATGACCATAGAAAGTTCATTGTTTTGAGTAGTCATAGCAGAGAAGTAGAGAACTAGACAAAGAAGTAAATCACTTACCTTCTACAAATGATCAAGCAATAGGTTCAGAAAGAGGCACCATGACCGCAAGATTTTACAATGTCTCTTTATAAGAAGTTTTCCTCCAAGTTTGAATTTGAATTCAAACTTGTCTCCACCTAAAAATGATTCCTCCAATTTAGGAGTTATTCGATCAAATGAGATTTGTAGCTGTTGTTCTTCCTAACTCCACGAGATTTTGGCTTTTACAATATTCTCTCAATGATTTAACCTTTTACAAATGTTAAATAATCAAGTATTACAAGCCAAGGTTCTCATGCTTCATCAAGTGCTTACACTCATTGCTTTCCGTGCTAAGCCAAATGTGAAGGCTTGTATATTTGCACCAACACTTACATCCCCAACAATCTCCCACTTAAGGGTCAATGTGACCATAAGTGGTAACATATACAAAGAATGATGTAGGGCTATACACTAATGTATAGGAAGAGTCCAGATCTCAACCCATATGGATCAGCCTACACCAACTGCCTCGAACAAGGTGTATCCATGCACCTCAAACTGCTCTAGACTCATATTGATAAGAGTTGAGTTCACATCTGACTATTGCAAGAACTAATGAAGTTCCTACAAAGCTCCCACTCGCTATATGCTTGTGTCAATCATCGAACGCCTGACAACTCCAAGTGCAAATGCTCCAATAGCAATTGCAACATCTGGTCTCGAGCATACGAACTCGTACATCAGACTCTTGAATGCTCACGAAACCTATGCGATCTTGGTTAACCTAAGCATGTGAGCCATGCCTATTTCCAAGGCATCCAAAGAACCATCTTCAAGATCAACATGTCCTAACATATCTGTGTCAACATCTGACATGAGAGAATCCAAGAATGACTACATGATCGTTGACTCATCAACATCTAAATTAGTCATCCTCAACCAAGGATGTGTCTAGCTGGGCACCTTGAGAGCTAGTATTCCCTAGCATACATTGTGTATCATAAGAGCTATCCTACTCTAACACACCAAGTGTATCATCATGCTCCCCACAAGCTAACTATACAACATCAACACCAAGATCAAATTGATGATCAAACTCTAACTGAGTATCATCACAATGCTTTGCATGAGCATCCACATCATGCTCTAAAGCATCCAACTGACCATCCAAAGTGTGCTACACATGAGCATCCATATGATCAACAAAATCATCCTCTATAAAAGCATCATAAGCATATATATCATGCTCTACATAAGCATCATGAGAATCCAAAACATGCTCTCCATGTGCATCCATCAGAGCATGTGAATCCTACCATACATGTGCATCATTAATGCCAATAGACCTATGTGTAGGTAGACAAAATGAGACATGATGAGTCTCACATCACACATAAGGATGAACTCCCACTGAGACTAGACTGTCTCTTACATGGAGTACCTATAGTGGATACTTGTGCCCAACCTTGGCACCTCTGACAAGCATAAGTTGTCCCAACTGCAACTCAAAATGATGATCACCAAGGAATGCATAACATCTGCTCTCCTGTAACTGACCAACTAAAATCCATCTCATAGGGAATGAAGGCATGTAACATACATGTCTGAGTGTAGTTGATGCTCCACTAGGTAGCGTAAGGTATACATCACCTGCACCCTCAATGTCATATGTCAAACCATCATGCAAGTGTACACATCCATGACTCTCACCTAAGAATCGATAAAACCACTCATAGTGTGGAGTAACATGAAAACCGGCTTATGCATCAAGCAACCAAGCCATATGTGTGCTATCAAAGGAACAAGAGGAATCATGAGATGAACCATAGGAGAAATTGATATCACCATCATTGGCATAATCAACTGCCATAGACTCTATTGAAACCACTACCTGACTTACATCATGTGCATATCTCTAACATTGTCATCGCATCCATCTGAAGCAATGTCATCAAATATGGCCCTCACAGCCGCAGTGCCAACATCGAAGTTGTCAATGTGTTCTATGTCTCACATGAGTCAATGGACTCGCATACATATCATTTTGTCTCTACCATAATGCTCTACTAGTCTCCTTGTACATAACAAAATCATATATAGAATCCACAAGCTGTAATTGGATAATGGGGCTGGCCAATGCATCCATATCCATCCACACATGGTTGAGCATGTCACGAGGTCTTTGTGCATCTCTATGCACATACATGTGTAACCCTACACAAACCAATGTATGCCACATTTTATCTTTCCATCTTGGAAAGTTAGTACCATCAAAACGAGAAGACACCATGCTAGCAATCCAAGAAATTATAAATATAACAAGAGACTAGAAACAATACTCTACCACCAATAGGATCACACCTACATATCCATATGCATAACTCACATCACAAATGTCTCATTGGAGAAGAAATCATGTGAACCACCTTTCAAATAACCATGCATATAGCATGCACATAAAACCATGAGCATAAGCCTACTCACCAAGTCTCCAAACTGATGAAGTAGATATGAAAGAATCCTATAAGAAACTTGACACAATATCCCCCATAAATTGAGCAATCAAATAAGATGACCAATAACAAAAGAACAACGAGTCAATTATCACCACCTATCACTGATCCAACCAAAGGTAATGGCAAATACATATGCCAAAAAGTGATGGTAATACACATCTATACAATGGAGATACATGTCCCTCTCAAGAATGAATCCTAAAAGATGCTCTAACCTATCATGAACAACTTGTGACCAAGCCTAAGTGAATGGAGATAAGCAACAATCCAAAGCTATCACACAATCATAAGGAATCTACTAGAGTACTCTTCTAGTATAAAAGCTTACAAAAATTTCTGCAACATATCCTCTCTAAAATGGACTCTAAACCAAATAAATCATGTGGGAATCACCATCCACATATGCCAAGAATCACACTAGCAAATAAGGTATCAAATCAATGAACATATGATAAAACAATAGCCAATCAAGGTGACGAATGGATGTGAATTTATGGCTCCAATTTGGATCATGTACCTGCATAAAAACAAGAATACAAGTATCAACCAAGATCCAAAATCAACTCTCATGATATATCTGCAACCGGCAAGTAAATTTGTAATCAAGTGGCATAAGCAAGATATAGACGACAATGCCACTATACATCCACTAATAATACCATGATCAAACTCATGATGACATAAATCTCAAAAAGTTATACCACAATGTCATTTCATATGCCAAACATGTGACAAGATCATGCTCTACACTCATACGGAGGATAGTGATCATACATGGATAATGCCTTTAAGCTCTAAGAAATAAGAACTTGCACACTAGAAAGTCTCTCTCCAACAAGTTCCACAACAAAATGAACCTCCAAAAGCAACTAGAGTTTTTATGGTGAAAATATGTTGCTCTGTGTTTTGTTATTTCATAGATGATAACCTCTAAATTTGAAGTTTTGCTCTTCAATGAACTTCAAGAACTGTTTCTTGGCTATGTAACGATATTTATAACACCTCACTTGGAGGTGTGTAGCTCAAGATATACACAAAACAAGCATCTGCTATCAATTTCACCTTCACTTACACATTTGCTCTATATTTTGCAATTATGGTGACCTAGCACTTAGAGTCTAGACTATGTTCTTCTAGAAAGTTTTAGTTTCTTTTCCACGCTATGCACAACAAGTTGAATCATTTGAATCCGACTTGTAAAACACAATTTATGACCCAAAAAATAACATATTGTCCAAGTGATTGTAGATTCGTCTTCTACATTAGTCTGTGCTTTCGAATTTTTGGTGATATATCACTCTAAAGAAGATTCTACACCCTTCTGTGAAGTTTCGAATCTCTCTCTCAAATACACAGAGAACTTTAAAACACACCAATCCGAGCTTCCTATCTCGACTTATGGTCAAAATATCGAACAGATGTTGAGAGGTACCGACCTGCACATTCATCTCTTGTGAACTAAGCTTCCATTGAAGCTTATTGCACACAAGCCTTCAGCAAGCTCTGATACCAATGAGGGGCTTTGGTGTGCAGAACAAGAGGAGCAAAGAGGAGATGGAAGGAGAGAGAGAGAGAGAGAGAGAGAGAGAGAGAGAGAGAGAGATGTGCACACATGCATGGGAGCCTCAAAACCCACATAATGTTCTCCATAAGGCAATGCTCTATAAATGATGTATATATATGAACATAGGGGTAAGGTCACATTACCCTTACATCCCCAAAAAAAATCTCATAGAGTATGAATCTTCTTATAAACAACAACATTATGAACATGATAGCTATGGAAATGCTTATGGATGCGAATATACCAACCTCATGTATGCAGATCCTAGAGTTCAAGCTTGATGCTGAACTACAACAAGACCATGTGCATCTAGGGGAGCTTGCTATAGATGCCGATGAGATCATTTTATCAAAGAATGCACAATGCCATACCAACCCCCACACTCAAGGGTTTGGGAAGGTTATTGCATCGATTGTGGAAAAGAGCATGTGTTTAGAGATTGTTCCAAAAACCCTAATAAAATGTTAGTGAATACACAGATCAATGTAATCGAGGTAATATAATCCTCACAAAGTGAAAGAATGCACAATCCCCTTGAAGGCCATCACCAAAGCCAAAGCCAAGGAAAAATTAGAGAACCAAAAAGCAGTTCACCCCAAGAGTGAACACAAGGTAGAATCTTCACTTGAGATGGTAGAAGACTCGAAAGAGCCAATAGTCATCTCAAGAATCAAAAAGGCTAAAAAAATGACCACTCACCTCATCCATTCTACCACCACATTTAGGCACCTCATTTTTCTTCATAGTCACCATTGCATCCACTTTCCCGTCCCTATTTCCCCTTCCCCTTGCAGCAACACCCACACCCACAACATTTGCACTCACTCCACCATTACTATTATCACCCACCATCGACATTGCATTTCATCAGATGTTCACATGCATGACACAAGTGAGAGATGAGTTTTCATCTCTTGGCACTAGTTACCAGACACTGCAACATACAACAAACGATTTACAGTCACAGCTCAATTCATTATCAATAGAGAATGCCTCACTTAACACCCGCTACCAAGAGCTACACCAGGCCTACCACAAACAGGAATTCGAAAGTGAACAAAAGACAAAAGAGGCCATCACTGATATTGACAACTTGTTGCAGGCTCAGACTATTCGTAATGCGATGCTTACTAGAAACATGGGACTGCTCAGACGCCACTTAGCACTACCTAAAGAAGAGAACCAACGTCTACAGGAACAGAACAGAGAGAACTTGGAAGCTGCTTTAGATCAACCGGACCAACCCTTAAGTCCTAGTCATTTCAAAGTTATTCCTTCATAATCTATGAAGATGTTATTAGAGATCATGTCAGATTACTAGATGAATATGACAACATGAACGAGGCATACCAGAAGCTCAAAGAAGACCACAAACTACTCCAATTAAGAGCACCTGTACAACCAGAACCACTAGCTCGTGTGGACCTATCTCCTGAAATCATCGAGGAACTCAACGCTCTAAGGGCCCAGGTAGTAACTCTCCAAACACAAATCGCAGCATACGAAGCACCCCCTAGGCCAGATTCCCCACCGGAACTACGAGCGGATGAAGAAACAGTAACTATCTTGGTGGAGGACACTTTTGAAGAAGCTTACGAGCCACAACCCATCCCAGGCGGACACGTCACGACAGAAGGCCAGACGACTTTTGAACTTCCTACTCCCGCATGGATGAAGACTATTGAAGAGCTTGGAAGGACCCACTCCGCAAGGGTGGAAGCACAGTTACATGCAATGGCCATGATCGAGGAACATATTTTACAATCTCCTATTTTGCTCACTTGGCCCCTCACAGATATATATATATGGGCATGAGCTACAATATAAGCCATATTTTATGTTAATGGCAGAATATCAGTTGGCCATCGAGAAAGAAACAGGCAAGAAACCTTCTCACGCAACTCAGTTCGAGCCTCACAATTTACCACCAGACGCGCAGAGCGGAGAAATATATCAACCAACTTGGTGCAAGGACTTGTTACAGGAATATCCAAAACTAATGAGCACATGGGTCAAAGCACCACTTCATTTAAAATATAACCCATGTTGGGGACCCATGCCACGACGCCGCTCTTGGAAGGCCATTGCAATTAAAGTACAAAACAACAAGGAGTGCCAGGACTGGCTCAATTACCCCTACTTTACACCACCCACCGGACCACCAACAGTAGGCTATATGATGTCAATGATTCGCCACTAGCTCCCTTGCTTACGATGAATGGATGAGGTAGCAGCGCATATGACTCTCAAAATCTTTGACATGATGGAGATATTATTCAAAGTCTTCCGTCGCGTCAACGCACCACATGTGAACACCCTGGGATTCGAGCATGGCAATCAAGATTTAGCATATGATATGAGTACGACACCATCGCTCCAGGTGTGTTATGCTTGGCACTGTCGAATCAAATACTTATCGGCGTGCTATAAGATGACCTTTGAAGAAATGTTCACTACCAGTTTTTGGGAGTATCACTCAGAGGTGTTCATAAGCAAGCCTACCCATCTACTGTAATTATTTGCCTGTGAACAATTGGTGCACTCTACACATTATAGGCTCCCGCCACCAGAGGAACCTCAACCCATTGATTGGGAGAAGCTTGAAGCTGATCTTTCCAGAGGTATCCACCTGTTAGAGCACACCCTCGCTCAGGACCTCCTACAAAATTATATCCGACAGACCCCACAACAAGGTTCTGTCGAGGATGACAGAAGCGAGAAGGAGGGGGTGTTGGCAGTAGCCAGAGGCACAAATGACACGAAAGCATGTAAAGACAAAGCACAATGAAGTAGCAGGGAGCCAGACATATCATTTTTCAAACAAATATGTTTTATAAATACTTTTCAAAAACTCCCAATAGTGATTTTTATCACTCTTGTACCATATGTAACATAGAAAAACCCCTTTTGTAATTCGTAGCTCCATTTTGTGCAAGCCAAGGAGTCCTCGAGCTTGAAGAGCTTAGTTAGAACGAGCCTACCAATCTTGGTTATTTTTAGATCTCGTTTACCCCTTCAAATAGCACCTAGAACCTATTTTTTAACTATGTCGGTCACTAGATGTGAAACCGGTCAAAACTAGTCTAGAATCTATAAAAAGAGCTAGAGAGATCATTTTTGAGGTTAGCTAGTGCAGACTTGTATGAGCTAGAGTGAGCTTGAGCTTGTAATTGAGATCTTGAGTAATATAGTCTATTTTCCTACCTTCCATTATGTCTTGCTTGTGTCTTCATTGTGTGTGTGTATGTGTGTGCGCATCTCTATGCTTCTCACCTTCACTCTCACTTCATCTCACATTCACGATCTTCATATCACTCCTATCTCTTCCGTGGATTGACATTAAGGAGGTGGATCTTCTAAACATGGTTTTCACCATTGTGCTAGAGCAACATCCCATCAAGGGATTTAGAAGGTAACATGTTAATAAGATAGGTGGTAGTAGAAATACTCTCTGCCCACAAGTAATTAGGCAACTTCTTTTCATGAATCATTTGATCTAGTTGCTTCTATAATCAATCTGTTCCTCCTCTCTACTACTCCATTTTGCTCAGGATTATATCTAGTAGTGATCTCTCTTTTGATACCTCTGTCCTACAAAAATGCATCAAATTCATTGGAGAAGTACTCATCTCCTCCACCTGAACTTATCCTCTTTAGGCTTCTTCCTGTTTGATTTTCCACATGTGCAAGATATTTTTTGAAACAATTGAACACTTCATCCTTATGTTTCATGAAATACAAGATAGTCCACCTACTAAAATCATCAATAAATGACACATAGTACCTTGAGCCTGAAATTGAAGGGTCCTTGCTTGGTCCCCCCACATATGTGTGGACAAGTTCAAAATAATCCTCATGCATATAGCATTTCTTTGTAAAGGGTAACCTGTGTGATTTACCAAACTGACATGCACCACATTTATAGATCATATGTTGCTTGGATACATTAGGTATCCTAAGCACACATTGATCTCTACATATCTGCTTCAATGTTCTCTCACCAATGTGCCCTAATCTTTTGTGCCATATCTCTAATTCACACAAAGTTTGATCCTTATAATTGTAAAGTGCAATGCTTCTAGTGTCCTCAAGCTCAAATGTAAACAATCTACCTGTTTTCTCTCCCTTGGCAATTCTTCTGAATCCATGTTGGGGGTCCTCCACAAAGGCTCCAAATTTAATGAACCTAACCTGCAAAACCTTTTCCACTATTTGTCCAACACTCATCAAATTATTTGTGAGAGTAGGTACATAAAGAACTTTGCTCAATAGGTTCCTATTGCCATCATAATTTTTTACATCCTACCTTGATAATTGAATGCTTGGTATCATCACCTGTCTGTGCTTGGTGCTTTCCCTTGGGCTCCTCAAGATGAGAAAGGAGAGCTACATTGTCAGCTACATGGTTTGAACAACCTGAGTCAATATAGAAGAGGTGCTCATCATTCATACCTTGTTTTGAAGTCATGTTCATAATGAGAAGAGAATCCTCTTAATCCTCTGTATAGTTGTTGAATTCTTTTCTTGATTTGTATCCTCCTTGACAATTGTTGTTGTAATTGTTGTTGTAGCCATGGTTGTATCCTTGATTATGGTTGAATCTTCCTCTTGATTGTGAGTAGCCACCTCTTTGAAATCCTCTTCCTCTCTGGTTCTTGAAGTTCCTATAGCACTCATCTATTGTGTGATTAGACAGTCCACGTATATTGCATGGGGAAGAGTTGAAAGGTCTCCCCCTACCTTGCTTACCTCCTTTGCCCCTCCATGTCACTGGATGTGGTGTCGAGTGCCGTGATTGTGAATAGTGGGGTGATAGTGGGTGCGTACATGGGTGTAAATACAGGATTTACAAAAGTGGCAGAGTAAGTTACAAATGGAGTCTCTTGTACTGCTTGGTGGATAGGGGAAAAAGGATATACAGTGGGTCAGGGAGGTGAAACGGGGGAGAAGGTTAATGGAGGTGGAAATGGGAATAGGGGTCTTGGAGGGGTGGGAAAGTAAGGGAAGGATGGATGGAGAAATGGACTGGATCGAAGGGTTGAAGTCCTAGGAGGTAAGCTAGGTTGTGTGGGTGCAAAAAGGGTGAGAGGAATTGAGGTGACAAAAGCTTCTGCTATTGCACTATCAAAGGATGTGGATGGTCTGGGAGAGGCAGGGTGTATGGGAGAGACTGGATGGGCGGGGGGTGAAAGAGGAGCGGTGGGTACTTCGGTAACAATGGTGGTATGTATAGTAGCAGTGTCGGGCAGGGAGTCGATGACAATTGTTTCTTCTGCCAAAGAACCTTCAGGGATGAGACGGGCTTCCCTGGCCTGTTCTGAAGATTGGCCATCCGTTGGTACACGAATATATTGACCTGGTTTTGATAGGAGTCGAATTCTACGTGGGTCAAATTGTGGGAGTGGCTTTCTTTGCAAATAGCATAGTGCTTCCTCCGTTCCTACTAACTTGACCAGTTCTTTGAATCCTTGAATGTAGGCTTCTTCAAATCCTCTTGTAGTGAGTTCTTGTTCTACTAGAGCTTGGCTTTCTTCTTCCGATAGCTTTTTATGCACCTAAAGTGCTTCCATGGTGCGGTACAACTTCTTGATTGCCAATGTGTAGGTTGTTGCTTCATATGTCTCATCTTCGTAAGTGCTTGTGTCACCCTGGGTGTCAGTTTGTTGTTCCTGTGTGTCCGTCTGTTCATGCTCTTGAGATTCCTGGCTTTCTTGACTAGCTTCATCATCGCCATCTTCATCATTTGTTTCTGTTCTTTCTTCTTCTGAGCTGGATACTACTTGTCCTTGTGGTTGATCAGGTGGAGTGGTAGGGTAGCTTGGTCCTTCATATTCTTGAGAGAAAAAGTGGCCTTTGGAAAACTCAAATTCATTTGAAAAAGCATCTGGCATTTCAAAATCAAACGTGGTATTCAGTGGTTCTGCTTCCATATTGGGTATGGGGAACGTAAAGGCTTCCGCACCAATGGAGGTGGGAATTTCTACTGCCGTGGTGGTAGGTTCCTGGGTGGTGGTTGCTTGAGAGGTAAGGGTACTGGTTGTGCCTTCTGTAATGACTGGTCTTGATAGGTGTATATGAATAGGTTGTACAGATGCAGGAGGTTCTGTAGGAGATTGCTCTGGAGAGGGTTGAGGTGATGGGGACTTGGGAACTTGTAGGCATGGGATAGATCCTCTCATGCACTTGCCTGCTCATCCTTTGCTAGATTTTCTGGCTTTCTTGGTGGGCCCTTTGAATGCCTTCAACTCTTCACTTGTCATTGCACGCTCTATAGGCAAGTCGTATGCCAAACACATATACACAATTCTTGTGAGAGCGCAACATCCATGGATGATTTTTTTCCTTTCCCATCTATGTTTTGCTAGATACAACTGGTCAATAATCCAACTTTCCAGATCTACTGTTTGAGGCCCTATACATGCTAAATACACTCCAAACCAAATGCGCTTGTGGGGCATGGTGAATCGATCTTGAGCTAGGAATGCAAAGTGTTGCATACATATGCATAATGGCTTAGATAGCTCACGTGTGATAGCCGAAATATCTTCCCATTTGGTAACATCACCACACTTCATAGGCTTTGGAATTAGCATTTCTCGCTCTGTTGGCGTATGCATTCCATGTATTTTAATCGTAGCTCGAATCAAATCTTTTGACAGATAAAACTTCTTAAACGGAGGGTCATTTACTAAGGATGGCAAAATGAAGGTGCCTAGCAAATCCTTGTTCTCCGAGGCTGTCAATGTGGTTACCAAGTAGTAGCATCTGTAGAAATCTGGTTTGGGTAGTGGATCACTAAAATATTTAGTGAAGCCTGCTCTAGCCCAAACATGCTTTAAGTCTTCTATATTCTGGAGTGCTTCAAACTCTTTGGAGAAGAATTAATACTTTCCCCACTTACTATTATCAAAAGTCAAATCGGCATAAAAAATGAAGTCTGCGTCTGCCAAAGGTCCTGCTAGACCTTGAAACCAATGAGAATTGCCATGAACTTTTTCAGTGTATCCCCTCGGAGGATCATCAATTGCCATGGGTCCTCGGAATCCTTGAAATTCCGGTGGTTGTGCCGTGGGATGCGGTTCTACAAGTAATTCACCAATATTTACCATGGGTACACTAGGGCCAACTTCAGATGGTCCTTCTTCTGTCTGCATGATGAATGATGCAAAAGTGGAGAAGATCTGCTACAAAAGATTAGCACATTAGTATGGAAATTAATCATGATCCCATTAAAGTGAGACCGCAATCCCTTTCCATAACCGATGTGTAACCCGTGTAGCTGAGTGTTGTGAGGTGGTTTATGGAACAAGTTTTGCAAAACTAATGCATGTCTCTAGACACCTACGTGCTTCAGATAATGCGTACATTGCTTGATGAGATGTTATTACAAGTGATGTTGAGTGATAGTGCATGAATTTGTACAAAATTCAGTTGTGAATGAGTTATTACAAGGATGGTGTTCACTAGGGATGGGAGTAATGTTAGACAATGGGTCATGAGGAGATAGTTGGATACATTTCAGTATCCATTTCCTAAGGGTTGCTGAGCAGGTGGTATGTTTTTGCTGAGGGACAAAAGGTGATATTGGATGTGGTGGTAATGAGGGGTGAAAAGATTTCTGAGGGGTATATGTTACATGGCTTGAGTGTTGAGCTCTAATACACTGTTTGGGTGCCCATATCTGTGTGGGTGTGGGTCAATTCATAAGGTACTTCTTGGCGATCCAAATCTGTTGACTGTTCGTACTTCTAGAAGAAGGTCGAGGAGATGTTGAATGCTGACTCTACTTCTTCCTTAACTTCTTCTTATCATTGTCTGCATCGTTGAAATCTGTCGGTGCTTTTTGTCCTTTTGGCACCCATATTTGTTTTGTGCCACTTTCTTTGTGATGCTCATACTACTGCTTGTTCTGAGTCATCTGGTAGGGTCGTCGGTTTGGGTTCCTCCGTTCTGGTTGACTCCTTCGTGGTTGGGATTGAGAGGTCGGATGGACACTCTGCTTTGGAAAAGAAGGGAGGTCCAACACTTGCGCAACTTGCCCATTAGGAAGTGCTTCGTTTTGTACTATTAATCTAGGCTAGTCCGCAGTAAGTGTGGAAGGATGGGCACTGTAGGGTGTTTTTCCCATGTGGCTGCTGATGTAGTCCACGTGACCGCCGATGAAACCCACCTAACCGCTGCTGGAAGGTCCAAGAAAGATCTCCTAACATCCTTTTATCTGGCAACTATCCATCACCAAGCTCTCATGGGTTGTCTTTGGAGGGAGCGTGCTTAGCCGAGGGATCTGACCAAAGATCTTTCGGCCCTCCATTGCATGCGTTTCATATGGTCTAGGGTTACATACCTCAGGCGGATTGCCGTTAGGGAAGTCAAGCGGTATCACTCGCTGGTGATCTAAAGTTCCAATCTGCAAGGAACCTTGTCTAAGATTTAGGTCCACTGAGTGATCGTATAGCCAATCTTGGCCAAGGATTAGGGGTTCTATCAGGTCTTCGTCATGGCACACTAGTAGCTTCGCTGTCATGGTCACATCATGTAGGAGGATGGAAGGTCCACCTCACCCATGCAAGGGGTTTCCATGCCTCCTAGCCTATGAGGTATGCCTTGGTCGCATTTCTATTCATGAGTCCTTACAATGGGACCATCTAATCACACTAGTCGTAGCACCTGAGTCAATTAAAGCCATGAGCTCTTGGCAAGGTTTGCCGTGATCTAGCCTGACTGTAATAAATGGTCTCCTATCCACCATGCTAGGATAAGTACTTGACTTTGCTTGACACATGGCCATGGGGTATCTGGGTGTTGTTTCCAAATGGTTATAATGTTCTCTCCCTAGTCCTTGTCTTCTTAGCTTCATGCGCTTAATGCGTTCTATAGCTTCTGCCTGAGCTTCAACTCGTATTCTAATTTCTTCCTCCTTACGCTTCTTTGCCAATGTGAGTCGTCTAAGCATATCCTCAGTAAGAGGTTCCTGATATAACTTGACTCTACAACCACTAATGTAATTAGGCATTATGTCTCCTTCTAGGGTGGCTAATTGTACTGCTCCACTTGTCGAGAGTCTATTAATGATCATAGGTCCATAACCTTGCTTTTCTAACTTCTGTGCGTGCTATTTTAGCGTGTACACTAGGAATAAATCTCCTTCTTTTAAGCCTTTATCTTTCACATGTGCATCGAAATAGACTTTCTGTCGCTTCTTTGCTGCATATATTCTTGTTGCTGCTTTCAGCCTGGTTTCTCCTAATTGTTCCAAGTCCATTATTCTTGTTGATAATTCATGGCCGGTCCACTGATGTTCTTGTGCAACATTAAGGGTTGATATCAAGAAGTCCAAAAGAAGCACAACATTCGGACCAAAAACCATCTGAAAGGGAGTTGCATTGAGTACGGTCTTGTAGGCCACTCGATATGCCCAAACAATGTGATGTAACTGTTTGTCCCAATCTGAACGTTTGTTGTTCATGAGTTTTGTCAGTACATTACAAAGGATCTTGTTAGTGCTTTCGGCTTGACCATTGGCCTGAGGATGATATGGTGTGGATTTCTTGTGAATCACCATAAAATCCTGTAACAAATATTCAATGACTTGGTTTAGAAAGTGAGTTCCTCGATCGCTCACTAACTCTATAGGCAATCCATATTTTGTAAAGACATTTTCAAATAAGAATTTTGCAGTCGTGTGTGCATCATTCTTTTTTATGGCCTTTGCCTCTACCCATTTGGTAAGATAATCTGTCGCAACTATGATGTATTCGGCATGAGTACCTTTTGCAATGGGGTTAATGGGTCCTACAAAGTATATGCCCCACTTGGAGAATGAACGTCCTCCCATCATGGGTTTCAATGGCATTTCATCTCTATGAGTAGGAAATTGAGTTCTTTGGCACACATCACATCTCTTAACATAGGTACGTGCATCCATGTGAAGAGTAGGCCACCATAATCCTGCAAAGAGGATGGCTTTGATTATCCTATCGGGGCCAAAATGACCTCCTGCAACACCTTGGTGTGCAGTCTCTAGTACGCTCAAATAATCGCTTTCATGAACACATTGTCTTAAGTATCCGTCTCGTCCTCGTTTGTAAAAGTTGTTGCCAATAAGTGAATAGTCTTGAGCTTCCTTCTCTAGACTTTGTTGTCATGCTAAGGTCATTCCTTGAGGGAATTTGTTTGTCCTTAAGTACGTCACTAAAGGTTCACTCCATTCTAATGTGAGAGACACATGATATAACGTAGCATGTTCTATTGGTGGTCTTTCACAACAAACGGGGCATTCTTTACACAACTTGTAGACATCTGCTTCCATAGAAGGCCAATATACTCCAAATCTATGTAGTGCTTGCAATGTACGATGTTTTGAATGATGTTGCTTTAATGCACCTACATGTGCTAATTGCAACCAATTTGCATGTTCTGATTCATCTACACAACAAGCAAGAATCTTTTGATTATCCTGTTTATATATACTTCTTGCTATTATTTGATATCTTTGAGACTTGGTAATCTCTCCTCCTTTGATCCTTACCTTAGGATTCTTGGGTCCGTATGTGAGAATAGGGACAATAGCCTTAGCCCATTCAGGTGCTATCTCAAGGTTAAACAAATATGCATCGGGTAATTCATATGCTATTCCTTGAGGAGCTTCTCCTGTGGTTAATCTTGAGAGGTGGTCAGCTCTAAGGTGTGTCTTTCCCTTCTTCACTACTACTTCGAAGCCATACTCCATGAGTAATAGAAACCAACGTATCAATCGTCCTGTATTACAAGGCTTATTGACTAAGTACAATAATGCTTGATGATCTGTAAAGAACTTGAACTTGTTTGCCAAAAAATAATGCATGAATTTCTTTACTGCATAGATCATTCCTAATCCTTCTCGTTCTATAGTGGTATAATTTCTTTCTGCTACATTCAACTGTTTGCTCGCATAAGCTATGGGGAGATCTATATTTCCTTCATTCGTGGGTTGTGCTAACACACATCCTATGGAATAGTTGGATGCATCCACATGTACATGGAATGGCTTGCTCCAATCTGGGGTTGTCAATATAGGTGCTGAGCACGAACGTCATTTAAGTTCATTGAATGAATTCTCACACTCATCCGTCCATTCAAACTTGGTCAAAAGAGAGTACAAAGGCTTGGCTATGATTGCATACATGTGTATGAATCGTTTGTAATAACCACAATGACCCATAAATGCCTGCACTTCTTTTACAGTATTTGGTCTAGGTAGATATGCAATTACTTTCATTTTTTCCTCATCTGTAGAGATTCCATTCTTTGACACAATGTGTCCTAAATTTTGCCTTGTCTGACCATGAAAACACATTTTTCTGGGTTCAAACAAACCTGATATTCTTGACATTTGTCAAACACTTGCCTTAGTTCTGGGATATGAGTCTGCCTTACATTCGAATGTGCACATATGTCATCCACATAAACTTCCAAATGCTTGCGTAAGAATTCCTTAAAAACATGACACATGAGTCGCTGGAAAGTAGCGGGTGCATTTGTGAGCCCAAAAGGCATTACACGAAATGCAAATATGCTCCATTCTGTGGCAAAAGCCGTCTTGTGTTGGTCTTCTGGAGCAATGGCTACTTGATTATAGCCTGAGAAACCATCAAGAAAGCTATAAACTTCCTTGCCTGCAACTCTTTCCAATAAATGTTCTGTGATAGGAAGAGGATAACTGTCTCTAATCGTAGTGGCATTAACTTTTTTAAGGTTAATACACACACACAATTTTCCATTCTTCTTGGGCACAACCACAATGGGGGATACCCATTCGGTATGCTCAATTTCATAAATGAATCCTGCTTCTATCAAACAATCTATTTCTTCTTTAATCTTAGCAGCGTAGTTATCATTGTACGTGTATGGTTTCTGTTTCGTAGGTTTTGCATCTCGAGTTATAGGGATTCTATGAGAGCATATATCCGGGTCTACTCCTTTCAAGTCTTTGTAACTCCAAGCGAATACATCTCTATATTCACGTAATAGGGCAATTAACTCTTCTTGTTCTTCATTCGTCAAATCATTTCCTATGTATGTACATTTTTCTTCTTCTCCTTCTATGGTGACTATGATTTTTTTGTTTTCTCTCGGTTATCATATACTTCTCCAACGTTAGCTTTTTTTAGGCATTCTTACCATTATTCGTCTATCTTCTATTTCATATTTCTTGAAGTTCTCTGGTACTTCCATGAGTGGTTCTTCTTCTTCTTCCGGCATGGTTTCTTTCTTCTTTCTTTTCTTACCTTCACTTTTGACAGTCACTTGTGTGGCTAATCTCACATCATTTATAAGCTCTCCATGTCTCTGAGGGTGAGTTTCTACTTCGTAGAAGTATTCTTCATCTGATGCAAAGGGTGGATCCATAATAATTGACTCTAGATCAAAGTCGCTTGCATCCTCAAATGCCTCAGTGCTTGGTTCACATTCTTCATTAATGAAATCACACATGATTGGCTCTATTGTGAAGACTGAAATATCATATCCATCCTCGTCACAGTGGGGTGTCCATTGTTCTTCATTGATGGCTACATCCATTGTTGCTAAAATTTCTGCCCAACCATGAGGCTTGAATTCCTCATCTGGAAATACTATAGGTGTGTAAGCTCGGTCTTGAAGGGTTCGTGGATGTTGTTATGAACCTAAGGTCCTGGCCTCTAACCGTTCTTCCTCTTGTTTGGCTACTTTACACATCCATAGATGAGTATCCTCGTGCAACCATGATGGGTCTGATTCCAATGAGTGTACGATTCTGTTTCTACTTGTGTCTTATGGATGGTGTTCCATTGTATTGGGGGTATGTCTCGATGGGAATAGTCTTTAAGATTGACTTTAGCAGTCAATCCTAAATGTTGCAAGTAGAGAGAATTAGTTCCCCAATCTTGTACGATTTGCAACTGACGCATGAATGGTCATCCTAAGATAATCTCGTAAGCATGATTTTTTCCAAAATGACAAATGGCAAAAGTATGCTCAAACTCCACACCACAGGTGGTGAGAGATATGCCTTCAAGTAAGCCTAATGGTTTCTCTATATGTCCGTCAGCTATTTGTAGCGTCATCCTGGTAGGTCTTAATGCTGGCTTACCCCAACGTTTCCATAAAGCAGTGGTAGCGATGGCTACTCCGGCTCCTGAATCTAAGATGGCTTTGGTGGTGTATCCCTGATGGGTTAATGGAAGATAAGTGTTACCTTCCTCTCCCTTGCTTACATCTCCGATTCTTTCTATGAGTATCTCTAGTACCTTCTTGTGTGATCCTATTTGTGAGGGCGTAGTAGCATGCTCAGGGAATTGATTTGCTACATGCTTCCACAATTCTGGTTTAACCTTCAACAACTCCTCTAGAATGAGATGGCATTGTACTTTGGTGTTCTTTATCACTTCCATGTTTTTAGGTATCACTGATTCTTCATTCCTCACTATTATCATGGGTGCTCTCATGCTAATAGACTTGGCTTCCTAGGGTCTTGTGAAGTGAGGTAATTCTTGCAAAGAATTGGATTCAAAATCTATGTGTTCACTCAATTGTTCTTCCTCTACATCATCATAAATAGAGGGAATATCTTGGGGAAATTGCTCTTGCAAGTCGTCTATTTCTTTAATAGGAGGATGGGTTCTTTCTTCCTTACTCCATTTCTCTTCTTGGATTTCTCTTAGAGATTCGTGTGAATACTTATGTATGGAAGACAGGTTGTCTTCACCCTCTGTATTTGGTACTTGAGACAGGGATGGTGCATTCCTTTCCTGTGTCTCTGAAATAATAGGGTTCCTATGCAAATTCTTTTTCTCCTTGCTATCGATCAAGTATTCTAGCCTCTCCAATAGTCCTTGAAAGTGTAATTCGGGTTTTGCCATGTTATTCCAGTTAAGATATCGCAAGGCTTCGAACATAGTTTGTGCTAGTTCTACCATCTTCATACAAAGTTTAGTCCTCTCAATTTCTAAATCCGCTCTCGGATAGTTCTTACTCATTTCAGCTATCTGGGGTCCTTCCTTTAATCTTGCCTGATATGCATGAAACATCATGTCCAAATTTTCTGGTATGGGTTCCGCTAAAACTGATCCTGATTTCTGAGCTAGATTCTCTTGATTAGATTCTTGAGAAGTCAATTCTAGGATTTTGGCTCTAGATTCCTTCAAACTTCCTTCCAACTCAGTTATCTTTTTACTATATTTCCTCTTGATTCTTTCTCTAGAATCTTTCCATGATTTCGTCTTTTTATTGCTAGACTCTCCAACTTTGCTAGTTTTAGCTACTTTTTCAAGATTAGGCTGGTTATTCTGTAAGAGCGCTTGGGTTGTGGTTATGGCTTGGATAGGCACGTATGTAGGTTGGATCCATCTGCATTGTGTACGATACCTATCACGTTGATCAATGTCACTTTCAAGGCATTAGCAAGGTTCTTGGGACAATCTTTGATGATATGTTCTTTACCACACTCGGCACAAAAGCCTTGTATGTTATAATATTGTGACTGTCCTGCTACATGAGTGGAGTCAAAGCTGTTAGAGTTAGGGTCACTCTCTGTGATCAGGGGTGAAGAAGGCACTAAAGCCCTATTTAGGTTCTCTTCTGTAGCAAAGTATTTGACTGAGATGACATTAGCTGGTGGGGATGGCTGCTGAGCTAAAATAGGTTGAGGTCTCTGTTGAGCCTGATAAGGATAGTTCTGTGGAGGCCTATAGTAATGAGGCTGAGCATTGTATTGACCTTGATACCTACCTGGTTGCGGGTATGCTTGCGGGTAGTTCTGTCGTACTACGTGTTTGTTGTATGGGCAGTCTTGAGCCGTGTGATTTGTGTATCATCTCTCAATTATACAATATTGGCCACTAGGGTTGGCTTGCTGTTGTGTTGCATCGGGACACACATTTGCCATATGATCACCACCAGAGGTGTAACAATGCTTGTTTGTTGTTAACCTAGGCATCTGTTTACTAAAAACTCTTAGTTTCTGGGCCACTTTTTCTGCTAGGTCTTCTATCGAGCTAGACAATTTTGAGGATGCTAGAGATGAACAATCTGAGTCCTTATAGAACTTTGAGAGTTCCAACTCGTCCCCAAGGTTATCCTCAATATCTATACAAATTATCACACATTGCTCTAGCATTCTGGGTTCCTTCAAGTACACATAGGAGCATAGTTTAGAGCTCAAGAGGCCATCTAAAAACAATGACACTTGTTTGGCCTGTGAGCGTAACTCTTGCATCGGACACCTCTCAACATATTGTCTAAACCTATGTCCTTCCAATCTAAATATTTCCTGAGGGGTCTGTTTGAAACTATGAATCAATGAAAACGTATCATGCCTGATTCCACTCTTAGAGAATTTTGTGATGAATGACTCTAAGAAGTGATGGATATCTCTAAACTGCCTTTGTTGCAATGGTTGAAACCAAGTTAAAGCGGTGTTCTTTAACATTAGTCCAAAAGCATTGTAATGTGTAAACATGTCTTCTACTTGCTCTGCTCGTAGCACTTGCTTAAATTCGGCAACATGGTCATATGGATCTCGTGTCCCATCGAAGTAATTTTTCATTGACTTTACTAACTGAGTGGGTCTTAATCTTCTTGGATGTTCGCGTGGTCTAGGTAGAGGAAAATCATCTCTACCACCTAGCATTCTAGGTTCGCTTTGTCTTTCCACTCCATCGGTGTCCATGGTGGTTCTATCTCTCCCTACAAGATGAGTGAAACTTACTTCCGGTCTTTCTTTGTTCTTGTCTCTTTGAATGCCATGGGCTGAGGATGTTCCAGCACCATGATGGCTCGTGCTTAAATTTGCTCAAGATGGAGGGAAGAATAACTCGCTTCTCCATGTGTAAGTATTTCTCACATGGTCTGGTACCACAAATACTCTTTCTGAAGTATCATCCAGGTATACAACCTTTCCAGGTGTATCTGGGTCCTTGAATTCATAGATCATGATGGAGCCTACCTCACTAGGTTGTTCCATTTTGTACCTCCAAAATGCTTCATCAGTTTCCTTATTTACAAACAACTCTATGCTTCTATTATCCTTAGGGATCCACTCTGGGATTAGTACTCTTATCAGTACAAATTTCCCTCTAGGTGTCCTAGGTTCTTCTCCTACTGGTTCCTTCCCTTGGGTTCTCGTTTCTGTCTCTAAATAAATTATGCCAAACTCATTGGTATTATTTGGTTGAGTACTTATGATGTACATTGTTCGTTCTCTATGTATGCGTCTCTTTCAAACTTCGCCACTGGATGTTCCAATCCAATGGGTTGATCAGGGTTGTGCATTTGCACCACTTGTCTTCGCAAACCATCCTCGTAGATGCGAGCACCTAAGCGGTTGGTTCGGACAAATTCTAATTGAGTTCTATAGGGTCCTCCGGGTCTTTCCAAATATGCTATGTTTAACCCTACTTCTGGTCTTTCTGTGCTAAAAGACATTTCTGATTCACTCATATCTGAGCTCAACTCGTAAGGATAGCTATTCAATTGCTGAGCCCACGAATGTGCAGTAGTTTCTACACTTGCTTCTGAGGATCTAAGGCTTTGTCGGTCTGATTTACCTATATGCTTGCCCGATCTAAGGTTCATGAGTTTACTTCCTGATTCTTTTGATCGGCAATGGTTCTTTGTTCTTTTATTGCTTGTTTCTTTTTAAATTCCTTTGAGTTCTTGTCTTATCTTATTGTATGCATCAGAAATTGACTTTCCCTTGTACTTTTGAGTTCTCGTTCCATCAGACTTAAGTTCTTTCCTTTAGGTTTTCGTATCGCACACCTTTACTTTAGTCTTGGATTTGCAAAATTTAAGTCTCTTGAACTTGATGCTTTCCTATCGTCGTTAATCCACAATGCTAAATGTTTAGCCCAAGCTAATAATTGACTGAGGGGGTCGAGTATTCTTCCAACCTCAAGTCAGCTGCTTTGATTGCTCTGATGCCCAAGAAGTCACACTTCCCAAGCCCTACGTTCTTCACTGCCTTGCCTTGATTGTCCTTGATTGCCGTTGCTAGACTTGTAAAAATTCAATATTAGAACAATTCTGAAATGGAAGATCAAGCACTTTGATATATGCACTTTTTTAGTCCTTTTTTCCTTGGCCCAAAATTCTATGCCCCCTGGCTTTTCTAGTCCCAACAATGTTAACCTCGAATTATCTTATCTAAAAAATAGCGTTAACCTTTTCTAGTCCCAACAATGTTAACCTCTAACGAGCCATCAAGCTCAAAAAATGGACTTCCGATGAAAAAGATATGAGCGTTCAGGACCTTGGGGGTGAAAACTGACCAATAAGTTTTTCTTCAAATATGAGCTAAGGGGTCTCCTATGAGCTTAGTCACCCAAAAATATTCTTAAAATAGCCTCAAATTTGCCCAAAACATCAAACCCTAATTTTTGCGTTTGGGGTGGACAATCGCGATGGTCTGAGACAATCGTGATGGTCTGGGACCGTCACGATGGTTCAGGTGAACCGTCGTGATGGTGTGGTACAATCACAATGGTCCGAGGGTGCGAGGCATCGTGATGGTCCAATTTACGAGCAATCGCGATGGTCTAAGTGAAGCGTCGTGATGGTCTGATCGGGGAGCAATCGCGATGGCATCGATCAACGGTCAACACAACCATCACGATGGCGTGAGCCCATCGCAATGGTCACGGGGCACGATGGATTGAGCCAATCGCAATGGTCCAACTTTCGAGGCGTCGCGATGGCTTACCTGGTATCATCACGATGGTCTGGTTTGACACGTGGAAGGATCGTTGTGATGGTGTCAGCCAATCGCGATGGCGTGGGGTTGACGGGAACGTCACGATGGTCAAGGACCGTCGCGATGGCTCAAGTGAACCGTCACGATGGTCTGGCCGAGCTGTCGCGATGGCGTGAGCCAATCGCGATGGTGTAACACAATCGCGATGGCATGAGCCAATCGCGATGGTCCACCAAAATGATGATTTCTGAATTGCGACTATGTATTTGTACGTGCGCAAGTATGCTCTATAGTGTGGTGAACTCGCTTACCTCCAATTCTGAGTTTGGCAGACCATCGCGATGGTCTGACACACACGGCAAAAATCTGACAGAAAGTGGTTTTTTACCTTTTGGAAGCTTTCCTGATGCATTGGAGCTCTGTTCCTACAAGAAAACTCAAAAACATACAAGTACATGCAATCACAAAAGCTCTCTTTCTCTCTCTCGCATGCACAAATGAGGGGAAATGAGGAGAATGGGTGGATATGGTGAATTTTTTGAATTTTTCGCAGTGGAAGAAGATGATGCGGTGGTGAAGAAGGAGTGTAGGGGAGATGAAAAACGCAAAAAACTAATTAAAAGCAACAAAAAAAACTGAAATTTTTACCTTCCAATGCCACTTCTTGTTATAATGTTACCATCACACATTCGTCCTAAACACAATCCCCGGTACCGGCGCCAAATTTGGTGTTGCTCTAGCACAATGGTGAGAACCACGTTAAGAAGCTCCAACTCTTTAATGTCAATCTGTGGAAGAGATAGGAGTGATATGAAGATCGTGAATGTGAGATGAAGTGAGAGTGAAGGTGAGAAGCATAGAGATGCACACACACATACACACACACACAATGAAGAGACAAGCAATACACAATGGAAGGTAGGAAAATAGACTATATTACTCAAGATCTCAATTACAAGCTCAAGCTCACTCTAGCTCATACAAGTCTACACTAGCTAACCTAAAAAATGAGCTCTCTAGCTCTTTTTATAGATTCTACACTAGTTTTGACCGGTTTCACATCTAGTGATTGGCATAGTTAAAAAATAGGTTCTAGGTGTTATTTGAAGGGGTAAACGAGATCTAAAAATAACCAAAATTGGTAGGCTCGTTCCACCTAATCTCTTCAAGCTCAAGAACTCCTCGGCTTGGACAAAATGGAGCCATGAATTACAAAAGGGGTTTTTCTATGTTACATATGGTACAAGAGTGATGAAAATCACTATTGGGAGTTTTTAAAAAGTATTTATAAGACATATTTGTTTGAAAAATGATCTGTCTAGCTCCTTGCTACTTCATTGTGCTCTGTCTTTACATGCTTCCACGTCCTCTGTGCCTCTGGCTGCTTCCAACATGGGATGACCCCCTATGAGGCATGGCATGGTAGGAGACCATCACTTGAACATTGCAGAATATTTGGTTGTGTTGCTTATGTGCATGCTCCATCTCAAATTAGAGGTAAGTGAGACCCTAAGGCAGAGAAATGCATCTTCATAGGGTATGATATAAATAAAAAAGATAATCCATCTAACAAAGGATTTATGGTCAGTAGAGATGTTGTGTTTGATGAGAATAATTCTTGGTTTGAAAGTGAATGCAAGAAGCTCAAATTGCCATATGACTTGGAAGAAGAATTTTCAAGCCTCACCAAGGAGGAGCCAAGCACAATTGAAGACATCAAATCAGATGATGAGGACACCATCAACTTAGAAGAATTTAAAGCATGGAAATCAAAAGGCAAGGCCAAGATGATGAGGTTGGAGGACATACTTGAATCATCCAACCAAGCCATAAGGAGATCACAAAGAGAGAGTAAAAAGCCAATCAGATATGGGTATGATACTTCATAAGTCACTAAGAATTCTATTTATCTTGCTAAGGATTTATCACTTGAAGCCTTCTTCATATGAAGAAGCAAGTACCAAAGTAGAATGGAAGGAGGCTATGGATGAAGAAATAGAAGCACTCCAAGAGAATGATACTTGGGAGCTAGTACCCAAGAAAGTATCAATGAAGGTAGTTGGTTCTAGATGGATTTACAAAATAAAAAAGAAAGATGGATCCATAAACACGTATAAAGCTAGGCTTGTGGCTAAGGGTTTTGCACAAACCCAAGGACTAGATTATGAAGAAACCACCTATGGATAAGATGCCAACCATCAGAGTATTGGTAAGTGTGGTTGCATCTAGAAATTGGAATATGTATCAACTAGATGTGAAAAATGCCTTTCTCGATGGTTAGATTTTAGAGGAAGTTTACATGGCTCAACCTCCTGGCTATGAAGATCCAAACAAGGTAAATCATGTATGCAAACTGAACAAAGCTCTTTATGGTTTGAAGCAAACACCTAGGGCATGGAACCATAGGTTAACAACCTAGCTTCAAGACGAAGAATTCACAATGAGCAAGGCAGATTCTTCTCTATTTGTGAAGAAGAATAATTCAGAAATGATATATTTATGTGTATATGTTGATGAAATCATTCTCACAGGTAGTGATGCCAATGCAATCAAACAAATAAAAAATCTGATGATGCAAGAGTTCAAACTTAGTGACCTAGGGTTTCTGAAATATTTTCTTGGACTTGAGTTAGTATATACTAACTCTGGAATCTACATCACTCAAAGGAAATATGTGCAGGACATGTTGAAGAAGTTTCCCTTGGAGAATGCAAAAGTAGCTAGCACTCCTATGGAGGTAAATCACAAAAGACTAGTCAAAACAGTGAACTTTCTCTAGTCATATCTCAGTGAATTCTCAACCATTTTGCATGATCTATAGCTTGTTGGAACAAGCTTGAAGTCTTCTTTGTGCTATCAAAACCGCAAGGCATTTAGTTTAGCCATCAGGGAGAAATCATCATCGAAGTGCTCACTGGTCATCTACTGGTTAGTCCCTAAAAAATCGAGGGTAAGCTTCGGATTGGTAAACATATTTCCCAATGCATAGTTTGTTATTTTAGATGATTCCATTTGCAATCATTAGCTATCTAAGCTAACTGAATTACCTCAAAAGGAATTTCATCAATTTTTACTGTATTGTGAGCACTAAGCAAAAGAACCAGTAGGTGTGTTGACTAAAATAGCAAGTTTTGTGACACTAGCTATTTATGAAGTAGTCTGTTTTGATTCAATTATTTCAAGGATCAACTCCAAAGTACATAGGTACTTTCTTGGTGTCATTTGAAAGCTAAAAGGGCCTAATATCAAAATCTAAAGTAATTTACGACAGGTACAAAGTAGGATTTAGGAGTATCACCTCACTTCCTTGAGGTATCCATCCATCTCTTCCAATAGTAAGGGTCATGTGGCCTTACCCCTATGTTCATACATATACATAATTTATAGAGCATTGCCTTATTGAGATCATTATGTGGGTTTTGAGGCTCCCATGCATGTATGCACATCTCTCTTCTTCTTGCCTCTCTCTCTCTCTCTCTCTCTCTCTCTCTCTCTCCCCTCGATCTCCTCCTTGCTCCTCTTGTTCTGCACACCAAAGCCCTTCAATTTCTATCATAGGATTAGTAATCTCCATAACTATGTTCATATCCTTGATTTAGATTTTCCATACTAACCATGGTGGCACAAGTCCTATAGCTCTCTCAAGGTTTTCTTTTGGCTATGTGTACTTGAGAGGTACTACATTCTGAGGATGTGGGGTTGTTGCCCTAGCATGGGTTGAGGTTTTTTGTATTCTTGATGCTCATATGGTCTTGAAGCCATGGATGGTCCTTGATAGGCAGCGTATCTTGGAGCCTCCGTGCCTCGTTCTCCGAGTTGGCATCCAAATGGTCTATACTGAGGAGGTGGGACTAGTCCAGATTGCATGTTATAAGGGTAGTTTTCAATGGTATGATTGCTATAACTCTCTTCAATATGAGAATAGAGATTAGGCCCTTTTTGTGTATGTCTATTGTATTGATATGGCCACAGGGGAACAATTCCTGCTCTTGTGCAAACATGAGATGGATGTTCACCTTTGCAATGTACACATCCCATTAACATGGGCATTCTTAGGGGTTGGTTTGGATACTTGTTTTGACCCTATTGATTTTGGAAACCTCGCTTTTTAGCCACTAATTCTATGAGTTCCTCTACATTTTTAGATTGGGAAGATACATTGCTTGATGTGTCATTAGTTTTGAATGAGGTTTGTGGAATTTTTAAGTCATCTGCTAAGTTATCTTCCAAATATATACACTATATTAAACATTCATTCACTTTCTCCAATCGTTTCAAATATACCAAGGTCCTTAAATTTCCATTAGTCTGACCATCCATGAACAAGCATATCATTTTTTGTTGGGTAGGCCGCTCAACTATGGGGCATCGGTCCACATATTGATTAAAAAACCTAGTAACTAATCTCAGAGATTCGTTAGGAGCTTGCTTAAAACTATGGATCATGGAAGAGGAGTTATGTTTGATAGCCCTCTTAGTGAATGAACCAATAAATACTTCAAAGAATAGTTCTATATTAACAAATTGGTGAGGATCTAAGGGTTGGAACCAAGTCAAAGTAGTTCCAATGAGAGTGAGAGCAAAAGACTCATATTGTATTAAGAAGCCATCTACTTGTTTAGCACACAATGCTTGTTTGAACTCTACCATATGATCATATGGATCTCCATAACCATCATAGTGATTCTTTATGCACTTGGCTACCTAAATAGGTCTTAGATTTTTTCCCACATCAAGGGGTCTAGGCATAGCTTGAATCATAGGATGCACACCTTGTCCTCTACCTTGTGTGGACCTTAAAGGAAAGGGTAGTCTACTCATTGTCCTGCTCCCCAAATGGGTATTTGTTATGGTGCTAGTACTTGGTGTAGTAAAGTGAACATGTGATCTTTATTGCGATGTGTTGGCTAGTTTGATCTATGAATGGGTTCTCCTAACTTTGGTGCTGCCCTTGAGGCTTTTGGGAGGTGGTTGCTTGATGCATGGGTGGGAATACTAGCAAACCCAGGTAATATAATTTAGATCTTTCTAGATCATTGATTTCCCTATACCTTGTCTTATTTTGAACCAGTTAAGTGACTCTAAAAGATTCTTCAAGATCATGAAATTTGTAAATGGTGGTAGAATTGGTGCCCTCTCCCCTTAAAGGTGAAGCGGCTTGCAACAATTTATCAACTCCACCTATCAAGTAGAAGCCCATCGAGTAATCATCTTGAGGGATTTTATCCCCTCTCCAAATGTTTACTAATACTAATCTTCCTCTTGGAGTAGATACAACTTCTCTATAGGGTAATAGGGTTACTAGGTTCTCTGATTTCTCCTCTTTCATTTATTCTCTCAGAATATTCAATCACTTAATATAGTTTTCCTTGCTTGTCCATGTAAAATCCTTCCTCAAATTTCACAGCTGACCTTGATAAAAATTTAGAATCTATGTAATTCCTAAGTCTTGCTACCAACCTATTGAGTCCATCCAAGTAAATAGGAAACCCATGAAAGTTTGTAGAGACATATTGCAAGGAAGTCTTATACTCTCCTTCTATTGTTAACATGAGTTCCACTGAATGGATATAGCTATGCATATCGGTACTCAATGCTGAGGATATTACAATTCTTTGACTCCCTAGGATACATCCAAATTTGAGGTTCATTCACAACTTGAAGTCTTAGTCAATCTTACCTTCTCTAACTTGCTTCTATGTTATTTGTTCGGGACTTAGATATGGTTGGAATATTTTTTGAGTACTTAGATTCCTCAAAAATTTTCAATTCAAGGTGAATTAGAGTTTGATACTAATTTTCCCCCGATACATGATACTCAAGACTCTAATGATACACGATATTTGGAAATTAGATGATACATGATACCACATTTAGATGATATGATACTTGTTTTCTCACGATACACCATACTTGGTCTCTATGATACAATACCTCTTTTCACATGATATACGATGCCTCAACTTTCACGATACATGATACTTAGGAGAATCGATGATACTGATACTTGGGATGAAGGCGATACACAATACACGATATCAAGGCACATGCTACATAATACCTCAAAATATCAGTGATAAGCGATACAAGGGTAGATGATACACGATGCTTCAATCTTCATGATACACGATACTTAGTATCAAACGATACATGATACTAAGAGTATCAATGATACACGATACTTGGAAAGTATCATCGATATGTGAGACTTAAGGGTCACGATACTTGACTAGGGGATACATGATACTTGCGTATCATGAGACACTTAGGAGTAAGATATCGATGATACACGATACCTCCCAAGTATCACGACACACATGAATTTGGTATCGCAATACGAAACTCACTTGATCATGATACTTGGATGTTTTCAAGTCCAAAATAGATATTTTTTAATGCCAATATATTGCTCCTTCTACTTGCGTTTCAATGCTATTTGCCTGCGGCTGAAAATTTCCCTCAATCTTTCATAAAACGAGCCTCACAATACTTGGTGTAATTTGTGTCACCTCATGTGAGTGATCAATCAAAGTTTTAGTTTGTTTATGGTGTTGGGATCACCTCACGGAGTATTTCCTCAACCTTTTAGTAATAAATTCTATCTACAATCCAAAATCCACATGATACATGCTCTATCATATAGATCATCTCGGTTCCCCTCGATACTTGCATAAAGAAGTGAATGTCAATGTGGTGAATAGTGGGTTTTAGTCTTTGGGGAGGACCAGTGACTGGTCAAGTAATGCATTCAAAAGGGAAGATCCACCTCACACGAAACCTCTTACATGATAGTGTGTATTGCAATACATGGCGCAACAACAAACACAAATTGAGTGATATCTCTCAGCATTGATACCCAAATATAGTCAGTAGCGTTTTTATTTCAAAGATCCCATGTTGTTTTCACTTTGATCAGACCTTTGTGCTTCAATTTATAGCCAAAAATAGAGTGGCAGGAAACACCAACTCTCACTTCTAGACTTCCTATGCTTCATACACACACACACACACACACACACCTTAATAGCAAAACAAGATGGGGAAGGGGTAGAAAACACCTCTAGACAAGCATTCCATGCCTCAAATTCTCACACAGGCTCATGAAGAATAAGATACATAGGCAAGAAGAAGGAAATTTTAAATTTCTACAAGTTAGCTCTTCAAAATTCCAAAAGTCTTTACAAAAGAGTCACAAGTGACTTATATACATGTGCCCTAATTTTGGTCCTTTCACATGAGAGACCATCACTTTCTCTATAAATCACAAAGTTTCTACTATTAGACAAGGTAATGTTACATTCTTTAGGGATCATGAATCTAGAGGACTCCTCTAGAGCTTTTACAGTGCTTCTCGTAGTTTTACAATGGACTTTGGGAAAAGAAAAGTAGCCATTTCTCAAAAATCTAGGGGTCTGATTTTCTTTACTTCTTTCTTCTGTATCCTTGGTCTTTAGTCCTCTAGAAAACCATATCTTCACTTCAATGGCTCTAAGAAGTTGGTTGAGTTGAACTATACACAATAGTTGTGAACAATAGATGGAGATGACTATAAAAACGTGAAGTATATGTATTGAAATGTAAAGTATAATACACGAAGTTGTTGGTGTATCCCAAGCACTACAACATGAGTACAATTAAACTCAAAAAGTTATTTAAATATCTTCCATATCCTGCTATTAATCCAATGAAGTATATGTACACTTTTTCCCTTGATTTTAGAAGATGATTGTTCATTGCTTCCATCTAAATATTCCTTTCACTTTTAGGCATACATTTGAATTTTGAATTCAAAATCTCTCAAGTTTCTATCCTCAAATGATCTTTTACAATGGATAAAAATGAATTAAATGTTATCCTTGTAAGTGAACTAAGAATATATGTGTGTACATATTACTTTCTCATAGCTCAAGGTAATCACAATAATGTGGTCAAGAACTTAGGTTTTCCATATGCACAAATAGATCCCCCTCAAATCTAAGATGCTTGAGTTTTCATTCCTTTGTAATCTTGAAGTCTAATCATGGATTTGAAATGGATAAGGTTCACTCCATCCAAAGAGTTTGTCATCATGTTTGCACATTGTTGTTGAGTTGGGATGTATGAGAGCTCAATCTCCTTATTTGTAATCTTATCCCTAACATAGTGATAATGGATCTAAATGTGCTTGGCCCTTGCATGGTAAATAGGGTTTGCTGCAAGATGCAAAGAACTGGTGTTATCACCAAATATCTGAGGAATAGATGACTTTACTCCTAAGTCAATGTATAGTGTCTTGATCCACATTGATTCTTGAGTAGCATTAGCGAATCCTTTGTATTTGAGAGAGAAACTGTAGTTCGCTTCTTTGAAGACCAAGAAATAAGCTTAGAATTTGCAAAGGAAAGATAGCTAGAAGTACTTCTCCTATCATCTCTTTATCTTGCCCAATCTCCATTAGGAAAAAACTTAATATCTATATCAGAGATGTATGAATAGAATATTCCTTCATTGATTGTTCCTTTGAAATACTTGAGGATCCCTCAGGCTGCCTCCATATGTGGCTTCCTATGTGAGTGCATGAATTGACTTAAGACACTCATAATATATTTGATATCTACCCTAGTGGGAGAAGCATAATTGAGACTCCTTGCTATCATTTGATATCTTGTTACATCTTCAATAAGCTCACCTTTATGACAAATTCACTTTGAATCTACTTTCATAGGTATACCTACAACCTTAGCATTTTCCATCTTGAAATTTGTAAGCAAATCGTTGATGTATTTCTTCTGAGTAAGGTACATACCATGCTTAGTATATACTACTTCCAAAGTATATGAGCTTCTCTGGATCACTGATCTTGAATTCTTTCTTCATTTGATGTTTGATTCTTCTAATGCCTTCATCATCATTACCTATTACTATAATCACCTCCACATAAACATAGGGATATATTACTTCTACATGTGATCTTTTAATGAATAGAGAGGCATCTACCTTGCTTACCACAAATCCTTTGTCTTCTAAGTAGGTAACTAGTCTATGATTCCAAGCTCTTTGAGCTTGCTTTAGCCCAGAAAAGGCTCTTCATAATGCATAAACGAATTCAAAATAGTTTTGAGTCTTCAAAATGAGGGGGTTGATCCATGTATACCTCTTCTTAGATCCATCCATTGAGAAAGGCATTCTTCACATCCATCTAATATATCTTCCAATTCTTGGAAATTGCAATATGCACTAGTACTCTCATTGTGGGCTACAAGAGAAAACATCTCCTCATAATCAATGCCTTGCGTTTGAGCATATCCCTTCACCACTGGCCTAGATTTGTTCATGTTAATGGTTCCATAATAATTCGTTTTCACCTTATAAATCCATATGGATCAAATAAACTTCATGGCTGATGTCTTGGGAACTAAATCCCAAGTGTTGTTTTCTTGCAATGATTCAAACTCTTCTTCCATGGCATACTTCCATTATGGTTTCTTCTTGTATTCCTCATAAGATGAGGATCTTCCATTATCCTTTGACTCACTTGACTCTTCAAGCATCTGACATTTTTCTTGAAAGTGTTGGAGAAGCATCTTCCAAGTCAAAGGTACTTTGATTTCCTACAATCATCTTCAAACCAACATTTATTTTAATCCAAAATTACATCTCAAGTTACTATGAATATCTTAGTACTACATCAAATACTGTGTGACGGTGTTGAGATATGCTCTAGAGATGAGTTGGTTCTACACAAAACTTGCTCTACACCTAGTAAGTTAACTCTAGGGATGCTTTCTGTACTCCTTTAGCTTCATAATAATGCATTTGGAACCACTAAATCCTTTGGAACATCATTCCCAATTTTTTGCAATAAAACAAGTAACTTGCATATGGTAGAAATGTGAAGAACCTTCTATTTTGGGAATAGAAGGTCTCAATATTATGCTCAGGCCTCACAACCTGGTACAAGGAGGACTTATCAACCCCTCACACCGTTTGGAAATAAATAGATTGCAAAAATCGACTTATGGCATAAACGAATTGGGCACATAAACTTACAAAGGATGAAGGACATGCAAAGGAAGGGCTTGGTGAGTGGTCTACCTGATCTCACATCTCAGAATATGCAACATTTGTGCCATGCTTGTCAATAAGGGAAATAAGCAAATGATAGTTCTAGTAGCATCACTAGTACTAGCAATAACATAGAAGAAATTGTTGACTTAGTGGCCAAGAAGTTAGGCGTGCAGGGACAAAAGAACTACCCCAACCCCCCTTTATGAATGCCAATGCTAAGGATATGTGTACACTGTGGAGGGGATCATCCCTCTCACGTATGCAATAGGGGAATTGTTCCATTGAATTCCTATATATAACCGTCCTCCAGTTCAGAATCAATCCCAGTACTGCAGTATTGAACATAAATATACCAACAACAATGCTGATAACTATCCTTACAATAGACAGCCTAGACCAATCCAACCACCACAATTTAGGCCATATGGATACCCAACTAGAGACCCAGGCAGGGAGTTTCTCACGTACCCTCAATACCAAAATACATCTCCGAATCAATGTCCTTATGAATACCCTGGTTACAACCCACCATAGCCGGTCTTGAGACAACAACCACCCCATCCTCATAATGTAGTCCCAGTGAAATTGGCCCAAGCAGAAGAAAACACAGAGAGCACCCTAGTACCAACTACTCCTTTGACTAGCACGAACAGCTACAATCAATCTTATGACCAACCATGGGGAGGTTACTATGCATACAAAACGGACCCTATGAATTACAAGCAAACCTATGGGCAATACTCGTATGGGAAAAATAACCATGACCAAGCATACGGATATGGAGCTAAATATGCAAGTCTAATGTACACCAACCCTAAAGCCCAGGCACCTTCTAGAACCATGATTAGACCCCCAATCCCTTGAGGATCGTTCTACCGATGTGGAGGAGACCATTTCATTAGGGAATGCACTTTGCCCTATCAACCACCTCACAAGGTTTGGGAAGGATATTTAGGGACTGTCTAAAAAACCCTAACAAGATGAACCACACCACCCAAGTGAATGTAGTAGAGGAAGTCGAGCCTTCAGGAAGTGATAAAGAATATACAATACCCTTGAAGGCAATTACAAGAGCAAGAGCCAAAGAAGGACTAGAAGAGTTAGACTCTACTAGACATGAAACCAACAAACCAGAAACTCCAGTACCTCAACTAGTGCCAGATTTAGAAGAATCCAAAGAAGATTCAAAGGAAAAATGGACTCAAAGATGGAAAGCTCGACCAAAGAAGCTAAGAAACAAGCAAACTCAACAAAGAGAGGAAAAGAAGAGCAAAGAGGAGTCAAATCACATTGCAACTCCTACACCTAGAAAGGATTTTAGTACTAGGGAGAAGAAGCAATGTAAACAACAAGCAGGGTCAATGCTAGTTCATCCCATGCCTAAAGACCTAGCCATGTGGATAAACGGTTATCAATCTAGGATCAAAGCAGGACCGAGTGTGGAACAACATGAAGTGAGTTACCCGAGAGGGGATTTAGAAAAAGAAAGGCTAGCAATCTATGAGAAATTGATAGAATTAGCTCAAACCACCCTGGAAAAACCTATACAAGACCTTACAGAAACAAGGATACCTAATAGAGAATTTCAAGAAGGATTAAGAGCTCATGACCCTCCAAAAGGAAGAAGGAATGTGGAGAAAACCGAAAGCATAGTCACCAAAAATCATCAAAGAAGTTTGATCATTCCCAAAGTAGAAGCTAATTGGCTAGAGGATTTATGGGCTAAAGTCCAAGAAGAGAGATGGAGAAAAACCGAGGACATTAACCCACCCTTCAAAGAGTTGGATGCTGACGAGAACTGAGGAATGATGAATCATGAAATGAATTGTGAGAAAGGTGCAGAAGGAATGGAAAGCATGGACACACTACCAAACTACATGGGAGAATACGAATAGAATTCTGAACTTTATCATGCCCCAACAGTCAGAACGAAAAGGAAAGAACTTTCTAGCAAGACATCGGACATAGCACGAAAGTTGAAGGAGACTAAAGTGCAATGTTCAATAACCTTAGAGGAATTACTAAAAATCAAACCACAAGCATGGGACATATTAGCTAAACAATTCATGCAGAGAGAAGTAAAATCAGTTAACAAGGAGGCCAATGATACACATACAATTCAAATTCCTATAGATAAAGTCGGAGACATCAGTGAAGGTGATGAAGGTAATACATGTCTACCCATCACTTTTTGAGGTTACACCACAAAGGCAATCCAAGACACGGGAGCATGAGTAGGAATAGCTACGAAGGAAATATGGGAGAAGTGGGGAAGACGAGCGTTATGACCCACAAGAATGAAATTATGATTGGCTGATGGTGACACTGAAAAACCCTTGGGATTGCTAGAGAATGTAGTGCTTACAACATGTGGAGTAGATTTTGAACACACATTAGCCATCTGTCAATTTGAGAGAGCTAGTAATTATGAGATGATATTGGGAAGACCCTTTATGAGACAACTAAGGGTAGTGCAAGACTAAAGTGGAAATGTTGTATATTTGCAACACATGGGCACAACTACAAGAATAAACCTCCATACATACACATATCAAGATGTCCCACCTTTACAATGGAACTTGATACATATAGAAGACGATGACCTATGAGTCCATAGTGTGAGATCTGAAGACCAATCTTGGATGCATAAGGACACCCAACTATGGATGTGTAAGGCAGCTAAGAGGGAGGACGAGAGAAGAAGACTAACATGGCAACAAGGTTGTGGAGTCTCTAGGCCAGTCGAAGATCCAACATATATGCCACAGGTATTCTCAGATGAAGAGTTTGAACCCCAGGGATGGATAGAAATATTGGCCACGTTAGATGTGTGTGTCAATGAGGAAGTTCTGACACTAAACGAGTGCATAGATAAGGAGGGGTACAATGTAAGTCTATACATGGTTGTGATAAAGGAGAGTGGATAGAAAAGGAGTGGACAAAAGATTATGAAAGCATAAAAATGGAACCTAAAACTCCAGAAGAAGGACCTCAGTTACAAAAAGAACACAAAGAAACGGAGACGGGAAACAACTCTTTCCAAGAACAAAAAGAGAGTCTGGAAGATATTCATTTAGAAGGGATCAATGAAGAAGAGAATATACCAGGGGAGCAATTCGAGGTCCCTAAACATTTTAAAAAGTAGGAGGTGGAGGAAAGTAAGATTGCCACCCAAATGCCTAAAGGACAAGCACAAGAAGGAATAGCATATGCTAATAAAGAATAGACTAAAAAAGTTACGGTGACCATAGAAGGAGAAGAGGAAAGATGTACCTACATAGGGAATGCTGTGTCAAAAAGCTAAGAATGAGATCTTATAGAGTTGATTCAAGAATATAGGGACACATTTGCTTGGACATACAAGGACTTAAAAGGAGTGGATCCCTCTATCTTTTCCCATCGTATTCCCATGACTCCTGATGCTAAACTGTCCAAACAACGAACATATACATACAATGATGTGTACTCAACCAAAATTAAGGAAGAAATAGACAAATTATTGGCAGCAGAATTCATTTGCGAAATCAAACACAAATGGGTACACCTTTGGTAGTAGTGCCAAAGAAAAATCGGAAACTTAGAGTGTGCATCAACCTCAAAAAAGTTAATGTAGCCACCAATTGAGACAATTACCCCTTACCCATTACAGATCACCTCTTGGAGAGGATGGCAGGCAAGGAAGTTTATAACTTCCTTGATGGATTCTTTGGCTACAACCAAGTTGCAATTGCCCTAGAGGATCAACACAAAACTACATTTGCCACAAAATGGGGAGTGTATGCGTTTAGGGTTATGCTGTTTGGATTAACCAATGCACCAGCTACCTGCCAGAGATTGATGTGTCATGTATTCAAAAAATTTCTCAAGAAGGGTATGGAAGTATACGTGGATGACTTGTGCACATATTTCGAACAACAAGCGGACCACATACCCGAGTTGAGGAGGATTTTTGAGAAGTGTAGACAATATAGAGTCTATTTAAATCCAGAAAAATGCGACTTCATGGTAAGATAAGGAAAAACTTTAGGTCATATAGTGTCTAGGAATGGAATATCCACCAATGAGGAAAAGATCAAAGTTATTCTAGAACTACCCCGACCAAAAAATGCAAAGGAAGTACAAGCATTTATGGGACACTGTGGATACTATCAAAGATCTATCCACATGTACGCCATAATTGCCAAACCTCTATATGGCTTACTAACTCAGTTCAATTGGACTGAAGATTGTGAGAAAGCATTCAATGAGCTGAAAAGCAGACTGAGTTCACTACCTATTCTAAAGGTACCAAATTGGAAGAAACACTTCATATCCGTGTGGATGGTTCCAAATTTGCCATAAGATGCATCCTAGCACAACCGACAGATGAAGGAAGACTTGATCAACCTATAGCTTATGCTAGCAGGCAACTCAATCAAGCTGAACGTAATTACACTACCACTGAACGAGAAGGATTAGGAATGGTATATGTGGTAAAGAAATTTTGGCATTACTTATTAGCAGAAAAATTCAAACTCTTTATTGATCATCAAGCCCTACTATACCTAGTCAATAAACCTTGTAACAGAGGAAGGCTAGTGAGATGGTTCCTTTTATTAATGGAATTGGATTTTAAAGTCATGGTCAAGAAAGGAAACACGCATGTCAGAGCTGATCATCTCTCTCGAATGACACATGGAGAACCCCCGACTGGAGTGGCAGATGACTTGCCTGACACTTATCTTTTCAACTTATACATTTGTCCATAGTGGGCGGAAAAATTGATACCTATACTCACCCATGGACCTAGTCATCGGATTAATTCAGGTAATGCCCAAGAGTTATGGAAGACCCAAAATCTTCACATTATAGCGGGAAGCCTATACCACCAAGAGTCTAATGGACTTCTCCTGAGGTGTGTAGAGGAGGAAGAGCAAGAAAATTGGTTGAAACACATAAACATAAACCCATGGAAGAAGCATAGAAGTATCAATGGTACAGTACAAGAATTAAAAAGAGTAGGAGTATATTGGCCAGGGATGCCGAAGGATGTTCATAGGCATGTAACGCGTTGTCTCAAGTGTCAAGAAGAAAGACTGGAGGAGAACTCGATGCTATGCTATTCCACAATAGCACCTAGATGGAGTTTGCCTTTAGTAAAATTCTTGAAGACACGTGAATACCCGAAAGGAGCAAGCCTCGCAAGAAAACGAGCTCTTGAGAAGCAGAGTAAAGATTATACCCTCTTAGGGAGACAACTATTTAGACACAGTCAAGATAACCACTTATGACTCTGTATACATGAAGACAAGTATATTGGAGATGGCCCATACTGGGGTGATAGGAGGTCATTTTTTTACTGATAAAACTGCAAAAATGATTTTCTTTGTTGGATTATGGTGGCCAACTTTATACCAGGATGCTACGACTTATGTTCAAAGATGTGATGTATGTCAAAGAAAAAAATATCCGATAGGAAGAGATGAGATGCCATTACGGCCTATGATCAGTGCTAGAGCTTTCACTAAATGGGGTATAGATTTCATTGGACCAATTAGCCCCCCAACTAAAGGGTCTCATGCTGAGTACATAATCCTAGCCACGGATTATTTAACCAAATGGGTAGAAGCAAAGGCCACTAGGAACAATGATGCAAGAACCACAACCAAGTTCCTCTTTGAGAATATATTCACAAGGTTTGGGCTACCCATTGAAATTGTGAGTGATCGGGGCACACACTTCATTAACAAAGTGATAGAGACTTTGATGAATGAATTCCTAGTAATTCATAAGAAATCAGCCCCTTATCATTCGCAAGCCAATGGACAGGCCGAAAGTTTCAATAAAGTGCTTTGTACCATTTTAACCAAGATAGTAAATAATAAATGGTCAGATTGGGATAAGCAATTAAATCATGCCATTTGGGCCTTCCAAGTTGCATATAAGACTGATATAGGCACAACAACTTTCAATCTTGTGTATGGACAAAATGCAATCTTACCAATTGATTTTCTGATTCCTGCTCTTCGAGTAGCTGAAAGATATGAGTGGGCTGGACATGTTGGTAGATGTGTTGATTGATACCGGACCAACATTAAGTTGCATACGCACTTGGGTAACAACTCAATGCCTCAAAAGTTTTTAGTTTGCCAAGAAGATGACCTAGTGGAAGAACTAGTATTAGGTTAAGACTGGATATATGAATTTGAAGTAATAATCTAGTTAGCCCTAGGTTACATATCTGTGAAGATTGGACACAGAGAATTCTGTAGTCTATTAGATGAAAAGCCTCTAAAGATGATTGGTGTGAAACATAACACTACTGAATGTGTGTCTCCATGTGACCCTCCACTAGCCTTGAACCTTGATATCCCCGTGTCCACATCTATCTCAAGTCCTCAAACCCCTTCTCTTCTTACTCATGCCACCGGACTCAGCCCTTCATCATTACTCAACCAACCGGAGAGAACAAGTGAGGATCTTACTACAAATAAGCTACAAGGAACCATACGACTAGACATGAAGTTAAAACCAATACAGACAATTGTGAGGAGAAGGATGCGACAAATATGGGTCCGCAAGGATTAGTTAGATATCTACTAGTCTCAAGAAAAGGAGAATCAAAAGAAATTGACTCAAATATGGCACCAACCTACAACATCAATCATAGATAGGTCCACAACAATAGTGCAAGTGTGGATACCGAAAGTATTGAAGACAACTTAACCATCAAGGAATCAAATATGGATATCCAAGATAGCTATCAAGATTATCAATGAGCAACCAACCAAATTACAAAGGGATTAACGACCACACAGACACCTCTTCCAAAGATATTCGACTGACATGAATCAGATGCCGCGAAGGAAACAAGTAGGAACTTCAATTGCAAGTCGATACAAATGGCGAGTGAAGGTACCGCAAAACCAAAAATCTTCAGCAAACACCAAAAATCTCCAGAAGAGCCTACAAAGCCCCAAAGTTAGAAACATGTAGATTCCCAAGTCTGACATGACATCACTAATGATCCAAGTAGGACATTCTGCTTGCACTCATAATGAGTTCTATGCACCTCGAGTAAGCATACTAGGGCCATATTACATGGCCAGGCATTAGGCACAACAGTACTGTTTTACTAAAAAGTGAGCACATTTCCCTCATTAGGAATATGAGACACCTTGTACCATAAATAATAAACACAATTGCTTCGGCTATATCCTTAATGTTTCCTGTTTTTATTACATCTTAAGAAAAAAATGTAATCACAAGACTAGATATTATGTTCCTTACACACTTGTGAGTGGGGACGCAGCATATTGAGTGAACGATCGAAACACCACTTCAATTTTGACACTAACCATTAAATACTTCACTTACATATGGCTTCCTCAAACTCTGAAGCTATCAAGAACACATCATTTGATTCTAAAGCTACACATGAAGTTGAAGTATTGGAGTCTCCTTCAGAATCTACTATTAAGGCAAGGGTACATTGGTTTAGAGATGATAACCAAGTGAGCACTTGTTTCTCGTCACTATAAAGATCATGGACAAAGAACATCAATTTTTGGTGATGACCCAAGATTTCAGAATCTCGCATGAGATGCCACGCGTAGTGAATGTGTGGACCAAAGTTGGAATTGATTACTTGAAGCTTCCCATCTACAAATCAGACTTTTAATGATGCAGACAAGTTATGAATACTTAACATCTTGCTCTTAATAAGCCATCGGTCCATGAAGCCATGGTATTAGATCACAACAGGGAATCCCAAACTATCTGATTCACACATGAGCTCATCAAAGCAGCATTCGACTGGACAATGGATGGTCTTATAGATCTGAAGGATGAATGCCATGAGGCAAAGAAAAGAACTTTCTTTGACATTAATAGAATAGACATTGAAGAGGAAGTCAGACTGGTGCATCAACACTTTTGTTTTCCAAATATGCATAGATATACAGATCCGCAAAAAGTCGTAGTACAATTGTTATCTCATGCTATCAAGCAAATTGGGAATCGGGTTAATATGACACCCTACATCCAAGAGTGAATCTTTGGAGCCAAAAAGCAATGGGGCCACAAAAAGTTCTTAAATGGAAGTTCAGCTCTAACACTGCTCATATATCAAGCATTGAACATGGAGTTCTTACGGCCTATCATTTCCACGGCTGAAATAGCAAGGTATGTGAAAGCAGATATAGTACCAAAGAAAAAGAAGGGTGTAACTCTCGTGGAGGAAGTTAGTATGAGCTCCAAAATGACTATGAGAGGTGAAAAACGAGCTCGTGTGGCGGAAACATCACAAACACCATAATCTAAAAGAGCACATGAACTTCCTAAGGTGCTTATAACTTCAACACCTGCTATTACAAGAAGAGACCTCCTACCACATTAGAAGCCACACATGTCCACATGAGAGGTCAAGTCAACCTTATGGTACAGGGTCACTGTGTACTTGAGCCACGAAGACTCAAGGACTTGTACCAATGAGACTATACCTCAATTGCCATACAAGTGCATATAGTGGGGTCTTTATCACACATTTAAATGTCAATCCTAAGGAGCGACTAACCAAGTGTATGAAGACGTGTGCACACGTGATGGAAAATGAAGTGGTTTAGCTAATCACGCATGAGAAAAGACTACTACCTCTCACACCTACTGAAATACTGAAAGTGTTGCCGCAAGGCTCTTTTCAGCAGTTTTGGTATTTTGAGGTTTTCTCCCAGCCCAGAACTCTGAACATAGGCAATAGGGTACTCGTTTCGAAGCTCTCGACGAGACGCATCCAACGGTGGTGGTTTCACTCAATTCTGACCACTCTACTTCAAGTTATGGCAGAAACAGTGAATTACGGGAGTCACAAACACCCGCGCCACAGCTTCTGCTAGCTTACGCACGCACTACAGCAGCTCAAAACAAAGGGGAAGGGGTAGATAACAGTCCTACACATGCATTTCAAGCATCACACACACATACAAGAGCAAAATGAAGATCAAAATCAGCAAGAAAGAGACAAACTCAAAAATTCAGAAGTGCTCCTTCTTCACAATGGCAAAAAGTTCTTTACAAAGAGTCACTTTTGACTTATATACTAGTGCCCTAAGTTTGGTCCTTTCACACAAGAGACCGGCACTTTATTCACTAAAAGACTAATTTCCTACTATTGTACATGGGTAAATCACTAATCTTCTGTGGGGATGCATCTAGAGGACTCCTCTAGTGCATTTACAACGGAAAATATATACAAAAGTGGTTATGATACAAAAGTTGCGTGTCCAAATCGGAAAAATTTTGGGGCTCGTCTTTTTCTCTGCTTTGTGCGCTCTTTTAGCTCTGCAACACTCTCCCCCTCTTCGTCTCTGTCGTCCCTTGACAGACTTTGCTTCGCGAACGCGTCCCGTGGTTAGTGTTGCCTGATTCTTGATCTTGCATTACGTTTTAGAGGCGCTCAGCTTTTCTCCGCACGCTCCCCTTGGTCAGTATTGTCTGCAGTTAAACAGACATGCAGATTCGATGGCCTTCTTGATTCAAGCTCTACAACTCGAGAGCCTGATGCAGTTGTCTTGCCTGTTGACTTGGGTTGCCACGCACGCCACCAGTGACTAGGAATGTGCTGTTCTTAGTCACCCTCTTAAACTTTTCAGCCTCTACCCCTTTGTAACTTTTGGTTCTCTGATTTGTCCTGGTTGCACACATCTGACCCTGTTGTATTGCTTTGATGCTGTTTACTTCTTTTCCCCCGTGCATGACCTGGATGATTTCTCTTTTTGCCTGATACGTGCCCCTGCGGGGCTCTGTGCAGAGATGGGTAATGCGCCCCTGCGGGGCTTCCTGCAGAGATGTGTATTTATTGCACTGTCTTAGACTTTGATTTTCTTCTTCTTTTCTTTTTGCTTGATTGTCCCTCTACACGTCCCTCCTCCTGAACTCTGTCGTCCTCGACAGGCTTTCTGAGGCGACGTGTGTATGTTTGAATGGCGGTTTGCTCTCGTTGGTTCAACAGATTTGCATGACATAACATGAATTCCTTCCATTGCTTTGACTTTACTCCGTCTTCTGGCGCCTGTCTGTGATCGGCAAAGAAACTTGTTTCGTAGGCCACCAGCCTTGCATTCAAATTGGAAGTCATTTTCACGAAAATTTCTGAATCCATTTCAAAGAAGCCGGTAAAGAATGCTTCTTCGAAAGTTTGCATATATGTCGATGGCAAAAACATAAGGCGAGAATAATACGCCATAATTGTGAGTCGGCTCGGAATGGTTGATAAATAAAAAATAAGAGCCTCAGACCCTTGCGTAATGCCGATGAAATTCAAAAATGTATATTTAGCATGCTGAAACACCTTCAACACTGTAATCAGCATGCTAAATATTTTGTTGGTCATCTTGACGGCTAAGTCCGGAACTGTAGCATACCTTGCAATCCAAAATTCCATTGTCTTCACCATATATTCTTCTGTAGGTAAGTAATTATGTGGCGGACTAGGTAGTAACGGATAGTTAAGCCACTGATTATTGATATTGCCTTGACGCTGTCCTTCCCAAAATTGCGTCCAAGAGCGTCTGCGGGGTACAGGACAAAAAGATGGATTTACCTGAAGCGCATATGGTGATGCTTCCCACTGTACCCGCAATGTCGGATTCTTCTCCAAAATTTTTCTTCGCCATATCGGATCCGCCTTCTCAAATTCCTCTTGAGTATAATTGAAAGTGTCATGCTGGAATTGAAGGTTGTGATCCGGATCTTTGTTCGTTGCAGACTTTATGTACATCCGCGTCTGTTCTTTAAGTAGACCATATGGTACATTGAATGGCTTCAAAATTTGATCGCCCTTATTGGTGAATGATACAAGGGGGGAGAGAGAGGACGTACCTCTTCCTCCACAGTAGCCGTGGTCTCTGGTGGAACTACTGGTGTCCCCTGCTTTCCTGTTAGCTCTGTCTGCTCCTGAAGTCGTTTGATGATTTCATCTTTATTTTTAAGTTCTTCTTCAACCTTTGTAATCTTTTCTTGATGTTTGATTAATTCCTGTGCAACTATGTTCATGTGATCTGTGTCTTCTTTGCACTGTTGGAAATAATCTTTCTCTGCTTTTTTCCATTTCTTGCGTAGAGCTGCCGTGTCATTCATATATCTTTGTTCCCATTCTGCAATTGTCTCTTGCTCCTGTTTGAGCTGATCTGCCATCTTGTTCAACTTTTCTTCCATGTCTTTTATATCCTCGTTTGATTTGTCAGTATCTGTCGGTGGTTGATCACTGAGGAGAGCTGTCATGAGCTCCTTGTTCCTGTCCCTTAGGTGGTCTGCTTCCTCCATGCTCACCTTGAGCTGTGATTCGAGTACCTTGCTACGAGCATGGATCCTTGTTTTCTCTTTTTCGGTCATGTCTAGCTTCTTCGTGAGCTCCAAAACTTGCTCTTTTAGTTTGGCATTTTCCGTTTCTAATATTATGTACTGTGTTTTGGTCGTTTTTATTTCCTCGTGTTTCTTCAAAACTTGAGCTTCTGCTTTGGATAATTTCTTAGCCAGATTCATACCTTCTTTTTGAAGCTCCTGCTTTTCGAGCATGGCTTGGTCGTAATCTTCATCAGCATCAAGCATCAATTGGTGAGTGTCTAGTGCAGTGCGAATCATATCCTGCACCACAGGCTTGAGTTGAGCTATATCAACATTCAGCCATGTCTTCGGTATGTCTGGGGTTTCTCCTGTATGTACATCTTGTCCCTTTGCGACGTGGATCATTTCATTATGTGGTTGTCGGACCTGTAGTTGTACTTGCAATTCTGCGTCATCTTCCACCACCTTACGAACCTTCGTGGCACTCCCTTGAAATGTGACATCCATTGGGGACGGTTCTGCCACAACCCTTAGTGGGGTGAAGGGTTCTTCGTCTTCTTGTCCTTCTTCCTGAGGCTTATCCTCTGATATCATTAAATGCTCCTCATCATCAGATTTGCCCTCCTTGTTGTGGGTGGTGGAGGCATCTTTCGGTTGAATGGGGTGTTGCCTTTCTTCTTCGGCCTGCTTTTTGGTGGTACTTTGGTCTACCAGTGGTGATTGAGCTTTTTCCTTGTGGCCTGCTTGGTCTTCGCCATAGTCTACTTCATTTAATTCGGCCCACTGGCCATCATCCTTCGATTCACTTTGAATATCTACATCCAATAATGATGTATTGGGCTTCTTTGGGCCGTCGGATCCAGAACTAGAGTTGTCTAGCCCAATTTCTCGATATCTATGTACCTTAGTAAGTTTGCCTTTTGGTTCCTTAGCTTTTGCGGACTGTTGATAATGATGACCCTGCACTGGCAGATTAATTTGTCCTTCTGTATATTTGTGAGTCTCCTCCAGTGCTTGAGTTAATTCTTCTTCCGTGATCTTTTTATTCCCTTGAGGGGTGGTTGTAGGAAGTACATGTACTCTCTTTGTTTCTGGTACTTCCTCTTCTACTTGTTGGACTTCTCGAGGTCGTTTTGTGCCTCTCATTGTGCCTCTCATTTGGGGTTGAGAGCTTGTTTCTGCCTCTTCTACTCGTTTGCTCCCTTTCTTCTGTTTCGGTACAGTAGCTGCTTTGACAAATTGAGCCAACTCCATTGAAGATGGCATTTCCCGTAAGAACTCGCGCATGCCCAATGCGTGGTAAATCATAATTGTTAGGGCAGTGGTCCCATTGAGGAATTTCTTATTTTCCCATTTCTTCTTCACCTCGAACAATCTTTCTTGCACATAGGGTGTAAGGTTTACCTGGTTGCCGATCTGTTTTATGGCATGAGACAATAATTGCACAATGATCTTTTGAGGGGCCGTGTATCTATTCATACTCGGAAAGCAAAAGTGTTGATGAATCAATCTGACTTCTTCTTCGATGTCCACCCTATTGATGTCGACAAAATTTCTTGTTTTGGCTCCACGACTCTCTTCCTTGACCGTGTTGACACCATCCTTTTCCCATCCAAATGTTTCTTTGATTAAGTCGTGGGAAAATTGGATGACCACCCATTCTCCATTCTTGTCCATCACATTGGCTTCTGGTACCAATGGATCATGTAGTGCTGGTCGTAGAGTGTTCATGACTTGTGTACAGCGTTGGAAATCCGGTTTATAGATAGGTAGCTCAAAATATTTATGAATTCCTGCTTTCTTCATGATATCGATTGTGGATGGCAGTCCATGTAAAACTTTGAAGTCCTGGGACATGATCGGAAAGTGATGCTTTGTGTCCATGATCTTTATGTTGGCCAAGAAGAGATATTCCTCAACTGGCTGCTCATCTCTGAACCAATGGCCTTTTGCTTTCGTAAGACATTGGGGAGGAAATTCTTGGACCTCCTCTTGTATTGTAGCTTCAGAGTCTTCAGAAGCCATCTGCACTTACAAGGAAAAGTGCATTAGCTTGAAAGGCTTTCATGAGACCATACAGTGTATTGTTGTGATTATGGTAGCTCGTCACTCCGTTCCCCATTATTGCAAGAGTGGGATTTCTTACCGCCTCTTTTTATATTTTTCTCTAAAAGAAGACAATCATTAGTATAGCCGAAGCATAGTTTATGTACATAGTATGTCCATTCCTATCAGTTTAAAGCTAAGATCTAGTCTCACTTGGAGATCGTGCACCACTAGTTTGATAATGTACATCCTGTGCCGAATGCTTGGCCTTGTATTGTGGCCCTATCATGCTTACTTGAGGTGCATCAGACACTGCATGAGTGCAATCGAGTGTTTTATCTCCTCGATCATCCGCTCCTTGTGGTAGCTTTGGTTTCCAGATCCATTTTGAGAACACAGAGAGAGGTTGCTGGGTTTTCTCGATTCGTGCAGCTGCTCGTGTTCCATTTGCTTTATCCGTTGTCCGAGTGAATTTGGCATTGCTTTGCGATTTTCTCTGATGACTCTTATGTGTTGATGATTTTTGCCTTGTCTGATGTGATATTTCCTCCTTTGTCCTTACATTTTGTTTAGCTGCTTGTATGACCTTTTTGGGAATCCATATCTGATGTCGAGATCTTTGAGCTTCAAGCAAGGGCTTGGCAATCCATACTTGCACTGGCTCTTTTCGTCTGTAGTTCTTTGTAGCGGGTTTGGTGATGCCTGTTTCCTTCTTCAGAGCACTTGTGGACGTTTCTTGACTCTGTATTTGATCCTTGCGTACCCACATATATTTGGGTGGTTCTCGATTCGAGTATCTGCTTATTGGTTTCCAATAGTACGATCTTTGGATGTTTTGAGCCTGTTTAGGAGAGCGCGTCTACTCATTGGTTGGCTTATCCACAATTGCATTGGATAACTTCGACTCTATAGTGGGTGTCGCTAAGTTTGAAGTTTCAGCTTCTATGCATTTGCTTCCTGAGAGGTAAGCATAGTTGATACTTTCTTCTGTCGTTTTTTGAATTTCCTCCGATCTTGGTATTAACATGGTTTGGTTACATGGTTTCTCTTCAAGTAAGCTGAAAATCTCTTTATGCCCTATCGTAGCTGAAATATATCCTTGAGCTAGATGGATACACGCTTCTGTCTCAATGATCTAGTCGTGTCCTAGAATGAAGTCTTCTATCAAGTCGTCATCCTCACATACTAGGACTCTTTGTTCCATGGAGGAATTTCCTAGGTGGAGGGATACATTCGTGGTTCCAATGCATTCTATGGTGTGACCTCCAATTCCTATTAATTGGGCTTTTGTGGGATTCAATTCTAATTGCAGATCGTCTGCTATTCTCTTTCGCATGCAGCTAAGGCCTGCTCCTGAGTCTATCAATGCATCTATCAATTTATACTCTGTCTTGCCAATCCCTAGGTTTAGGTAAGGTTGCGTTTTACACATACCCGTTGAATCCTGATTTTTGACCTGATAGTTTGCCATAGGGATGGGCTCTTCTCCTTGGAGATAGCGTTCATCTCTTTGCCTGATCCACTCTTTCCGTTTCCTAATACGTTCTAGTGCTTCTTGTCGGGCTTCCTCTCGAATTCGTTCTTCTTCCTTTTTCCTATTTTGAGCTCCTAACAGTCGCGCTAGCATTTGATCAGTCAAGGGCTCCATGAATCGTCTTACTCTGCATCCACTGATGTAGTTGGGAAGAATGTCTCCGTCTAGAGTAGCGAGATTGACTGCACCACTAGTAGAGATTCGATTTATAATCAAAGGTCCGTATCCGCGTTTTTGTAGCTTCTTTGCATGTTGTTTTAGGGTGTATACTAGGACTAAGTCGCCTTCTTTTAGTCCCTTGTCCTTTATATGTGAATCATAATATGCCTTTTGTCTCCGTTTAGCGGCATAAATGCCTGCTACAGCTTGCAATCTAGTCTCGTGCAACTTTTCAATTTGATCTAGTTGCTGGGACAATTCATGACCGTTCCACTCATATTGCTGGGCCACTTTCAATGTAGGTACCAAGAAGTCAATTGGCAAAATTGCATTCTGCCCATACACTAGATTGAAAGGTGTGGTTCCAATGGCCGTTTTATATGCCACTCGGAAGGCCCAAATTGCGTGATGCAATTGTTTGTCCCAATCTGACCTTCCATTATTGACAATCTTTGTCAATACAGTGCATAGTACCTTGTTGGAACTCTCAGCTTGTCCGTTAGCTTGAGGATGGTATGGGGCTGATTTTTTATGAATCACTAGAAAGTCATTCATTAGCGACTCAATGACTTCGTTTAGGAAATGCGTTCCTCGATCACTCACTATCTCAATTGGTAGTCCAAAGCGTGTGAAGATGTGCTCAAAGAGAAATTTTGCTGTAGTTTGAGCATCATTCTTCCTAGTGGCTTTTGCTTCTACCCACTTGGTTAAGTAGTCGGTGGCTACTATGATGTATTCCGCATGTGATCCTTTAGCCGGTGGATTGATAGGTCCTATGAAATCAATACCCCACTTGGTAAATGCTCTTGCACAAACCATGGGTCTTAAAGGCATGTCATCTCTTCGAATGGGATATTTCGCTCTCTGGCATGTTTCGCAGCTTCTCACATATGTCTCCGCATCCATATGTAGAGTTGGCCACCACAGACCTGCAAAGAGGATCATCTTGACCGTTCTGTCTGCTGAAAAATGTCCTCCCGCAGCTCCGGCGTGTGCCATTTCTAATATGGGAAGATATTCTCCTTCATGCACGCACAATCTGAGTTGATTGTCTTTTCCTCTTCTAAACAATTGTTTTCCCATTATCACATAATCCTTGCTCATTTCTTCTAGGGATCGCTTTCTTGCTAAATTAGCTCCTATTTCGTGCTCTTTCGTTTTGAGGAATTGTACTAATGTCTTACTCCAATTAGGCGCTATGGTCGAAAAAGGTAAGGACACGTGATCCTCCGGGATAGTTTCTCGGCATTCCACACAATTACTTACATAATCGTGAACATCTTTTGGCATGTCAGGCCAATAGACGCCTAACCTTTTTAATTCTCGAATTGTTCCATGCATCCCTTGATGGGTCTTCCACTTGTTTACGGGTGCTTGCTGAATTAGTTGCTTCTGTTCGTCCTCCTCAACACATCTTAATAAGACACCGTTGGGTTCCTTATAATACATGCTTCCAGCAACAATGTGTAAATTTCTTGTTTGGAGAATCTCTTTTTTGCTATCCTTATTTATTGGGTGTTGAGGGCCATGGGTGAGTGTGGGAATTAATCGTTCCGCCCACTTTGGACATACTTCAAGATTAAACAAATACGTATCTGGTAAATCATCCGGTACTCCGCTAGGTGGTTCTCCATGCGTTAGCCTTGAAAGGTGATCTGCTCTTACATGTGTGTTTCCTTTTTTGACTATTACCTCAAAGTCGAACTCCATTAATAACAAGAACCATCGTACCAATCTTCCCGTGTTGCAAGGCTTATTGACTAAATACAACAAAGCCTGATGGTCAATGAAGAACTTGAATTTGTTGGCTAAGAGGTAGTGTCTAAACTTCTTCACTGCATAAACCATTCCTAAGCCTTCCCTTTCAGTAGTCGTATAATTTCTTTATGCTTGGTTTAATTGTCTACTCGCATAAGCGATTGGATGGTCAAGCTTCCCTTCGTCAGCTGGTTGAGCTAGGATACATCTAATGGCATAGCTCGAAGCATCCACATGAATATGAAAAGGCTTGCTCCAGTTGGGTGATTTTAGAATTGGGGCTGTACTCAGCCGCTTCTTAAGCTCGTTGAAGGCCTTCTCACACTCGTCTGTCCAAGTGAACTGGGTCAATAGACCATATAAAGGCTTAGCTATTATGGCATACATGTGAATAAACCTACGGTAATATCCACAGTGTCCCATAAAGGCTTGTACTTCCTTTGCATTCCTGGGTCTTGGTAGCTCTAAGATAACTTTAATCTTTTCTTCATCCGTGGATATTCCATTCTTTGAAACGATGTGTCCTAGGATTTTTCCTTGTCGCACCATGAAGACACATTTCTCAGGGTTCAAACAAACTCTATACTGTCTACATTTATTGAATATTTTTCTCAGTTCCGGTATATGGTCTGGTCGTTGATTTGAGTATGTACACAGATCATCTACGTATACTTCCATACTTTTTCTCAGAAATTCTTTGAATACATGACACATCAGTCGTTGGAAGGTGGCTGGCGCATTAGTGAGCCCGAAAGGCATCACTCTAAATGCATAGATTCCCCATTCAATCGCGAATGCGGTTTTATGCTGGTCCTCAGTTGCAATAGCTACTTGGTTGTAACCAGAGAATCCATCCAAGAAGCTATAGACCTCCTTGCCGGCAACTCTTTCCAAAAGATGGTCTGTGATGGGTAAAGGGAAACTATCACGTATAGTTGCTGCATTCACTTTTTTCAAGTTGATACACACCCTTAGTTTTCCGTTTTTCTTGGGCACTACTACTAGTGGCGATACCCATTCTGTGTGTTCAATCTCATAAATGAATCCTGCCGCTAGTAATTTGTCAATTTCTTCCTTTATTTTTGCTGCGTAAACTTCATTATACGTATAAGGGCGTTGTTTAGAAGGTTTTGCATCTGATGTCATAGGGATTCGATGAGCGCATATGCTAGGTTCTACACCCTTGAGGTCTTTGTACGTCCAAGCAAACACGTCTCGATATTCTCGGATGAGTCGTATGAGATCCTCTTCTTCCTCTTCCGATACGTCTTTCCCAATATACGTGCACCTCTCTTCTCCGTCTTCTATCGTTACAACAACTTTCTTGGTTTGTTCCTTGTTGTCATAGGCTTCTCCATCCCGGGCCTCTCGTTTAGGCATTTGAGTGGCTATCTTTCTTTCTTCCACTTCGTATCTTTTAAAATGTTCTGGAACTTCGAAATGGTCTGGTTCCGGTTCCACTTTACTCGTGTCCTCTCTATGCTCGTGTATTATTGGGATGGTTTCGATTGCTAAGACTTTTGTTGGTCTTTCTTTTGATTCCTTTTGCATGGTTTCTAAATATTGTTCCTCAGAGTCAAACTCTGGTTCCATTTCTATGCTTTCATACTCTTCTTTCCACTCTTCCTCTACAATTTCCCCTCCTTCTACTTCTTGGAGGACAACCATGTAGAGGTTCACATCATATCCTTCCTCGTCTATACAATCGTTCATCGTCAATACTTCCTCATTCACGCACACATCTAATGTGGCTAGGATTTCCATCCAGCCATGTGGTTCGAAGAGTTCATCTGAAAAAATTTGAGGCATGTAATCGGGGTCTTCTATCGATCGATAGTTAGGGTGCCCTATTGGCCACATTTGTTTTTTACACTCCTCCTTCTTTGCTTCTTTGCACATCCACAACTGGGCATCCTCGTGCATCCAAGATTGGTCACTTGATCCAGCACTGTGAATGGATAGGTCATCTTCTTCTTTGTGGACTGGATTCCATTGTATTGGAGGGACATCCCGATAAGCGAATGTGTGCAAATTTATCTTGGTAGTGTTCCCTTGATGTTGGAGATATAATGAATCTCTGCCCCAATCTTGTACGACTCGCATCTGTCTCATGAAGGGTCGTCCTAATATCATCTCATAATTGTTTGCTTTTTCGAACTTACATATGGCCAGTGTGTGTTCAAATTCCACTCCACACGTGGTTAACTTAATTCCTTCCAATATTCCTAGGGGTCTCTCCACATGACCGTCTGCTAACTGGAGTTTCATGCGAGTGGGTCGTAAGGCTGGTTTTCCCCACTTTTCCCAAATCTCCTTCGTTGCAATTCCTACCCCAGCTCCTGTGTCTAAGATAGCTTTGGTCATGTACCCATTGTAGATGACAGGTAAACAGGTATTCCCTTCATCCCCTTCACTGAACTCTCCTACTTTATCGACTGGAACCTGTATTGTGGACTTATTTTCCAGTTCCTTTTCTTTTGATCCTCCATTCTTTGGCAGTGGTTTCAATTGATCTGCCATTTGCTTCCATAACTGGGGTTTAAGTCGAAGCAAATCTTCCACTGTTAATTGGCATTGTACTTTTGTTTTCTTTAACTCTGTTAAGTTATGCGAACTCTCTTTTCCCTTTCCTGTTCCTTTCCATGCACCGTGGGTGCTCGTATTACCACTGACTCTCTTTCGTACTCTCCCATATAGTTAGGCAATGTTGAAATGCTTATGGTCTCCTCTCTACCTCTATCGAGTCTTGAGATCTCCTCGTAGACCTCCTCGAGGTTAGGGTGGGGTTGACAGTCTTCCACATCTATTTCATCAAATGGTGGTGGATCGACACCATTCTTCTTCCATTGCTCTTCTCTGATTCTATCCCACAAGTCCTTGGGCCATTCTGCTTCTAAGTCTGGTATGGCTGACACAGGGCATGTTGGAGTTTATTGACCTCCAAAGTATAGCAGGAAGTAGGTGGAACCCCCTAGGAACAAGTTGACCTTCTCACAAACTTCATCATAGAAAACCAGTCATGCTTGCAGAGCTTACTACTCTCTACTCACTCAAAAGTTTTTAAAACTGTTTTAACCACATATACTAGAGACCAAGAGCTTTCCAATGAACCAAAGAACACTCAATTTGGATAAATACTCAATGAGCTATGACCTCTGCAATATGCAGCTTTAATGGAGACCTTGAAACAGAGATGAACCTGAGGACATACATCACTTGCAGAGACTACTGCTCTTAACTCACAACTCCAATGAATCTGAAAATTTCCAGAATACAAATAGACTTGGAGAGCTTTCTAACAAGCTAAAGAACACATGATTTGGATACATACACAAGGAGATATGACCTCTGCAAGTTGGATGTTTAATGGAGACCTTCAGCAGGGATAAAAAACAGAGAACACACACTACTTGCAGAGAGTGTTGCTCTCAGCTCACAAATCCAATGATTATGAAAATTGGTACTATGAAAGTAGACAAGAAGAGCTTTCAAATGAGCTATCAAACATGTAATTTGGATATATAATGAGGGAGATACAAGCTCTGCAAGCTCTGCATACAAAAACTAGAGTAGCATAGAGATACTCTCTTGGACATCCCACAAGATCACGACTTTTCTCCTCTTTTTATAGCATGGGAAACTAATCTAAAACCTTCCTAATACATCTAAATTCGTGGTAGACACTTGGATGGAGGTATTACATGACTCAAGTGCTCAAATAAGCAAAGTATTGATGGACTTTGAGAACTAGCCACATCGACCTTCCACTAGGACACCACTGAAGCTCCCTTGTGACTCACTAATTTGACTCACCATGTTCTAGAACTCACGTGGTATTTTTGCTAAATTTTATGAATAATATGAGCCTTCTTGAAGTATTTGAAGACTTCCCAAAGGTATTTACATAATTTGAAACTTGTACCCTACATAAAACAAATGTTCACAACATTCTCCCCCTCAAGTTTCAAAGGGTATTTCCTTCATGCCAAGAATATAGTTGAATCTTTGAAGCTTTGGTCCATCCAAGGATTTGGTGAAGATATCTGCAACTTGATCCTTTGTTCCAACAAAAGAAACCTGCACTTCATTGTTCATGGCCTTCTCTCGAACATAATGATAGTGAACCTCTATATGCTTTGTTCTAGCATGAAAAATAGGATTTGAGGTCATATGAATGCTGCTCAAGTTATCCCCATATATCAGTGGTACATCAACCTGCACATTCAAGTCATGAAACAACTTTTTAAACCACATAACCTCAGTAGTAGCCAATGCTAAACCTCTATACTCAGCCTCTGTAGAAGATAAAGCAACTGTAGGCTGTTTCTTTGAACTCCATGTTAATGTCTTGTTTCCTGCTATTACCACATATCCACTTGTGGATCTTCTGTCATCTTTGCTTCCAGCCCAATCTGCATCACTAAAGACTTTAAGAGTTAGATCAACATCATGACTATAAAATAATCCTTCGTTCATGGTACCTTTCAAATACCTAAGCACTCTTTTCGCTGCATGCATATGAGGTACTCTAGGTTCATGCATAAACTGTGACAATACTCCCACTGCATAACATATATCAGGTCTAGTTTTTGTTGCATAAATCAAAGATCCTACCATGGATCTATATACATTCATATCATGCAACTCATCACCTTCCTTTGCACTCAGCTTTACATTACATTCCATTGGAGTAGAAACAAATTTACATTCCTGCATACCAAACCTTTTCAGCATATCACATATATACTTTCTTTGTATCAACCACATACCTTCATCGCTATACACAATTTCAATCCCAAGAAAGTATCTGAGCAAACCAAGATCTGAAATTTTAAATTCCTTTCCCAAATTACCTTTTATCTCATCAATTGCTTTTGCATTATTCCCTGTAATCAACAAGTCATCCACATAAATGCATACATAGACACACATGCCATCTACATGTTTTACATAAAGTGAAGGATCAGCATGACTCGCTGTGTATCCTTGCAGCATAAGATACTTTACCAACCTTGCATTCCATGCCCTTGGTGCCTGCTTAAGACCATACAATGCCTTCTTTAACCTGCATACATGATTAGGATATTTTGCATCCACATAACCATCTGGTTGTGACATATACACTTCTTCATTTAACTCACCATTAAGAAAGGCATTCTTTATATCGAGTTGATATATATTCCACCTTTTACTTGCAGCTAAAGCCAACAAAGTTCTCACCGTTGCCATATTTGCTACTGGACTAAATGTTTCCTCATAGTCCACACCTTGAGTTTGATTATATCCTTTTGCTACAAGTCTAGCCTTATATCTAGACACACTACCATCACTATTTCTTTTAATCTTAAAAACCCACTTGCAACCAATTACCTTTTGCTTTGGTGTACTTGGAACTAAATTCCAAGTCTTGTTATCCTGAAGTGCTTCCATTTCTTCTCTTATTGCTTTCTCCCACTTTTCATCTCCTTTGGCCTCATCATAACATGTGGGTTCATTTTCCTGCTCAACTTTTGTCATAAAAGCATAATGAGTATTCATGAAAGATTCATAAGTATACCTTTGAGGTTGCTTACATACTCTTGAAGTTCTTCTTACCTCCAATGTAGATGCTCTTCCTTTCTTATTAGGAACCTTTGATGATTCTCCATACTCACATACATCACTAATTTCCTCTCCTTCATCATTAACTTCAACAAGTTTGAGTTTACCTTTACTTTTAACACTTGGAGGTGACTCTTGCCTTAATCTTCCATTGAAAGGTGATCCTCTTTCTTCATCTAGACCACTCCTTTCATCATTTAAACTTCCTGATGGCTGAACTATGCATTCATCTCCTTCAACCACACCTTCTTCATTTTCATCCATGACCTGCAAACAATTCTTATCTGCATACCATGAAAGTGATTCATCAAAGTTTACATCTCTTGACACAACAACCTTATTGGTATGAGGATTATAGCATCTATATCCTCTTTGAGTATCTGCATAACCAATAAATATACATTTTTCTGATTTTGCATCAAGTTTAGATCTCACCTCATTAGGTACATGTACATAACATACACAACCAAATACTTTCAAATGACTTACACTTGGTTTCCTTCCATGCCATACCTCATATGGTGTCAAATGATGAACTCCAGCAGTCGGAACTCTATTCATAATGTAAACACTTGTGCTAACAGCTTCAGCCCAAAAATAATTAGGCAAACACATATCATTAAGCATACTTCTAGATGCTTCTGCTATGATTCTGTTTCTTCTTTCTGCGACTCCATTTTGTTGTGGAGTATACCTGCATGTAACTTCTCTTTTGATACCTTCATCATACAAAAAATCAGTAAAAACTTGAGAGAAATACTCTCCCCCTCCATCAGACCTTAGCTTCTTAATATACCTTCCTGTTTGCTTTTCGACATATGATTTGAACTTCTTGAAACAATCAAAGACCTCACTCTTATGTTTAATGAAATACACAAATGTCATTCTACTATGATCATCAATGAATGATACATAGTACTTATTACCAATCAAGGATGCCTCTTTAGTAGGTCCCCACACATCTGTGTGTATGAGATCTAGCAAACCATCACTTACATAACTTGAATGCTTGAAAGGTTGTCTACTCTGCTTACCCATTTGACATGCTTCACAAAGATGCACCATATGTTGCTTAGTAAGATCAGGTAATCCTTCAACAATCCTCTTCTTTGATAGCTCCTTTAACCTGTGTACATTCATGTGTCCAATCCTTTTGTGCCATAGATCAAGCTCTGCTATTCGATGCATACCATAAGAGAAATAGTTTGTATGATTTGGGTTTACCTTGAATGTAAACAATCTACCTTGTTTTTGACCTCTAGCAATTAACCTCCTTTGCTTTGGATCCTCAATGAAGCAACCTGCATGATTAAATCTCACTTGTAGACCTTTTTCTACCATTTGACCAACCGACATCAAATTCTTAGTGATCGTTGGCACATAAAGTACATCCTTCAAGCAATTTTTCTTGCTCTTATCCTGCATAACAACATCTCCAACCTGCATAATCTTATGTGTTGTATCATCTCCTGTTTCAACATGACCTTTACATGACGGATTACGCATATTAGAAAACCATGAAGCATCATGAGACATGTGATTAGAACAACCACTATCTACATACCATACATCACTATTGGAATTCATCTTAGTTTCTACATTCATCATAAGAAGAGAATCATAATCATCACTTTTACCTTCAACTGCATAATTTCCTTGTTGTTTACCTCTTCTTGAATAGCCTCCTCTTCGATTACCACCTTGATTATTTTCATTTTGATAACAATCTTTGGCATAGTGTCCATACCTTCCACATATATAGCAATTGTTCTTATTATCTTCACTCCTTTGTCTTTGGTTGTAGTTGTAGTAGCCTCTCGTACCTCTAGCGCTTGATCTTCCTCTTCCTCTTGTGTTGAAGAAGCCACTTGAAGTCCTTTGATCATCGATCCTTCTTCCTCGACCTCTATTTGAACCTCTTCCACCTCTGTTTCCACCTCTTGATGATCCTACATAAAGAGCTTGTCCTTGAGATCCTTTTTGATTTGAAGTAGAACCATTTAGATTCATCTCCTCCGTGACCATGAGGGCAATAAGTTGATCAAAATCTGGTAATTCTCCTCTGACATAAACTGAAGTAATGAAGGGTTTCCATCTCTCATCATCTTTGAGTCCGTTGAGAGTATGTGCAACCAAGTCGTCGTCCTCCACATGAGCTTGAATTGATCCTAGTTGATTTGCAATCTCTTTAACTTTCAATATGTAATCATTGACCGATGTCCTTGTATCTTTCTTTATGTTATTCAACTCATTTTTGAGTTGAATCTTCCTTGCTCTTGTACCTGTAGCATACAACCTTTCCAATGCAAGCCAAACATCTCTACTTGTGTCTAGATCTTGTATGTGTCCTACCATTGAATCTTGAATATTTTGTGATAAAATGAATATAACCCTTTTGTCTCTCTCATTCCAAAGTCTAAACTCCCTCAATTGTTGCTGATTTGGGTCCTCTGGTAATGTGGGTTTGATATCTGTGCCGTCAATCAAACCATACAAGCCTCTACCTTGCAAGTATGCTGTGATTCTAAACTTCCATGCCTGATAATTGGTCTTATCAAGCTTCTCTATTTGTGCATGTTGGTCTCCCATAATACAAATGCTAAGCTTCCTCCTTTAAGCCTCCTTTCCAATGTGTGTGATGAGAACAAATATAATATTTACCTTGTAAATGAGGTATGTGCACCTTTCTTTGCTTGGATGTTGCTTCAGATGCCTCCTTGCAATCTTCTTCTACCTTTGTGTAGTGTTGATGATGAACTGCTTCTTTGATAGCTTCAAATTCTTCGTCAAGGTATGATAACCTTCTCCAAGTCTCCAAGTACTTGCTCTGATACCAATGTTGGAGTTTATTGACCTCCAAAGTATAGCAGGAAGTAGGTGGAACCCCCTAGGAACAAGTTGACCTTCTCACAAACTTCATCATAGAAAACCAGTCATGCTTGCAGAGCTTACTACTCTCTACTCACTCAAAAGTTTTTAAAACTGTTTTAACCACATATACTAGAGACCAAGAGCTTTCCAATGAACCAAAGAACACTCAATTTGGATAAATACTCAATGAGCTATGACCTCTGCAATATGCAGCTTTAATGGAGACCTTGAAACAGAGATGAACCTGAGGACATACATCACTTGCAGAGACTACTGCTCTTAACTCACAACTCCAATGAATCTGAAAATTTCCAGAATACAAATAGACTTGGAGAGCTTTCTAACAAGCTAAAGAACACGTGATTTGGATACATACACAAGGAGATATGACCTCTGCAAGTTGGATGTTTAATGGAGACCTTCAGCAGGGATAAAAAACAGAGAACACACACTACTTGCAGAGAGTGTTGCTCTCAGCTCACAAATCCAATGATTATGAAAATTGGTACTATGAAAGTAGACAAGAAGAGCTTTCAAATGAGCTATCAAACATGTAATTTGGATATATAATGAGGGAGATACAAGCTCTGCAAGCTCTGCATACAAAAACTAGAGTACCATAGAGATACTCTCTTGAACATCCCACAAGATCACGACTTTTCTCCTCTTTTTATAGCATGGGAAACTAATCTAAAACCTTCCTAATACATTTAAATTCGTGGTAGACACTTGGATGGAGGTATTACATGACTCAAGTGCTCAAATAAGCAAAGTATTGATGGACTTTGAGAACTAGCCACATCGACCTTCCACTAGGACACCACTGAAGCTCCCTTGTGACTCACTAATTTGACTCACCATGTTCTAGAACTCACGTGGTATTTTTGCTAAATTTTATGAATAATATGAGCCTTCTTGAAGTATTTGAAGACTTCCCAAAGGTATTTACATAATTTGAAACTTGTACCCTACATAAAACAAATGTTCGCAACAGGGCCATCTTGTGTTGTCTCTTGTTCACCTTGGGAATCTTCTTTTCTCAATTCTTTATCCTTTGGTTTGATGTATTCTTCATAAGGTTCCTGTGCAATCCTTGTCTCTGGTAGAGTTGGGATAGTCTTTTCTAGGGTTGTTTGTGCTACTTCTATGAGTTTTCTGCATATAGCTAGTCTTTCCTTTTCTAATTCCCCTCTAGGGTAGATTTTTTCATGTTGCTCTATGTTCGGTCCCATTTTGATTCTAGCTTGGTACGCTCTTAGCCACATATCCAAGTCGTCTGGCTTTGGGTCTGCTAGAATTGATCCGGGCTTCTCCCTATCTGAGCTAGGTTCGATTAGCTCAGGAGTTTCCTTAGACTTCCCTTGTTCTTTGTGTTTACTTGATTTTGCAATTTGCTTTTTACTGTTTGTGCTCTTGTTCTTTGCCCATTTATCCTTGAGTTTCTCTCGTCTTTCTTTCCATTTCTGAGCTTTTGTGTTGCGGGAATTTTTACATGGATCCTCAGAATCTTCCACTATCTGAGTTGAAGGGCTTATTTCCGTGTTGTTTTTTTGCTCCTCTTCCGAATGTTGTTCTCCTTGTTGTTTTGTTTGGGCTCTAGTGATGGCTTTTAGTGGCACTGTGTAATCCTTATCACTTCCCGATTCTTCTATGACCTCTATTACATTGATTGGTGCAGAACCTTGGTTTTTTACCGGATTCTTAGGGCAATCCCTAAAAAGATGTTCCTTTCCGCAATCACTGCAATATCCTTCCCAGATTCTAGGTGGTGGAGGGTTGTATGGTCGAGGGCACTCTCTAATGAAATGGTCTCCTCCACATCTATAGCATGGTCCTCTCTGTACTGGTGGTCTACTGGGTGGTCTCATGGGTTGTGGTGCTTTAGGAGCTGTATACATTAGAGTGGAAGTCTTTGCTCCATAAGTCTGATCATAGCCTTCGTACCCATAGTATGTAGTCTCATATGCCGGTTCGTACTCCATCATGTAGGCTTCATACGGATAGTACTCACTTGGTAGGGCTTCGTATCCAAGGTTTGTTGATTCTATCTGGGTCATTGTCGTGGCTGGTACTATAGCTCTTTCTAGATTTTCTTCTGGTTGCGCATACTTTACTGGTACTACTTGTTGAGGTTGCGACGGTTGGGGTCCTAGCACTGCTTGTGGTGGTGGGTATGGTGTCTGTTCAATTGGTCTAGGTACTCCCGTCTGTGTTGGATAAGGGTTGTATCTTGGGATCTCTCTGTTCGGGTCTCTAGGTGGATATCCATACGGTCGATACTGAGGTGGTTGGAAAGGGCGTGTTTGCCTATTAAAAGGACAGTTCTCAGTAGTGTGATTAGTGTATTTCTGTTCTATGTGACAGTACCAAGAAGTCCCTTGTTGTTGCTGCTTTTTGTATGGATAAGCTGGTTGTGCACCGCCCCCTCCTCGAACACACAGGTGAGTGGGGTGATCTCCTCCACATAAGCTACATCTCCGTAGCATAGGCAATCTTTGAGCTGGGTGTTGATAAGCTCTTTGCCCCTGTGCCCCTAATTTCCTGGCTAATAGCTCTGCTAATTCTTCCACGTGACTGGGGTTGGAAGAAATGGCACTCCTTGAATCGTCCGATTTAGCGTGGCTGGACTTGCTGTTGAGGTCCTCGGCCAAGTTATCTTCCAAATCAATACACTCCTGAAGACACTCACTCAAAGTTTGTAGTCTTTTCACGTACACTAGTGTTCTTAAGGTTCCGTTAGTGAGCCCATCTAAAAATAGTGAAATCATCTTTTGTTGAGTCGGTCTCTCTGTCACTGGGCATCTATCCACGTACTGGTTGAACCTTCTGGCGGCATTCTTCACCGTTTCATTAGGATTTTGTTTGAAGCTGTGAATTAGCGAAGCTGAATTGTGTTTGATTCCCCTCTTAGTGAATTCTCCTATGAATTCTTGAAAAAATTGTTCCATGTTTCCAAACTGATTGGGATCTAAGGGTTGGAACCACGTCAGAGCTGTTCCTATGAGGGTGAGTCCAAACGCCTCATACTGTACAAAGAAGTCGTCCACTTGTTCCGCTCTTAGGACTTGTTTGAATTCAGCAATGTGATCATATGGTTCTCCTGATCCATCATAAGGGTTTCTTACACACTTAGCCACTTGAATAGGCCTCAGCCTTCTAACCGGTTCAGGTGGTCTGGGCATCACAGGAAGAATAGGGACAGCTGGTCGTATTGGTGGCATTCCAGGCTGTCTTCCTCTCGGTGGTTGTGGTCGTACTGGTGGTCTGTACTGGTTTCCTATCCCTGGTTGGGTCTGATAGTGTGCTTGTACTCCTGGCGTGGCAAATTGTACATGAGCATGATTAGGTACGCTCCTATGGCTGGTCTGTCCTGATGCAGTATTTTCTGTTTCTTCTTGATTTCCAAATGGATTTTGTGAGGTTGTTGCCTGCTCTCTCTGAGGAAACACGGGTGTACCCATATATCTTAATCGAGACCTGTCTAAGATACTCACAGGCCAATACCTTCTTTGATCTTTATCTAGAAATGTGAGTCTAGTCTCATCATCCGGGTCTTTCAGTTCATAGAATGTCATGGGGTTCTCTTCTCTCCCTGGAACAGGTGAATCGGTTTGCAACAGTAAGTTTGATCCGTGAATCATATAGACTTCTAACAAATAGTCGTCTTGAGGTATCAAGTCACCTCTCAAGACACGTGACACTCGGGATCTGCCTCTAGGGGTGGTCACAAACTCTTCTGGTTGTGTCCTTCCTAGGTTTTCAGGGTCTGAGAGTTCCCCTCTTTCATTGATCCTTTCCGGGAATTCGGTTACAATGTAGATGTGACCAACTTTGTCAACATATGCACCTCCTTCGTATTTGACGGCTGGTCGGGGCACAATTGTGGCATTCTGGGAAATTACCATCCTGGCCACAGACCTATTTAAGCCATCCAGGTAGATTGGAATCTCCTGGGCATTGGTGGACACATACTGTAAGGAAGTACGGTAGTCCCCCTCCACAGTAGTCATGAAGCTTCTCGTTGGTGTGGGACCTTGCATGTCTTCCGAAGCCATGTGTAATTCCTCTTCCGAGTCACTAGAGGTTTCTAAGTAAACGGAGTGATGACTAGCCTGGGCAGTACTTCCTACTGAAGATATGATACTCCTTCGACTACTTAGAACTCTTCCTGACCTCAAGTTCATTCACTCTCCCAAGCCTCTCTTTATGCTTCTTAGATTCCCCTTGGGTAGCTCTCCCAATGACTCAATTTGTCTGCCAAAAGAAGGGTTTAATCTGGGCGATACCACTTCCTGACGATACTACTCTCGGCGATACTGCACTGACCGTGATACGATACCAGAGGTCTAAGCGATACGATACCAGACACCCAGACAATACGATATCAATCTAGTGTCGCGATACTATCCCAGAAAACAAACAATACGACACCTCAGCTATGCACGATACGATACCTGAAAATCTCGGCGATACGATGCTAATGACAGTGTCGCGATACTGTCTTGATGAACAGACGATACGATACCAATATGGTGTCGCGATATCAAAATTCTCAAGACACGATACGATCTCAAAAAGACCGACGATACGATACCAGATATAGTGTCGCGATACTCCACTGGGAAATATGGCGATACGATACTGACAAGGATCGACGATACGATACCAGAGGTCTCAGGCGATACGATTTCACCGTGATGGGTGCGATCGCGATACCAATCTTGGCGACACGATACCACTACGGTGTCGCGATACCAAGATAAGCAATCGACGATACGACACTTGGGGAGGGCCCGATCGCGATACTCAAGTAGTGTCGCGATACCAAAGTATCAAGCGATACGATACCACCCGGTAAAGTGAGGTCGCGATACTAAAAACTTAGGCGATACGACACCATAATGGTGTCGCGATACCAAGTGTTAGTACCAGACGATACGATACCAGGGATCGGACACGATCGCGATACCGACTCAGTGTCGCGATACCGAAATAGTGTCGCGATACCAAGGCTGATATCCAACGATACGACACCTCTGGCGAGTGTCGCGATACAAGGGAATTTTGGTATCGCGATACCAAAACTCAACCGATCGCGATACTCAAGCCAAAAGGTCTCCAAACTTGAAAATTTTTATACCCCCTTGCACCTTTCACCCCTCTCCTCACTCCTAAGCCTCTGTCTCTCACAAAATATGCAATTACTCAAAAATTTTCCCCCCCGCGATACTGCGCATTCCTTTTAATCATTTGTTTATGCAAGTTTAGAGAGTTTTAGGTATTAAATCTTAATGGGGACTCACCTTGGGTCTATCTAGTTTGCTTCTTGAACTCTTGCACAAGCTTTGAAGCTCTATCCTGCACGATACCACTCTGACGATACCAGTCACTGCTCGCCACGATACTGAAACACTGGGAAGTGTCGTTTGAAATGAAAATTTTTTGGTTTTTATAGTTTTTTGAACAAAACTTGAATTTTGGGTATTTTTGGTGATTTTTGGGGATTTTGGTCTACTCCTACTCCTCTTCTCCTTACTTCTCCTCTCCTTCTAACCTAACCCTAACTCCTTCTTCTCTTCCCTCCTCCTAAACCTAAACCTAAAACTTATCACACACACCTCGAAGATGAGAAGTGACAAGTGCTGAAATGGTGGACTACTTGCCAATGGACAAATTTGCGTCTACAAGTACGATTCGATCACACTCGGTCTATAACCATCACGAAGACACCTCGGTTAAGTGACTCCCCGGCAACGGCGCCAAAAACGTGTGTACTTGAGCCACGAAGAATCAAGGACTTGTACCAATGAGACTATACCTCAATTGCCATACAAGTGCATATAGTGGGATCTTTATCACACATTTAAATGTCAATCCTAAGGAGCGACTAACCAAGTGTATGAAGACGTGTGCACACGTGATGGAAAATGAAGTGGTTTAGCTAATCACGCATGAGAAAAGACTACTACCTCTCACACCTACTGAAATACTGAAAGTGTTGCCGCAAGCCTCTTTTCAGCAGTTTTGGTATTTTGAGGTTTTCTCCCAGCCCAGAACTCCGAACATAGGCAATAGGGTACTCGTTTCGAAGCTCTCGACAAGACGCATCCAACGGTCGTGGTTTCACTCAATTTTGACCACTCTACTTCAAGTTATGGTAGAAACAGTGAATTACGGGAGTCACAAACACACGCGCCAGAGCTTCTTCTAGCTTACGCACGCACTACAGCAGCTCAAAACAAAGGGGAAGGGGTAGATAACAGTCCTACACATGCATTTCAAGCATCACACACACATACAAGAGCAAAATGAAGATCAAAATCAGCAAGAAAGAGGCAAACTCGAAAATTCAGAAGTGCTCCTTCTTCACAATGGCAAAAAGTTCTTTACAAAGAGTCACTTTTGACTTATATACTAGTGCCCTAAGTTTGGTCCTTTCACACAAGAGACCGGCACTTTATTCACTAAAAGACTAATTTCCTACTATTGTACATGGGTAAATCACTAATCTTCTGTGGGGATGCATCTAGAGGACTCCTCTAGTGCATTTACAACGGAAAATATATACAAAAGTGGTTATGATACAAAAGTTGCGTGTCCAAATCGGAAAAATTTTGGGGCCCGTCTTTTTCTCTGCTTTGTGCGCTCTTTTAGCTCTGCAACAGTCACCAATACCATCAAGTGGGAACACAAAGATCAACACAAGTAGAAAGAAATGTATCTCAGCAAGACCCATATAAAGAATTGGGACTAGATGATTGTAGTTCAGAGAGTGAGTCATCACATGATCATGAATTAATGAACTCCATTCTATTGAATCAACCATTGGAAAGCAATGTTGGCACAAGCATACAAGAATTACACAACAAGTTATTAGTATTGGAAGAACAGCTTACCCAAGAAAAGAGAAAACATGTAGAGATAGAGACGACATATAAAGCAAAAGCCAAATCATGGGAGCATAAATGGAATGAAGCAGTACACAAGTACATGGAACAATGAGGATGCAAATCAGGTTAAAAATCTATGTGAAGCAAAGGAAAGAGCGGAAGAGGAGCTCAAGATTAGTAAACAGGAACATGAAGAGAAGGATAAAGTCATAGTAGAGCTCAGGGCCCAATTAGACAAGACTGAAAACTTGGGGACACCAGTAGTGCAACCATCCATGATGGCTACAGACGAGACTAAGGTACACCCTCTTTCTCCCCCAATCATTCATTCACCAATATTGGAATAGGTTATGGAGGAGTATGATGATCACCCAATGCTATATACTGTAGAGTTAAGTTAGAAAGAGTGAGCACTACTGGTGTCTCCACTTACTGAGAATTTCAAAAATGAAGTCGTAAAAGTCATGAAGGAAGCTCAAATCAAGAGCAAAGATTTAGAGGCAATTATGAAGCCGTTCAACCTCCCATACGGAATCATGAAAGAACAAACTCAAAAGTATATTAAGAAGACCACGGGAAAGGATTCAGAAGAGCAGCTTAATTTTAAAGCAAATATCTTTCAATACACTCAACAACAGTTCGACGCTGCCGATCCTATCTTAGGAGGAAAGTTTTGGAAAGAAATCCAACATTGTGGGTGCACTAGCAGGAGGCACCATATTTATTACAAGTTAATCCAGCATTTTGTCTTGTTCCATGTCGATGCTACTGGCCAAAATTTTGGGAATTACAAAGTCAAAATAAACTAAATAAGCAATGGCTCAATTTTCCATTATTCCCGAGCCCACCTATTAATTGGTTTTTTTTCTTGCCGAGGTAGTTATAACTTAAGTTCCGACTGTGTGTGGGTTCTTGGGATGTTAAGGGGTCTGTAATACAGAGGTACTATATATATTTTCCCATTCACTTCAATACGGTAGTAGTCTATTCATTACTTTTCTGATAATTCCGACAAACTTAACTACTAATCTCCAGTGCGTAACGACGTATAACAATCACCACACCCGAATACACATAGACTTAATACCTGCTAACTTATCATCACCATTATACTTGCAATTCATCAATGACTCAATGAACATTAACACAATATCACGGTTATTCAATACTAGACAATGATAGAACAAATGATACAACAATGTAGATAACTGTGCCGGAATCAACCTCCAGACACATCGCCTAGACGTAGTCTGGCGATGCCTCTGCCGCTCTCTTCCAATCACCTCTTCTATTATCAAGAAAGGGTTACAAGGATTGCGCGACATCCTTTGGATGCGCATCTATTCCTAATTACATTTTTTTCTCAATAAAATGACATTCCTTTCTGGCGGCATAACACTAGCACACACTCGAACCCAGTAGGTTATATTACAAAGACTAAGAGTCTTCAATGATACCCTGTGTTAAAAGGGATTTTTTCAATAGATCCGCTTTTAATCTCTTCGGGTTCTTGGGGATGGTAGGGGTCTGACAATGCAGAGGACCTTTATCTGATTTTCCCAACTTAACTATCAAATCAAGCAGTACGCTACTATCTAGTATAACTTCTTTTACACCGTATTACTGTTCGTGTTCCGGTTATTCTTTACACAGTCTTTAACGCATAAATCAATGATCACCGTCGCTTAAACTGATAAACGTCAACATAAAATTACTCTGTTATTGGAAATTAATGTAATTCAACAAAGACAGTACTCAGAATATCTGAAATCTGCACTACGGCATCTCCACAAGATCGCAAATCGCCCAGACAGAGAGTCTGGCGATCTCGTCCCTTCTTCCACCGGAGAACCCCGTATTGTCTCTTCATTAATGAATAAAAAGGGTTACATCACTTCGCTACGACCTTTCGGTACGTGCAGTATATGAAAATATATTATTACATTATGCCGATCCGGCAGCCTAACACTGGCACGCACGGTGGACTCGAACCCGCAGTGAAAAGAAACTAAGGCTCATCTACAATGCCTTGGATATACATAGTTCTTGCTAATTTGAAGGTTCTAGAGATTTTCTATTTCAATGAATCTAGCATCAACTTGAATGTCTCCGGCTCCACCAACTGTGCATTAGTTCGGACCGAACTTGCCGCAATGACCTGACTCATCAAAACTTCAGTCTGGGTCTGCAAAAACGCTTCTTGTAAGTAAAAGTCATTGGCAAGTGCTGCATCGCGGCTCAATCGCATATCTTCAATTTGTCCATCTATTCTGGATAGTCGCTCTGCTTGAAAGCCTAGCTGCTTTTCTCTTCGTTCCAGCTCCTGAGCTTGATATTGAATTTTGAAGGTTAAGGATCTTGCAGATGCCTTAGGCTCAATTGGGAGCCCAATCAAAGATGACAATCTTGGTGCACACACTCTCAATGGCTTGAGAGAGAATGAAAGGTGGAAAGCATTCACCACATCAGTTTATGTGAGGGATTCCCTACCAAAATTTGATCAATTCGTCACATTGATGGTGACCGAGGAGATGAAGCAAGGAGGTTCACAATCAAAGGGAAGCCAAGCGCAAGTTTTCTATGCAGGTAGAGGCAAAGGCAAAAGAGGTGGACAAAAATCCCAAGGCAGAGGGAGAGGAAGGTTGAGCTCAAGCTCAAGCAACCAAGAAGGCTCCAACCAAAGTTATGGATCAAGAGGAAGAGGAAGGAGTAGAGGAAGAGGAGGAAGATCACATGGAAGAGAAGCATCCAATGGAGAATGCTACAATTGTGGAAAATCGGGCCATTATGCAAGAGATTGTTGGTCCAAAGGAGGAGGAAATCAAGGATACAAAAGAAACCAAGGTAATTATGCTAGTAGTTTAGCAAATTCAGAAAATGAGAACTTGCTTATGATGTATGGTTCAAGTGAAAGAGTCAATTCATATTTTACATGGTACATTGATAGTCGTTGTAGCAACCATATGAGTTGCAATAAAGATGTTTTCTTTAATTTACATTCACCCATCACTCAAGGACATGTAAAGTCAGGGGATGACACTACACACAAGATTACACATGTGAGAAATGTTGCATTTAATGGATCTCAAAGCTCCAAGGTGTTGAAGGATGTGTTGCACGTGCCAACCATCACAAAGAACTTGGTTTTGGTAGGTCAAATGGTTGAAAGAGGTTATGAGGTGAGGTTCAATGAACAACGATGTTTTGTTGAAGACCCCATGCAGAACTACAAGCTCATATCAAAAGGAAAGAAGCAAGGAAGACTCTTCATCATGGAGGTAAAGCCATCAACCCCTCACACTGTCTAATTGTCAATTGGAAATAAACAAATTGCAGAAATCGACTTATGACATAAAAGAATTGGGCACATAAACTTACAAAGGATGAAGGACATGCAAAAAAAGAGCTTGGTGAGTGGTCTACCTGATCTTACATCTCAGAATATGCAACATTTGTGCCATGCTTGTCAATTAGGAAAACAATGCAGATTGCCATTCAAGAAGGGAGCACATGTGAGCAATGAAGTGTTGAACCTCATACACACAAACGTAGCGGTTCAAAAACCTAGTGGAGACGGAAATAGGGAAGTATATAAAGACTCTCAGATCGAATGGAGGGGGAGAGTATTTTTGAAATGAATTTTCAGATTTTCTACATGAACATGGCATCAAAAGGAAATTCACTTGCACGTATACACCTAAACAAAATGGGGTGGTAGAAAGGAAGAATAGATACATAGCAGAAATGGCTAGATCTTTATTAAATGAAATGAATGTTCCTAACTCTTATTGGGTTGATGCAAAAAATATAGCCATATACATTATGAATAGGTTTCCAACCTCAGGAGTACATGGAGTTACACCTTATGAAGCTTGGTGTGGTAAGAAACCCAACCTTTCACATCTCAAAGTATTTGGTTGTGTGTGTTATGTTCACATACCTCAAGAATTGAGACACAAGTTAGACCTGAAGGTAGATAGGTGTATATTTCTTGAATTTCTTCAAAGTAAAAGGGTTTTAGATGTTATAACCTTTGCACCAAACAGCTTAAGGTATCTAGCTATGTAATTTTTGATGAGTTGCTGCTAAAGGACATGAAAATCATTGGCAACAAATGGGTGTACAAGGTAAAGAGGCATGCAGATGGGAGCATCTCTTGGTATAAAGAAAGGCTGGTTGCCAAAGGTTTTGCTCAAACCTATGGCATAGACTTTGAGGAAACATTCAATCAAGTAGCTAATATATCCACCATTAGAAGTTTGATTGCAATTGCAGCCTCAAAAGGTTGGACGATGTACCAGTTGGATGTGAAGAATGCTTTCTTAAATGGAGAGCTTGAAGAGGTAGTCTTCATAGACCAGCCCCAAGGCTTTGAAGATGAGAGGTTTCGACATCATGTATGCAGGCTAAAGAAGGCTCTTTATGGACTCAAGCAAGCCCCAAGAGCTTGGAACCAAAGACTTGTGGACTACTTGGTCAAATGTGGATACAATGAGAGTCATGCAGACCCATCACTCTTTGTGAAGAAGGAAGGTAGCAAAATTGTTTTCATTTGTATATATGTTGATGATTTGATCATAAGAGGGAATGATGTAGCCAACATCAAGGACATAAAGAGGAAGCTTGGATGTGAGTTTAAAATATCAGATTTAGGGATTTTAAGGTACTTCCTTGGGATTGAAGTACTATATAAAGAGGAAGGTATATACTTCATGCAAAGGAAATACATTCTTGATCTTTTGAAGAAGTTTGGCTTGTGTGATTGCAAGCCCATTTCAAATCCATTAGAAGTAAATGCTAAACTAAGTGCTCATGAAGGTGAAGAAGTGAAGGATGTGACCATGTATAGGTCAATAATTGGTTCTCTCTTGTATGCTACTATGAGAAGACCTGATATTGCACAAGTAGTTGGAGTGTTATCTCAATTTTTGCAAGCACGAAGAGTACCTCATCTTGTTGCAGCCAAAAGGGTACTTAGGTACCTCAAAGGATCAGTGAATGAAGGTCTATATTATTCATTTGATGATGGATTAAATGTACAAGCTTTTTGTGATGTTGATTGGGTAGGTTCCAAAGATGCGAAGAGGAGCACTTGTGGATATGTTATCATGCTAGGGAAGAAGACTATCTCATGGATGTCAAAGAAACAACCAACCATGGCTCTTTCATCGATCGAAGCTGAGTATAGAGGCTTAGCACAAGTCTCATGTGAGCTTATGTGGCTCAAGAAGTTGTTTGTTGATCTTGATTTGCAGGTTAAGCAAGTACCTATTTTTTGTGACAGCATAAGTAGCATATGCTTGGCTCCAAATCCGGTGTTCCATGCAAGGTGGAAGCATATAGAAGTTTATTACCACTTTATTCGAGAGAAGATCATGTCAAAGGATGTCAACATGGAGCATGTCAATACAAAGGACCAATATGCAGATATGTTTACCAAAGCATTGGATGGAGTAAAGCTAAAATACTTCAAGGCATGCATTGGAATGAAGGACCTAGGCATTGAGACTTGAGAGGGAGTGTTATAAATCAAGTCTCAATCATGCGAAAAGGCTCAACCATGAGTTTTTCAAGTGAAACAATAAAAAAGGAGGACCCAAAGTCATGGAATAAAGTTAGAATCTCCACCAAACTCAATCAAATTCAAATATCATCAAATCAACCACCAAAAGTGCACCTACACTAATTGGTGGGTGGTTAGCTAGATTATAGGAAAAGTAAAACTCTATATAAGAATCATCCCACCTTTTTTTTCTTGAATTGTATGCATTCCACAAGTTTCCCACTTAGTTTAGTGGTCATAAACTCCAACAAGCCGCCCCCTTGCTTGCTTACTTCATTTTCTCATGATTTTGCTCCTCTCTATCTAGAGATGTAGTTAGGCTTTTCCAAATCTGATTGTACCTGATTGTAGAGCATTGTTTGCTCTCTCATTTTACTGATTTTCATTGATTTCAAGCTTCATTTGGTCTGTCATATTGTGCCTTGAACTTTGCCAAAGTTTCAAGTTATTTGGCTGAGTGATGTGAGAAATTGCCAACTTTGTGAAGGTATATCTCTGCACATAGGCAGAGAGTGTTGCAAACAGGTAGCATGTTTTGCAGAGGATGGTTCTCCCAGCTGGAATATCCATTTGGGATGACTTAAATCTTGTTGGGTAGCTAGCAAGGTAGATTCTTCTTTATTTATAAAGAAGACCAACTCGGAGGTTATCTATCTATGTGTCTATGTGGATGACATTTTAGTCTACTATAGGTTTGCAAAGTTTCATTTTAAGTCTCTGTACTGGTGCAGAGAAAAGTTTAGAAGAGTGAGCATATATCACGGCTTGTGGACCTAGTGGAGGGTAGCCATCTTCCATTTTTTGCATTGGGTTGTTAGAATCATCCCCCATCACTCCAAAGTCTGGCTTTTATGGAATAACTCTTCGGTGACCTTCTTAAGCTCCGTCTACGCTTGTAACACCTTATCTACCCGCACTTGATAAGCCTTTTCGACTGTAAGAAACCTAGTGTGAGTGGTATGCAACTGGATGCCTACCGCACACATAACATTGTCTTTATCCACCATGGCCTGTTTGAGTTGAAAAATTTCTGCATCTCGAGCCGCAATAATATTATCTTTTTCAGTCACCTATCCCTGTAAAACCGTAATCTGATCCTATAATAGATTTGCATCTGCTTTTACGGCTAGGATCTCTTCCTGGAGGGGTGCGATGTCTGCTTCCAACAAGTCCACTTTGGCTTGATATTCGATACAAATGGACTCATGAGCATCATGTAACTAATGAGGAAGTTGCTTAGAGAGGTGGATGAGAAAATCACCGATTTGGGCTAACTGGGTGAAGGAACCATGTACAAGAAAGGTTGGAATGGGTCTAAAAGGATTGACAAAGATGGTGGTAGAAGAGGAAGGGGGAGAATAATCAGGGGAAGAAGGGATAGGTTGAGAATGGGACACGGCCACCGAATGATGAGGCGAAGGAGGAAGGCTACGAGGTAATGGCACTTTAGAAGGGAAAGGGGAGGGGTCATAGCTTTCAGTGAAGAAGGATGTACAAGGGAGGTTACCGTATCAGGTTGAACATCCTAATGAACCAGCAACTCCTCATTTTTTGTTTGCTCCGTTAAGTTCATAGAATCTGTGACTATGTCGGGTACCTTATCAATAGAGTGCATCTGTTGCTGATCAACCGTGTCAATAGGTTGAACATCTTCCATAACCGTTTCCTTATTAATTTGACCCATAGGAGAGGTGGAGCGGAAAGGATGTGTGTAGAGGAAGCTGTGTCCTGCATATTGATTGTAGCAAAAGATGGTTGTACTTGACTCTACGAGGGGCTAAGTTTCCTACGCTTTCCCCAAAAATATTACAGGAGATCTTTGTTATCTTCATAATTGTAGTATGCCCTTGGGGAGCCAAGACCCACACCACCTTGCATGAAAGTAAGAAGGAAGCCTCAAGAAGGACTCTCCTTTCATCCACCCCATCCTCCAACATGTTCAAGCCATTGGCCCTTGTTGGAACATCAATCTTACACTATGTTTGAGGTGAATTTGATCTACATCAAAGGCTATCGTGTCGAAAGAATATCCGTTGGAGAGTTCTTTTTCATATGCTCATTTATTGTATTTTTTTGAGAAATTTTTGATGGTTCATTTACCATTGTAAAAGTCTTGAGCTTTACACATGTAAAGGAAGAAAGATAGAGCCCAAATCCCACGAATTTGTGGTGGTTGAAGTTGCATTCAATCAAGCAATCAATCACCTAAAAGTAGATCAAAGTAGATCTTCACTTTTTCCTAGATTGTAGGAAAGTGAATTGATTCCCTCCAACAACCATTTCCACCTTCATTTGAATTCAAATTCAACTTGTAAAAGTCGTGCAACACTCCTAGAGGATATATAAGGACTTGAAATCACTTGTACATTACATGGAAGAAATATACATACACTTGTGACCATCATTGTCTTGCTCCTTCAATTCTCTGCATCATCTTCTTTGCCAATAGTAATCATGCAGAGGCTTCTGCTCTCTCTGCAGAGCTCCAAATTGAGTGCACGATGACTCATTGGAAAGGTATTAGTGTCTAGTTTATGCCTATAAATTTTCATAACATTTGGTTTAGTAGATTGGGAGAAATCTGGGTTTTTCTGTCTCGGGGTCAATCTCTGTGTATTCCTGAAAATAGGAAGTACCACTGGTGAATGTCACATTCATTCCTATAGCATATTTTGCTTATTCCTTATACTTTTGTGCATTCCATACACTCAACCCTATGTGTATCACTCCCATAAAAGGATGTTTTCTAATTGTAATCACGCTGGTCGCTATGGGCATTTGAAGTTCATTGTCTCTTCCATAGATAGTAAGTTTTTTGAGCTAGTCGACCCGCAAACCTATCTGCTTTGTATCGACTCATTCTCCTTGATGTTCCAAAGTACATAGTGTGTTTCTTTGCACTTATCACATGCCTATAAGGTCTATTTCAATCTCCATAAGCTCAAGGGCTGGTCCTGTGCCGGTTGGCTTGACCAAACGTCATCGCTTCGAAACACACTTTTCTACCTTCTACAAGCTTCTCCAAGTTCTTTCAGTGGTATCAGAGCTAGATCAAGATCGGTGACGGATTTCCCTCAATGATCAAGAAGCTTGATCGACACAACTACGCAGCTTGGCAAATTAGAATGGAGGCCTATTTGCAAGGTAGAAATCTTTATGGAATTGTAGCAGGTGATGAAGTTATGCCTATTCCAAGATCCAAAGGAGGACCTACACAAGAGGAGACAGATAAGCTCACACTTTGGTGCGCAAGGGATGCTCAAGAAAGGTCGTACATACTAAACTCTATCTCTGACTTTCTATTACCACATATTAGAGGATGCAAGACATCTCAAGAGACTTGGGATGCCCTCGAGACTTTCTTTTCTGCTAGTACCAAAGCAAGAAAGAATCATCTTTGGAACGAGTTCAACCAAATGAAGAAGACACCTAAACAAACCATCACAGAGTTTGTTACCAAGGTCAAAGAGGTTGCGGATCAGTTAGCATCCATTGGAGAGCTGATTGAAGAAGAGGTCATCATGAGGCAAATTCTCAACGGCATTCGAAGTGATAAGCAATGGCAATCCTTCATGACGGCTTATGATCTCATCATGGATGTGCAAACTCCAGACTTCAACATCTTTCTTGGAAAACTCTTCAATCAAGAAGCCAACAATAGCATAAAGGAAGGTAACTCTTATCATGGTAATTCAACTAGTGCTCTATACGCAGATAAGAAGGATAAGAAGTAGAAAGGCAAGAAGAAGGAAGAAGATGAAGAAGAGACTTCCCAAGCCAACTTTGCAAGCAAGAGCAAGTGGAAAGGGAAGAAGAAAGGACCAAAGCAAGACAAAGCCAAAGGTTAGAATGTTCAACCTTGTGCCATATGCGATAAGACCAACCACACCACTCAGAATTGCTGGTTCAATGGGAAGACCCAGAAAGGAAGTGGAAGAGGTGGATATGGCAGCAATAGAGGCAGAGGTGGACACAACTTCAACAATAACAATAGAAGCTATAATAGAAGGGACTACAACAATTATTCAGAAGATCAACCACATGAAGACTCATTGCTTCTTATGAATCTAAGCCACAAACAAGGTAAAGAAGATGATCATTTGTTCTACATAGATTCAGGATGTTCGAATCATGTTGCAGGCAACATTGCTCTTCTATCTGATTTGGAAAGTCCAAAGCATAGACATGAAGTGCAAACGGGGGATGACACAAAGCACAATGTGGAGAAGATTGGTAATGTCAAAGCTTCCAATGGTAGGACAAACATTCTAACTAAGGTTCTCTATGTACCCACTATCACTAAAAATCTAATAAGTGTAGGCCAAATAGTTGAAAAAGGCTTGCAAGTTAGGTTCACCCAACATGGAGCTTTTGTGGAAGATCCATGTCAAAGCTTCAAGAAGATAGCTTGAGGTGAGAAGCATTGTAGGCTCTTTACTTTTGAAGTAGGAGAAACCAGGAAGATAGCTCTATTCAACTTTGGGTCTCAAACCCTAAGTGAGCTTGAAGTGTGGCATAAGAGACTTGCTCATGTGAATGAAAGAACCTTGAAGGATATATGCAGGGATCAAAGTGTTCTAGGACTGCCGAACATATCAAAGCAACACATGATCAACATGTGTGATGCATGTCAGATTGGGAAGGCACAAAGACAACCATTCAACCACAAAGGCTACATCCACAACAACTTATTGGACTTAGTACATACAGACGTATGGGGACCAAGTCAAGAACCTTCATTGGCAGGATCAAGGTATTATGTCTCATTTATTGACGACCATAGTAGATGAACTGTTCTATACTTTATCAAGAGTAAGAATGAAGTGTTTGATTGCTTCAAGAAGTATCTTGCACATGTGGATAATCATACAGGTAGATCACTAAAGAAGCTCAGATCTGATGGAGGAGGAGAATACTTCTCCAAAGAGTTTGATGAGTTCTTGCAAGACAAAGGTATCAAAAGGGAAGTGACTACTAGGTACTCTCCTCAACTAAATGGAATTGCAGAGAGGAGAAACAAGACATTGGTTGGATCAGCCCGAACAATGCTTGAAGAGAAGAAGTTGCCACATTATCTATGGGCAGAAGCTATTTCAACTGTTGTGTACCTTGTCAATCGACTACCATCCAAATCACTTCAATGTATGAAGCATGGCATGGAAGAAAACCTAGTCTTGGACATTGCAAGGTTTTTTGTTGTTTAGCTTATGTTCATGTACCATCACAAATAATAGGTAAGCTAGATGAAAGGGCAACAAAGGCAGTGTTTATTGCAGATGGGTTACAGGTTCTTCAATTCTTCAACCAAGCAATTCACTACAAGTAGAGATGTTGTGTTTGAAGAACACATGTCTTGGTATGATGAAGACAAACAAAAGGTAACACTACCATATGATCTTGATTTTGACTCTCATCAATTAGGAAGCAAGCATGATACACAGGTCCAGGATCCAAGAAGTGATACAGATGATGACCAAGATGAAAGAGAAAGGGATACTACATCAAACGCTCAGCTCAGCAAGGGTCTATCAGAAAGATGTTGTCGAATACTACATCAAACGCTCAGCTCAGCAAGGGTCTATCAAAGACGACAGACGCGAGAGAGGGGGGAGTGTTGCTAGCAGCCAGGGCATCTCAAGAAAAGGAAGTTGACAAAAAGAATCAGAGCAAAGAGAAGGTCCAAGCAGGCAAAGCGGTCAAAGAAGATCCAGCAAATAGGCCATTCAGTTTTTTCGACCTAATCTCCTTTTAAGAGTGATTTTTATCACAACATGAACATTGTAAATATCGTTTTTGGTAGATTTGACTCAATTTTGTTCAAATCAAGGAGTCCTTGAGCTTGAGGAGTATTAGAAGTATTTATGTACCAATTTTCAGAATTTTTAGAGCTCGTTTGAGCCTCCAAATTGGCCTGGGAACCTAATTTTTAACTAGGCTAGAGACTAGGTCTGGACATGGCCACTAGCTAGTCAAAAAACTATAAAAGGAGCTAGAGAGTTCATTTTTGAGGAGAAAAAATTGTAATTTGAACTAAAAGAGCTCTTGTAACTGTGTTGTGATCTTAATCAAAGCTTCCATTGTCTCATTCTTTGTTCTTACATGTGTGTGCGTGTGTGTGTATGTGTGTGCATGCTTGTGTGCTTCTCCATCACCACTTGTGCACATCGCTTGCTCGAGGTCTTCATACCATCCTCATGTCTTCCCGGATTGACACTAAAGGAGGTGCTACTCACCACTGAAATACACTTTGGAACCTGATCTGGCAATCAATTTCCTTAAGCTTGTTCATCTTGAAACTTTTAGGGAAGTTGAATGGTGATTAGAAGAGCCGGATAAGTGCTATGGTCTTACTGACAATTGGCAAAAAGTGCATAAAGTAGTAGAGGTTGTAGCCCATAGACATCAAAGACAATCCATGCTTTATGATCAAACTAGTCTTCCTCAAGCTAGCCTTCCACAAACTAAGGAGCAAGTTAGAGAACAATCCCATGCTATGCTTTTTGACTCTACTCCTATTCCTCAAATGATGGAAGCTAGCCAAGGTTTTAAAGTAGATCCAAAGAAAAGTGTAGTTGAACCATCTCAAGTGGAAATTATCACTAAGCAAATGGAAAGTCTTATTTCTGCACAATCTAATTTGGCCAAGACTATAGATGCTTTACAACCTAGTTACATCAAAAATTTCCAAAATTAAATTAACCCAATGTCTTTTCAAGAGCCCAATCAACATGTTATAGCTCCCAATCAAAATCCATAAGTAGCTCCTACTCAAGCATATCAAGTTCCTCCAATGCAAAATCCTCATCCTCATGTGAAAAATCCTCAATGTTATCAAAACATATATCCTCAAGCTTCTCAAACAACTTTTCAAAATCCTCAAAATCAAAATTTTCAAAATCATCAACCGTATACTATGGAAGCTCCTCTTGCACCTCAAGTACCACATGCTGCTCCCCAAGCTCCTGAAATACATCAATTGCCTTATCAAAGTCCTAATTATCCTGTTCAAGCAATTCCTTATCAAAAAAATCATCAATTTCAAAATTTCCCACCACAAGCCAATCAAAATCCTCAAAATCAAAATAGTTTTGTGCATGGTCCTCATAGGTGTCCTTGGTGTGATTCGTTAGAGAACTTTTTGAGAGATTATGAGCTATTGAAGGCCAATAAGGAGCAAAGACTAGTAATAGACATATACAAGAAAATCTATGACTATCGATCTAGGCTACCTTTGCAAGGAAATTATGGTAAGGGAGGAATGAAAAAGCACTATGGAAATATAACCATATCGAATGCAAGAACTAGAGGGGTGAAACTAGAAGCTCTTGATGAACAAGAAGTAGAATCAAGTAAACCCACAAAGGAACTTGACTTTTCCATAGAGGCTTTAGTAAGAGCATGAGATGAAATTAGGAGAATAACAGCTTGGGAGTCACCAAAAGAAGATCAATCTGTTATTTCTCACACATCCAATGTGGAAGAAAAATGAAAAAGAGTTGAGAAGAAAAATGAAAAAGAGATGAGACTCAGCCTAGTGAAAGAAGAGTGTTGCAGAGGAAAGAGGCACAAAAAAGGAGCCCCAAAACATTCGCTAGTAGTACATTCAGTATGGTGTGTTGTGCTCAAAGCTTCTTCTTCTTCCTTGTGTTGTTCGCGTGCTTCCCTAGATGTCTAACTCCAACAATTATTATCAGAGTAGGTCATCGCTTCATCTAGGGCACTGTCAACACTCCTCCGATTGCGATCTCAGAATCGCACGAATTTTGATGAGCATACGTAGCATATTTTCGAGATCAAAATAGCTTCGATCTGTGGTACCGAAATTGCTATCTGAGCTCGTTTCGACCTTCAAATGCACTATCACAGTGCTTGTGTAAGCTATTTCGTCTTTTTGTGCCAAAGGTATATACCAATTTTTGTTTGCCAGTATAAGCATCTCAAAGTCTGCTACAGGTCTAGCAGAATTCGTCTGGGAAATTTCATTCAACTTTTTGAGATACAATCAATTTTCTGCATCAAGGTATTTTAGTCACCGGTCGTGGCTGAAAGCAGTGATGCATTTTGTATGTTGGTTGTTGAGGATAAGTTGGATGATACCAACTACCCGTTATGGGCTTATATGATGTGACATGTATTGGCTGCAAAAGCACTGTGGAACATTGTGTAGGGTGTTGAAAAACGTCCTATCACACGTGCAACTATTACAACTATAGGTACAGAAGCTGATGCAAAAGGTGTTGAAGATGCTGATATTCTACATATTCCTATTTGTGCTGCGGTTTCTGCTGCACCTACTGTAGAGCAGATTTGTTAGGATGGCAGAGATGCCCAGGCATATGCATCGATAGCTTTGTCTGTCAAACGTGCCATTATTCCTCACATTCGCTCTTGCACTACAACTAAGGATGCTTGGGATACACTTACCACATTATACCAAGCTAGGAATGAGGCTCGTGTTGCTTACCTCCGAAAATAGTTGGAGAGTGAGCACATGAATGAAGGTGATTCTATGGACAATTTTCTAACAAAGATCAAAGACTTGAAGGAACAGTTGATTTCTGCTAATGAGGTTATACCAGATAGTTCACTTGTGCAGACCATTCTGAATGGTCTTCCTGATTCATATCAGAGTTTTGCTTCTACTCTTTGGTTAATGATGAAAGGCAATCCAAATGCCTTGTCATTTGAGGAGTTAGTCTCTGTTCTGTTGCAAGAAGATCAGTCCAGGCAGAACAGGTCCATTATGCGTGTTGCAGATCAAGCTTTCCTGGCTAGTCAAAAGGGCAAAGGAAAATGGAGCTCTTCAACTAGTAAGCAGACATCTGCAAATGTTGCACATTTGAAGAAGGAAGATAAAGATGAGAAGAAATCAGAAGCAGAAATTTTTTCTAAGTATTGTAAAGGTAATGATCATATCATAAAGAACTGTCCAAAACTCGCTGCTAAAGAGGCAAAGAAGAAAGAGACTGGAATGCTTGTTGCAGAGGCCTCTACACCAAAAACAGAGTCTGCTAATCTTGTGCAAGAAGAAGAATGGACGTTTACTACTGTCTGCAGTTTTGACCCATCTTCTCATGAGCAGTGCATGTCTGGAGTAGACTCAGATGTTTGGTATTTTGACAGTGGGGCGACCAAACATATTACCTCGTAGCACAGTTTCTTCTCTTCACTCGAGCCTACTCCTACAGGGAATACTGTTACATGTGCCAACAACTCCTCTTATCCTGTTATGGGAGTTGGTAAGATCATTTTGACTACCACTAATGGTAGTTCTTTCATTTTGTCAGATGCTTTATTTGTGCCAGGGATCAAGAAGAACCTGTTATCAGTTTCTGCATAAGCAAAGATTGGTTTTGTTGTGAAATTTGTTGATGACAGGTGTACAATTCATGTTTGTCAAATGGCGATGTGATTATTGCTTCTAGCATTTTATGTCGTGGGTTGTATAAGCTCATAGACTATGAAAGATCTGTGAATGATTCGGCATGTGAAGTACATGATTCTAAGGCTATATCAGATGCAAAGCTTTGGCATGCATGCTTTGGTCATCTGAATTTTGCTAGTTCGCTATGCTTGCAGAAATCTGAAACGGTGTCCTCTTTGCCCAAACTTGAGGCACCTGGAAAACATGTTTGTGAGGCTGTATTTTGGGCAAAATGCAGCGTTCCTCATTTCCAAAAGATGGTTCAGTTTGGGATACTCAAAAATTGCAGCTTGTACATAGTGATGTTTGTGGTCCTATGCAAACACCTTCTTTCGGAAATTATCTTTACTTCATGACTTTCATTGATGATTCTTCCAGGCATGTATGGGTATATCCATTGAAGGCAAAGTTCGAAGTGTTCATGTGCTTCAAACAGTTTTTGGTTTTAGTTGAAAATTTGTCAGCATGTAAAATGGGCACCCTGTGTTCTGATCGACGGGGGGAATATATGTCTTCTAATTTTAATGCATTTCTGACTGAACGTCGGATAAAACAGCAGTGTATAGTGCCATATACACCTCAACAAAATGGAGTTGATGAACGAAAGAATAGGTCACTCATGGAGAAAGGAGAGGTGTATGGTCAAGAGTCAGGCTTTACCACATAGTTTCTGGCTTGAGGCTATCATGTGTGCAACATATGTATTCAACACGTATCCCACTAAAGCGCTGCAGTCTATCACTCCATATGAGGCTTGGCATGATTGCAAGCCATCTGTTGCTCATCTGTGTGTTTTTGGTTGTTTGGCATACGCATTAGTGCTTGAACAACATCACAGAAAATTAGATGATAAAGTAGTACAATGTATTTTTGTTGGGTACAATTTTGAAAGTAAAGGCTATCGTCTGTATCATCCACAAAATAAACGCATTCTGGTTAACCGTGATGTTGTTTTTGTGGAAGATGCTATTCAACCATTGCTCTCATGTACTAAGGAGACATCTTTTTACAGGTGGACAGTCTAGCGCTAGTCCCAATGAGGCAACTTCTCAGCCTTTGTAGGTTTCATGTGATGATGCAGATCATTTCATTTCTGATTCAGATTTACATGATCCACCAGCTGATAAGAGAGCTGATATTGAGCAGGCAAAACCTATGCCAAAATGGCTTGTGCAGACTTTGCATGATAGCAAATTAGATACACCTTTGTCATATCATACTCGTTCAGCTCTCATAGTGCCTCTTTTGCATCATATTGGTGTGCTATGGCTGCATTTAGTCTCTATGATGAGAATGAGCCTGTTTCGTTTGATGAAGCACAAAATTCAAAAAATTGGATGGCTGCTATGTAGTTTAAATATGATGCTATAATGAAGCATTAGGGCGAAAAACGGCCGAAAAGGGACTGTTTGCTAATGAGAGATTAAGGAAATTGACAAATAGAGTCTTTCCACGTGTACAAGAATGTAACATTGTTGTCTCCTTTAACCGTATAAAAAAATTCTTTTTTTAAGAGAATATGATCTAAAAGCGCCGCGAAAGTGATGAAGATTCTTGTATTCAGTGTACAATTTCTTGGTTTGATGCAAAAAAAGATATTTTTGCACATCACACAATGCATATCTTTAAAGTTCCAAGAAGGAAATGATTTTTGAAGATACGAAATATTTTTGGGTTCACGAAATTCCATGGTCATTCGGCGACAGGGTTTACATCAAATCAAAAGTTTCCACGTGTACAAAGCCCTTTTATCTATAAATGTTGGCAAATTTTGTGAATGTCGGTTTCTCGCTTTGAGCATTCTTCTTCTTCTCGATTCTAATGGCTTCTTCTTCTTGTCGTCCTTCCAATCGTGTAACCTCATGTGAGGTTTACAACAGAAGAGAGGATTCTTTATGGAAACCTCTTTCTGTGAAGTTAAATGAATGAGTAACTATGCTTCCTAGCTATAGAGGTGCCCATAAAGTCAAGCATGCTAAAAGAGACGACACAAGAAACCATTGCACGGGACTTATTCTTAGTTTCAAATTGAAGAGATGCGGTTGGTTTGCAAGAGTACAACATGTGTACAACGCTAAGGATCTTGTTCTGGAAAAGCATATGCAATTCCCTTTGTACTGTAAGTGAAGTTTTACAATGATCGTCTATCATTTTAGTTGGTTTTGTATAACAACATATATGTTTTTGTATTGCAGATATTTTTCCTTCCAATATTTTAGAGTGGAAACCTCTTGAATGTTTAACACGAACATTCAGAGTTCTTCGTAAGGAATATGAAGAGCTTATGTATGCAGACAAATCCGCTCAAGTTTTCAATAGCACAGAGTTATTTGTCCATTTTGCATATTATCAAGTGCCATTAGGGAGGAGCTCTTATGGAAATCTTATACATTTGCCTAGTCCTTGCATCTCTTCATTAGATTGGGATGCTTCTGATCATTCAACAAAAGGTGGAAAAGAAAGCTTGGACTTTGGATAGCCTTGGACTCAGAGGAGAGCTGTCCAGAAGTACTGATTCATCCAAATTTTCAATCTAGAAAGATAATTGTCACTGCAAATTGGAAATTCAAAAATGTAAGGGAGCTCTAGAATACCTTGATGAGGCATCATCACAATTCAAATTCTCAATTGATGATGCAATAGTTAACATTAGATTAGAGAAAAAACATTATCTTGCATCAAGTTGCAACCCTTTAGATTGTAACAAGTCTCCTTCTTTAAGAAGCTTTTTTTCAAACTTCCATTGATTTTTCTTTGCAGAATGGTGACTAAGAATGTGACTGATTACATCACTTCAATTATGTCTTTTTATGGACTATATTCATATTGGCATTTTTTTGTTTAATTTCAAGATTCTGAGGAGGTTTCAATGGTGCAATGATTATACAAGAATTTGCATATGACAAAATGGAAAAGATTGGATGACACGACCGATACAAGCGATACGGGCCATCCGAAATTCTCCGATTGCCCATATCGCTTGCATCGGTCGTGTCATAAAAACTTCTCTATCCTCCTCACATTTAACTTTTCTTCAGGATGGTGACTAAGAATGTGAATGATTACATCACTTCAATTATGTCTTTTTATGGACTAGATTCATATTGGCATTTTTTGTTTAATTTCAAGATTGATGAGGTTTCTATTGTGCAATGATTATAAAGGAACTTGCATGAGTAAATTCTAGGTGATTCAAGAATATAAACCAAGAAATTCTTACATAATATATCTCCCCTTTTAGAACCTTTTTCCATACTTCCATTGATTTTCTTTTGCAGGATGGTAACTAAGAATGTGACACATTACATCACTTCAATTATGGCTTTTTATGGACTATATTCTGATTGGCAATTTTTTTGTTTAATTTCAACATTTTGATGAGGTCTCAATGGTGCAATGATTATACAGAACTTGCATATGGAAAAATGGATGGTATGAAAAAATGGAAAAGACTGGATGACACGACCGATACAAGCGATATGAGCCATCCGAAATTCTCCGATTGCCCCTATCGCTTGCATCGATCGTGTCATAGAAACTTCTCTATCCTCTTCACATTTAACTTTTCAACAAGAATAAAGCAAAAACCACACAAAATAGACATTTTGATGATAAGAACAATTCAATTTTGCTTGAACCATGCAATGAAGTCACTTTTGCTTAGTTCTCAAGAGGATCAATTCAACATTACATTACTCAAGGCATATAAATATATTACAATGTATCTATGTACATTTCATGAGTAATAAGCTTTGAATAGAAATATATTTAATCCTTCTTGAGCCTTTTGAATGAACTTGTCTCTAGCAAATCTCCTCTATATCTGAGGTACTCTTTTCTCCTGTAGACAATAGTACTTTGAACATATGACACCCCTACAGCCATTGCATAGCTTGAGTAACAAAGGAAGTAGCCTGCCCTTGAAGCATTGAATCCTGGGGCATATCCAAAAATTCTTAATGCACCTGTTCTTTCAAGTAGAAAAACTCTGTATGCATTAAAGGGTATTGAAGTAAAACCCATGTATCTTGAAAGAGTCCTCAAGGAGAATAATGAAAAATCTGCCTCTTCACTATACTGCTTATGAATAACACAAAATAATTTTGGATTCAGTTTTGGAAGATAGTGGATCACTGAATGAATATCCATCTTTGTCTTTCCTTTCTTCTCTATGGTTTTCCTTGTTCCCTTCCCCCTCCCAATGTAGTTGCCTTCATCCAATATAGATATTTGTGGAAAAAATTGAAAATCTAGGTTAGAAAAAGTAAACGATCTTTTAAAGTCATAGAAATAACTGGAAACAGAAGTAGAAACAAAGCATGAGATACGACCGATCCAAGCGATTAGGGTCATCAGAGAATATCCGATAGGCATAATCGCTTGCATCAGTCATGTTTGATTTATCATCCTTAACTTTATAGAAACATATAATTAATGTTGAAAATAATATTTATAAACACATTTAGTTGTTCTATATGGAGCATTCATTCATATAGCTATAAATATGATACTTGATTGGACACAACCAATTCAAGTGACTGGGCCCATCAAGGAAGCTTGCATGGTCCTAATCGCTTGAATTGGTTGTCTCCAAAGGAGGTCATCTTGAAGCTTAGATTGCATGTGAACTTTTGTATCTTATTATTGGTTAAGAATTTGGAGAAGATAATGCTACCATTGCGTCCGGAACGTGTCAAAACCCTAAGATTGACTGTCTATTTGCATGATTTTGATACCCAGAGGTCTTGATAAGCCTTTTTGTATTGATTTCCAGACACGACCGATGCAAGCGATTAGGCCCATCCAACATTTCCAGATGAGCCTAATCGCTTGCATTGGTCATGTCCTAGATTCATGCACAAATAGGCTCATCAAGACCTTTCCATATCAGAATCATACAAATAGACAGTCATTGATAAGCCTTTTTGTATTGATTTCCAGACACGACCGATGCAAGCGATTAGGCCCATCCAACATTTCCAGATGAGCCTAATCGCTTGCATTGGTCATGTCCTAGATTCATGCACAAATAGGCTCATCAAGACCTTTCCATATCAGAATTTGCATGATTTCGATACCCAGAGGTCTTGATAAGCCTTTTTGTATTGATTTCCAGACACGACCGATGCAAGCGATTAGGCCCATCCAACATTTCCAGATGAGCCTAATCGCTTGCATTGGTCATGTCCTAGATTCACGCACAAATAGGCTCATCAAGACCTTTCCATATCAGAATCATACAAATAGACAGTCAATCTTAGGGTTTTGGCATGTTCCTCCGGATGCAATGGTAGCATTAGGTTCTTGATTCCGAGCCAATAGTAAGATAGGGAAGTTCATGACCAATGCAAGCGAAATAAGCTAGTCAAAGGTAGGTCAAACGCGTGTAATCGCTTGTAACAGTCGTATCGGGTATCTAGCACAAGTATGCATGGGTGATGAAGAGAGAAATTCTATGAAGGTTGAAAATGTGAAATGGTGAACGGGACCCGTATTTATAGTCGAGAAGGACGGGGTAACGGTTACATGACGTGGACCAATAAGTGAGTGCCACATGGCAAAAGACGTTGGGAATCACAACGGCTAGATGACGTGGCCCACTCAAATGATGCCACGTGGCATTGTAACATTGGGATTCGCAACGGCTAGATGACATGGACCAATCACACATTGCCACATGTCACCAACGGTCAAATCATCCCAGAGACCTATTTAAGCTCTTCTATTCACTTTTTTCATTTTTTGTGAAACTCCTTGCTACCATCAACTTACCGTTGTCTTCGCGTTTTTACATGCTTTTCAAAACTTTCCATAGACCACATTTTGTGTGAGGGTTTAGGGTCATCATGATCAATTATTTTACAACACGACCGATACAAGCGATTAAGGACATTCGAGGATTTCCCGATGACCCTAATCGCTTGTATCGGTCATGTTTCTTGAGTGCTTTGTGAAAGCTTTTTTAATTAGTTTTTCTGCGTTTAAAATTTGTTCCAAGCTTTTAAACTCTTTTTTGTGCAAGTTGGCTTATTTTGCTTGCATCGGTCATGAATTTCTCTATCTTACTATTGGCTCAGAATTTCAAGAAACTAATGATACCATTGCATCCGAAACGTGCCAAAACCCTAAGATTGACTGTCTATTTGCATGATTCTGATATTGAGAGGTCTTGATGAGCCTATTTGTGCATGAATGTAGGACACGACCAATGCAAGCGATTAGGCTCATCTGAAAATGTTGGATGGGCCTAATCGCTTGCATCGGTCGTGTCTGGAAATCAATACAAAAAGGCTTATCAAGACCTCCGGGTATCAAAATCATGCAAATAGACAATCAATCTTAGGGTTTTGGCACGTTCCGGACGCAATGGTTGCATTATTTTCTTAAAATTGTTAACCAATAATAAGATACAAAAGTTCACATGCAATCTAAGCTTCAAGATGACCTCCTTTGGACATGACCAATTCAAGCAACTAGGACCAATGCAAGCGATTAGACCCATCCGATATTCTTTGATGACCCTAATCACTTGGATTGGTCGTGGCTCATGCTTTGTTTCTGCTTGTGTTTCGAGTTATTTCTATTAAATATATTTCTTTTCAAAGCTTATTACTCATGAAATGTACATAGATACACATATTTATTGCCCAAAGGGGTACAAGACATTGCAAATATGAAGGATGTAATCTTTTTTTGTGTAATTGATCCATGTCCTAATATTAATCCTTACTGATCCATGATTTGTTTTTCTCTAGTAAAAGTCCTATTTATCTGATGATAATAATCTTTTTTTTGTAGGTTATGGCTAGGACAAAGAAGACAGCAAGGAATTCTCTCCAATCACAACATGGAAACTCCAAAGTGTAAGCCTCGCCATACATTTTGTTGTGTTCTATTTTAAAGCCTTGCCATCCATTCTAAATTTAAGTTTACCTTGCAGTGCTGCTAAGCTTCTCAAAATGCATATTGATCAAAACATTCTAGGAATTCCTTCATTGAAAGAAGAAAAAAGGTTTGGATACATTCAAATACATGTGCCATTACAGAAATACAACACCTCGTGTGACTGGAGAGTGATTGCAAATGCAGTAAGGTTCTTGGAAAGCAGGTTTTACAACCCTGAGTTGAACTTGTCAGACTATCCATATGCTTGGGTCATCTTGATCAAGGAGAGAGCAATAAATGCCATTATGGAACATGCAATATGCCCTTATATTTTTGGAATGTAAGATTGTAATCTAATGTGTAACCAACATATGTTGGAAGATTTATTGATGTACAAATTGTATGTAATTATGCCAGTCTTCATCTGGAAGATGGTCATTGTAACTATATTTATATGCCTTGAGTAATGTAATGTTGAATTGATCCTCTTGAGAACTAAGTAAAAGTGACTTCATTGCATGGTTCCAGAAAAATTGAATTGGTTCTATCATCAAAATGTCTATTTTGGGTGCTTTTTGCTTTATTCATGTTGAAAAGTTAAATGTGAAGAGGATAGAGAAGTTTTTATGACACGACCGATGCAAGCGATATGGGTAATCGGAGAATTTTGGATGGCTCATATCGCTTGTATCGGTCATGTCATCCAATCTTTTCCATTTTTTCATACCATCCATTTTTTCATACCATCCATTTTGTCATATGCAAGTTCCTGTATAATCATTGCACCATTGAAACCTCATCAAAATGTTGAAATTAAAAAAAAATGCCAATATGAATATAGTCCATAAAAAGCCATAATTGAAGTGATGTAATGAGTCACATTCTTACTTACAATCCTGCAAAAGCAAAATCAATGGAAGTATGGAAAAAGGTTCTAAAAGGGGAGATATATTATGTAAGAATTTCTTGGTTTATATTCTTGAATCACCTAGAATTTACTCATGCAAGTTCCTTTATAATCATTGCACAATAGAAACCTCATTAGAATCTTGAAATTAAACAAAAAAATGCCAATATGAATGTAGTCCATAAAAAGACATAATTGAAGTGATGTAATCAGTCACATTCTTAGTCACCATCCTACAGAAAAGTTAAATGTGAAGAGGATAGAGAAGTTTTTATGACACGACCGATGCAAGCGATATGGGCAATCAGATAATTTCAGATGGTCCATATCGCTTGTATCGGTCGTGTCATCCAATCTTTTCCATTTTGTAATACCATCCATTTTGTCATATGCAAGTTCCTGTATAATCATTGCACCATTGAAACCTCCTCACAATCTTGAAAATAAACAAAAAAATGCCAAGATGAATATAGTCCATAAAAAGACATAATTGAAGTGATGTAATCAGTCACATTCTTAGTCACCATCTTGCAAAGAAAAATCAAATGAATGGAAGTTTGAAAAAAAATCTTCTTAAAGAAGGAGACTTGTTACAATCTAAAGGGTTGGAACTTGATCACCCTGGGTGGCAGGCAAGTTATGCAAGATAATGTTTTCTCTGATCCAATGTTAACTATTGCATCATCAATTGAGAATATGAACTATGATGATGCCTCATTAAGGTATTCTAGGAGCTCCCTTACATTTCTAAATTTCCAATTTGTTGTGACAGTTATTTTCCTAGATTGAAAATCTGGATGAATCAGTACTTCTGGATAGCTCTCCTCTGAGTCCAAGCTATCCAAAGTCCAAGCTCTTTTGTACATTACCTATATTTTGTAGAAGCTTTGGATCTTTTCTTAGATGAACATCACCACCAAGAAATCCCATTTATGAAAGTAGAGATTCACATTTTTTAATGAAAAGGTGAACGATAGCCTTGTGAACGTAGACTTGCGTGCACTTGATTGCAGTGCTACCCTTGTAGATGACATTGGTCACTTCCTGCACGGTGCCATAGTGCTCCTGCACATACATAGATAGATGGGCACTACTTCAACAGATGCCGCTATCATCATCACGAGAGTGGACGAAGCAGAGGAAGTGTGATTACCTGATTGATGGAGTCCCAGATCGTGATAGTTCTGGTGTTATGAAATAGAACAGTCGCTTGTGTAGCTCTCCACATAACGGCTCTGAAAAAAAGTGGTAGGAGCAGTGTACGCAAGTCAGTCGCCATCCTGAAATGTAGCTTCCACTGCCTGCGATATTTCTTTTACATAAGAAGGGATGCCCATGTTTCTCCTAAAATTCTAATTAGATCATGAAGATTATGAAAAGGGGTATACCTTCCAGTTTGTGGATCAATTGGATAAACAAATCCAGCTGCCCATATGTCGATATGTTTTTTTCCTTCTTTCTGCAATCCAACCACTTTAGAATGTTGAAGAGCCCTTCGGCATACCTTTCTTGTCGTTGCATACTCATGACTAACTGCAATGTTGATATGGAACTTATCACAATGATTTTGGTTGGTTGAAAGGTGAGTGAGAGTGTTTGGGTTGAGGTTCTCCATGGTCTACTACGAAGAGTGACGCGAAAGTGTCTAAAATGACATGAAAGAGAGAAACAAGCCTGCTATCGAAAGTAGAGTAAAAAAAGTGCAAAACGGCATAAGCACACATTATATAGGTCCGTGAACAAGAGGAAAATTCAAATTTTCATGAACACCCGATGAGCACAAACTTTGAGGCATAAGATATCACACATACTTTTCATGATTATCACACGAGTTTCTCTCTCTTCAAAATTTGCACAAGATACGTTTTAAATGCGCTTACACGGATTTTTTTAGAATGAGTTGACAACTTTAATCCAGATTAAGCACAACTAATTGAAATCCTTACACGGCCCTTTTTTGGCCGTTTTTCGCCCTAATGGAATGGTACTTGGTCTTTATGTGACTTGCCTCCTGACAAGAAGGCCATTGGGACTAAGTGGGTATACAAGCTGAAGCGTAAGCCTGATGGTACAGTTGACAGGTATAAGGCTAGACTTGTTGCACAGGGTTATGTGCAGGAAAGAGGCATTGATTTTGATGAGACCTTTGCACCTACTTGCCGAATGACTACTGCTCGTAGCATATGTGCACTTGCAGCTCATCATGGTTGGATTGCACATCAGTTGGACATTAAAATAGCATTTTTGAATGGTGACTTGCATGAAGAAGTGTATGTTTTTCAGCCCCATGGCTTTGTGCAGAAAGGGCATGAAAACCAGGTGTGCAGGTTAAAGAAGGCATTATATGGTTTAAAGTAAGCACCACATGCTTGGTATGAGAAGATACATGCCTATCTGATTGCACATTTTTTTGAGAATAGTCCAACTAAATGCACCTTATATGTTAAGCGTGCTAATGATGGACTTCTGATCATTGTTGTCTATGTTGAAGACATGCTGCTCACTAGTCATATTGAGAAGCATATTGCTGATTTTAAGACTGATTTGCATGCCTCATTTGAGATGTCTGATTTGGGGCATTTGCATCACTATTTGGGCATTCAGTTTATGCAAGTTGATGGTGGAATGGCTTTGTGTCAAACAAAATATATTGACACATTATTGCAATATTTTTTCCTTGAAGACTGTAAGCCTATTGCCACTCCTAAGGAGGCAGGTTTACGATTGAGTCTTCATGATGCTAGAGATGCATTTGATGATATTCTCTATCACCAGGCTATTGGATTCTTGATTTACTTATGCATTACTCAGCGAGATATTCAGTTGGCTGTCTCGTAGATGAGCAGGTTTATGCATTGCCTAGGAGTCAAGCATTGGTAGGCAGTTAAGCATGTCTTTTGCTACTTGAGTGGTACTCGGCTACTTTGGTTGTTTTATCCCAAGGGGGGATCACTACCACCAAATTTGCATGCTTTTTCTAACTCTGATTGGGTTGGTTACTATGACCCTCATGTGTCCACTAGTGGCTTTTGCTTCATGCTTGAGCTCATGTATATCTTGGTTGAGCAAGAAGCAGCCTACTGTGGCCACTTCCAGTTGTGAGGCTAAGTATAGGGCAGATTTCACAACGGCTGTTGAGTGTGTGTGGCTCAGATGCCTTATGGCTGATTTGGGTGTTGGACAGTCTTCTGCCACCACCATCTTCACTGATAGTCAGAGTGCATTGGTAGTTGTGAGGAACCATGTGTTCCATGCTCGCACTAAGCACATTGAGGTGCATTATCATTATGTCATGGAGAGGTTCTCTACTGGGGAGATTAGGTTGGCATATGTGCCCACGCAAGAGAACATTGCAGACCTTTTCACGAAGGCTCTGCCTAGGGAGACGTTTGAAGCTTTCCGCAAAGCTTTGGTCTTACTTCCTTTTATGGAGTGATTTCCACATAGCTTGGCACTTCCTTATACATGAGTGCCAACTACTTGTTCACTGCATCACTCCCAGGGGGCATTTGTTGATATATGTAGGTAGTGACGTGTGTGAACACTCTATGACCATCGAGGAACTTTTTTCCCTCTTTAGGAGGTTTTTTCCCCTGGATTGTATATACACCTATTGCCCTAATGGGCTACTTATATTTGTACATTCTCTAGTAATACATTCAGTATTGTGTGTTGTGCTCCAAGCTTCTTCTTCTTCCTTGTGTTGTTCACGTGCTTCTGCAGATGTCTAACTCCAACATAAAGTGCCGGACTCATGTGTGAAAGGACCATTTTTAGGGCACATGTATATAAATCACTTTGTGACTCTTTGTAAACACTTTTTGCCATTGTGAAGAAGGAGAACTGAAATTTCAAATTTGCTTTTTCCCTACTGATTTCCATCTTCTCTATCATCTCTTGTGTGTGTAATGCTTGAAATGTGTGTGTAGGATTGTTGTCTATCTCTTCGCATCACTTTCGAACTACTATAGTGTGTGTGTGAACCAATACGAGTTGTGGAGTGAGTGTAGGTGTTTTCTATCATTCACTATTTTGGCCATAACTTGAATAATGGTTGCCAGATTCTAGTGAAAATACCATCAATAGATGCATCTCGTCGAGACTTTCGAAATCAGCCTTCTATTGGCAATATTTGGAGTTTGGAGCTAGGAGAAACATTTGAATTTGTGCTTGTTACTGTAAGTGGTATTGCATCAGACATTTCTAGAGATATAGTGAGTTGGAGAGGTAGTTAGTCTTTTCACATGCATTGTAGCTGAGGCACTTTGCTTTCCATCATGTGTGCACACATCTTCATACACTTGGTTCAAGTGGTTCTTTGGATTGATAATTAAACGTGTGTCAATCCACCACTATATGCACTTGTGGGTCAAATGAGATTTAGTCTCTTTCACATAGGTATGTGCATCCATATAAAGAGTTGGCCACCATAATCCTCCAAATAGGATTTTCTTGATCACCCGATCTGGTCCAAAGTGTCCTGCTGCTACACCTTGGTGAGTAGTTTCCAAGATCTTAAGATATTCACTCTCATGGACACATAATCTGAGGTAACCATCTTTACCACGCTTGTATAGATTATCACCAATAACTGAGTAATCTAGAGCTTCTTGTTCTAAGCTTCTTCTCCTAGCCAGAGTCATATCTTGAGGGAATGTTTTCATCCTTAGAAAGGCTACTAATGGTTCACTCCAGTCGGGTAGGGTTAGGAGTGAGGAAGAGAGAGAAGAGTTAGGGCTAGGTTAGAGAGAGAGAAGTGGAGTAGGAAGAATTTGGAAACATCAAGAAAAATCTCAAGAAAATTTGCCACAATTAGTGTAGAGTAGGCTTCAGGCATCACAAACTATAAAAACAAAAAAAAAGTAGTTCATTTGACACTAGTGTAGGAACTGGTATCGTGTGCGAGCAAGTGATTGGTATTGTCAGTTTGGTATCACACAAAATGAGCTAAAGAGAGGAGTTGGGAGCATACACTTGGGTTGAGGTACACTTGAAGGTAAGCCACACAAGTTCTTGATAGCAAAATCAATTCATAACCACTACCACACATGATTAGAATCATTTTTGGTATCACAGGGTAGGATAGAGAGTTTTGGGAGATTCTATGAGAGAGACACAGGGTTAAGGGTAAGGAGGGGATAGAACTAAACATATTTGTACAAAAAAATTTAAGTTTAGAGCGATTTTGCCTCACGCATCGTGGTCGGTTGAGTTTTGGTATCGCGAATTCCCTAGTATCACGATACTTGCCTAGTATCGTATCGCTGCATACCACTTGAAGTATCGTGATACCACTCGGGTATCGTATCGTCAAGTTGGCATCGCGATCGCGATCAGTCGGTGGTATCGTATCATGGTCCACTTGGTATCGTATCGCCCCGATCATGGTATCGTATCACTCCGATCATGGTATCGTATCGTCAATCAAGCGGTATCGTATTGCCTATTTAGTATCGTATCGTGCAAAGTTTCTGTATCGTATCGTCACTTGCACTAGTATCATATTGCGAGAACTTTAGTATTGTATCGTGTGACTTGTTGGTATCGTATCGCGCAGAGCACTAGTATCGTCTCGTGCAAGAAGGTGGTATGGTATCATCTGACCCATCTGGTATCATATCGTGAGAAATTTTGGTATCATATCATGCAGAGCACTAGTATCCTATCGTGCAAAGTGTGGTATCGTATCGCGAGGAATCTGGTATCGTATCGTCTACTGTCCTAGTATCATATCGTCACATGGAGAGGTATCGTATCATCCTATAGTCAGTATCGTATCGCATTAATCTGTGATATCGTATCGCCGGAGTGGTATCACCTAGAGTGGTATCGCCTAGAGTGGTATTGCCCAAAACATATCAAGCCATTTGAGGACAAAATTAGAGGTAATTGAGGAGCCAATTGTGGGATAGTGGGGAACCAAGATAGCCCCAAGAGAGTGGATGAACTTGAGATCAGGATGTGTGCTAAGTAGTCGAAAGAGTGTTATGTCATCGGTAGGAAGTGCAACTTAGGCAAGTCATCACTCTATCTATACTGGCACCTCTAGTGACTTAGAGGAAGAGATACCAATGGCTTCAGAAGACATGCAAGGTTCTATCCCTAGGGGGAATTTCATGTCAACGGTAGAGGGGGAATACTGCACCTCTCTGCAATATGTGTCCACTAATCCCCAAGAGATCCCCATCTACCTCGATGGCTTAAATAGATCAGTAGCCAGGATGGTGTATTCCACTGAATCAGCAATAGTGCCCAGACCTACAGTCAAGTATGAAGGAGGAGTGTACATGGACAAGCTGGGTCACATCTACGTGGTAACAGAACACCCAGATCGGATCAATGAGAGAGGAGGATTGGAAGGACAAGGAAACTCAAGAATACCAGACCCTGAAGAGTTAATAACTACACCTCGAGGCAAATCAGTAGTGACTCGAGTCTTGAGAAGGGATTTGATACCTCAAGATGATTACCTATTAGAAGTCTACTTGATCCATGGATCAAACTTATTGTTATAAATTGACTCACCCACACAAGGACAGGAGGAAAGCCCAATGACCTTCTATGAGTTAAAAGATCCTGAAGAGGAGTCTAGAGTCACGTACCTAGACAAGAACCACAGAACGTATTGGTCGGTAGATGTCGTTGATAGGGCTCAATTGAAGTATATGGGGTTGCTAGTATTCCCTTCGCGAGAGTAGACAACTACCTCTCATAATCCCTTTGGGACACATCAAGAGTCAGAAAATAAAATGTTCGGACAGACAAGTCAAAGGAGCATTCCTAACGCAACCCATGTGCAATTCACAATGCCAGGGCTGCAATCACACAATCAAACTCACCCTGGACTAGGCAACCAACATTGGCCACCAATGAGGCCAAGACCACCACCAGGAGTAGAGCCTAGAATGCCTCCAATTAGACCAGCAATTCTTGTAATGCCTAGACACCCAGAACCCATAAGAAGATTAAGACCAATTCAAGTGGCTAATTGTATGAGAAATCATTATGATGGGATGGGACAACCTTACGATCACATAGCTGAATTTAAACAAGTTCTATGGGCTGAGCAAGTGGATGATTTCTTTGTGTAGTATGAGTCCTTCAGACTCACTCTCACAGGAATGGCTTTGACTTGGTTCCAGCCATTGGATCCCAATCAATTTGGAAATATTGAACAATTTTTTCAAGAATTCATTGGGGAATTCACTAAGAGAGGAATTAAACACAACTCTTCATCTTTAATCCATAGCTTCAAACAAAACCCAAATGAAACGCTGAAAAAAACTGCCCGGAGGTTTAATCAATATGTCGATAGATGCCCAGTAACAGAAAGACCCACTCAACAAAAAAATGATATCGCTATTCTTAGACAAGCTAAGGAATAGGACTTTGAGAACTTTAGTCTATGTGAAGCAGCTGCAGACGTTGAGCAAATGCCTTCAAGAGTGTATTGACCTAGAGGACAACCTAGCTGATGATCTCAAAAGTACACCAAGCCCTACAAAATCAAAAGACACTAGAAGTACAGTGACATCCAACTCTAGTAACATAGAGGAGTTGGCGGAGCTGGTAGCCAAGAAGTTAGGAGTCCACGGACAGCAAAACTACCAGCATCCACCAATGAGAATACCCATATTGTGAAGATGCAGCTTATGCGGAGGAGACCATGCTACTCACATGTGTGTAAGAGGAGGAATAGGCTTGCCTCAATTTTATCCATATGATAGGCAGCCACATCAAGGAACCACCCTGTATTGCCATATAGAACAAAAATACACTAATCATACCACTGAGAATTGTCCATTCAACAAGCAGTCATGACCTTTAAATCAACCTCAGTATAGGCCATATGGATACCCTCTTAGAGAGCCAGGAAGGGAGATTCCAAGATACAATCCCTATCCAAGACCACAAGTAGCACCTAGACCATATGAGCAAGGGCAATATGGACAACCTCAGCCAATGTTAGGACAACAACCACCACTTCCATAGAACGTAGTGCTAGTTAAATGTGCTCAATTAGAGGAAAACATGGAGAGAGCCATTGTACTGGCATCACCATTAGCCAATATAGAATCAACGAATCCAGTATACGAGCACACCCAAGGAGAATACTATCCCTATGACACCAGTATGATGGAGTACGAGCAAGTTTATGACCCGCAATACTATGGTTATGAGGGATATGACAATGTCTATGGACCAGAGTTGGCAACCCTAATGTATACCACACCCAAGGTACCAGCACCCATAAGACCACCCATCAGTCTACCTATGCCAAAAGGACCGTGCTATAGATGTGGAGGAGTTCACTTTATAAGAGAATGCACTCGGCCATACAACCCACCAATCCCCAAGACTTGGGAAGGGTATTGCAATGAATGTAAGGAACACCTATTTAGAGACTGTCCAAATAATTCCAATAAGACTCATGACGTTGCACCTATTAACATAATAGAAGTAATTGAATCATCAGGAAGTGACAAGGGATACACAGTACCATTGAAAGCCATCACACGAGCACAAGCTAAAGGACGAGAGAGAAAACAAGTAGACTCGGACCAAGAAAGAGTAAAAACCTAGAACTCAGAGTACAAGTAGTGGGAGACTCTGAAGATCCACTTGAGAATATCCAAACAACTAAAAGCCAAAAGTGGAAGGATAGAAAGGAAAAACTCAGAGAAAAATGGATGAAAAATAGAAATAAGGAAGACAAGAAGGACACAGAGGCAATAAGAAACCTAAGGAACCTAAAATTCAAGAAGAAACTCCCGTTACACCGCAGACACTAGAACCCGACAAGCTAGGATCAATTTTAGTAGACCCAAGACCAGACGATTTAGATATGTGGTTGAAAGCTTACCAAGCTAGAATCACGAATGGACCAAACGTAGAGCAGCATGAGAAATTTTACCCACAATGAGAGTTAGAAAAGGAGAGACTAGTGATATGTAGAAAACTCATAGAGGTGGCTCAGGCCACTCTAGAAAAGACTATCCTTGTCCTCCCTGAGACGAGAATATCCGAGAATCAATACAATGATTGTCTTAAAACCAAGGACCAAAAACCAAAAGAGAGGGATAATAAGAAAGAACTACTGAATACCCAGGACAAATCCATGTCCACAGTCCTTGATTTAGAGGCTGATTGGCCACCAAAGTTGTGGACTAGGATTCGAGAAGATCAATGGAAAAAGAATGGAGTTGCAAAACCGCATTTTGAGGAATTAGATGTGGAAGACTATCAACCAATGCCAAATTTGGAGGAAATATATCCTCATTTCCAAGAAGACACCCTCATAAAGCCCTCCAGAGTCTTCACGAAACCAAAACATAAAGTCATTCACTGTGTTTGGCAGCCAAAAGCTTGTAATAAACCCCTCGATCCCATTTGTACATTCCTCTCCACCTACTAACTGCATCTTTTCACTTAGCTCATAGGATTAACAACACACACAATCATCGAGCACTCACTGATCGACTAACTCATCATTCACCTCATGTTAATGTTGTAATGGGGACCAAAAGTGTTCTACCTTGTCCTTTACAATGTTAACGCATGCTTCTATATTCTCACAGAACTAGCAAGCAAGCTGTAACATGGCAAAAACCGGAGGCACCAGCTCCCAGGCAGGGTCTAGTGCCCAGATAGTGGACATTGAAACCCTCCTTCTGGAACCACAACTCACTGAGAGACCTCAAGAACTTAGAGATGTGCATGTGCTCCCTATTTAGGACCCGCCTCAGGGGCACACTTCTCAAGTGGGGAAGCATGCACATTGGTTCAGTGATGTCGCAGGGCCATTGGGAGATGGCACCTACTTTTGGGAGGCAGAACTTAAGTTTAATGGCAAATGGGGACGATATCATTTCTTCACCTACGAATTTGAGCAGTATCAGAATGCAGAAGTGATGCGATCAGTATGGACCAAAGCGGGCTTGGATGGCTATTTTCGGGGACATTTACCTAAGCCAGATTTCCTGTGCTGTTCCTATTTTATGAGTACCATCACCCCTAGCAGGGCCAAGGGAGGCGATAGTACTTTTGTGCTACCTTCACTGATGCCAGGCCATGAACTCAAAAGATTCAAACTGACCCTCAACCTAGTACGAGAAGCATTGAAGATGCAAGGTATGCATATTCCCACTGAGAAAGAAACAATGATTCCAGGCAAGATGAAGCACAAGGATCTCAACAAATTGAAGGACATGGTAGCAATGACACCAACCATCGCTCTCCACCTACAAACAATCATGCAGCACTTCGCTTTCCCCGCCCAAGAACGCTTCACAATGCCACCTAAAAAGATATGGTTCAGCTTGTAGTTGGCAGAGACAAAGAATCTCACCATCAATCTGCCACACTGGATCATCGATCAAATCCATCTAGCCCATCAACGATGGAATAAGAAATAGAAGAATGTGCTTCATGGGTGCTATGCTTTGACAAAAATAATTTATAGGTGTTTAGCATATGACGTGCCCATTCAAAGAGCACTAGTATGGTCCAGGGCCCAAGAATTCCAAAGACGGCTGTCAACGACGGGTCCTCCATCGAAGAAAATGAGAGGGGAAGTCAATTACCAGGTGCCCAAGAAAGGGGAGCCACCACCACACCAGAGGTGACCTCTCCACAAACGCAACGTGTCTGACCATTTACCATTCGCCTACCCAGACCAATTGCAGAAGGACCCAATCTGGTGTTCCCTCCGATTCCATCAAACTTCGAGTTCCCACAAGGTTACACCCTAGCCAATTTGACAGATGAAGAAATTGCCCGCTTGATCAATGAGTCTAACCTAGAGACAGAAGCAGAGCAGACCCAAGGACCACAACCCACTACTACAACTTCAGCCCTGACCCAACCGGAAGTAGTAGAAGTAGAAGAGGATGATGAAGAGACAGAAGAAGAAGAAGCAAACGAGGAGTATGATCAAGAATATGATGAACTTTCAGAACTAGCAAGTGCCCCAGCATACTCGGCCCAATAAAAAGATTATATGAAACCATGAAGCGAGTCCAAGAACAACACAAACTGTCACTCGAAACAGGAAAGGTGCTCATGAGCCAAATGTTAGCCGAGGAAGGTGTGGATGACATGTTTATTGAATCAATGAACCTACACGCAGACGTGGTAGGCTTAGATGAATCCGTTCATGCAGCCATGGCTTATATTCATCGATTTGAGAAACGAGTGCCTACCCGCCCCATGCGATTGGGCAAGCAAATTTACATCAATGTATCAGAACCAGGAGATAACACACAAACAGAAGAACATCAGGCGGAACCACTCTCACCACACACCTCACCTCTCACTACACAACTCACCTCACCACATGGCACTACCACCCCTATTTCTGCCATTACCACATATGTCATGGGAATCCCTCTCTCTCCCGGCATCCAATTTGGAGGCCCACTTTCACAACACTCTTCACAAACATCACATCCACCCCACCCACTGTCCCCATCTACACCGTCACACACACGTTGGACACAATGGAAACATCACGAGCCACAGCACCACTCCCTCCCCCCACGCAGCCTCAATCTCCCATACCCCCTCCACCTACCTCACCACTTGACTCCACATCATTCACGACTCCCTTTCCCCTCCCCATTCCCTCTGCATCCTCCCCTTTCCCTGCATTCTTTAATGTAAATACTATGTTTTCAATGTTACATAAGTGTGTGTATCAACTTTAGAGTGAGTATCAGGCTCTCGAAGACCGTCATCGTCAACTAACTACGAATCACCAACAACTACAGAGACGGCTTATAGCCATAGAAGATGAAAAGGCCGACCTCAATCAATGCTATACCACACTCGAGCAGGCCCATCAAACTCTCCTGGAGGCACCCCAACCATCACAAGCGCCAAGTGTCAAACAACTCGAAGCTTTACTGGAAGTCTACCAAACATATAATCTAAGAGTCCGGCGTAATTTGACTCTACTCAAAACACATGGCTACAGCCCTTGAAGAAAACAAGCATCTGCAGAAGCAAAAGGAAGAAAACTTGGAAGCTGCCATGGAAGGCTCTTCCCACGAGATCGACCCAGAACAATTCAAAGCAGTCCCCTCAGAAACAATGAAGACAATCTTGGAAAGCTATGCCGATCTATTAGAAGCACATGATGATTTGGAAAAGGAATGGGATGCGCTACGCCGCCATCTCAAGGAACAAGAGGCACAACCCAAGATCATAGAGACAACCACGACTTCAGAGGAAGTAAAGGCATTAACAGAGCAGGTGGCAAAATTGCAGAAGAAGTTATTGGAATATGAAAGACAACCCTCTCCAGTTGTGGAACCAGAGCCAGATGAATTGGTACCCATTGAGGTGGACGAATCGTATGAGGAACCATATGTTCCTATGCAGATGCCAAGAGGTCAGCAAACCTCAGAAGGAATGGACACCTTGGAAGTCGAAGTACCCGAATGGCTTCAGACACTCGAAAAGACAGCGAAAACCCATGAAGATCGAGTGCCAATCCAAATCCAATCAATGGCCAAATTAGAAGACACTATCATAAAGTCAGAGTATTTCCACAGTATGTCTCATCATAGATGGATAGGCACCAACGACGATCAGTATGTGCCATATTGTGTACTCATGGCAGATTACAACGCAGAGATTCAACGACGATGTGGCAAGGCTCCAACCTTTGCCACACAATTTGGGCCCGATGATATCCCTGAGAGTGCTAAAAAAGGATCCATTCATCAACCCACCTGGAGGATCTGTCTTCTTGAGACCTATCCCGAGATGGTTCGTACTTGGACTAACATGCCACTCTTTATTAAATAAAACCCCTGTTATGTTCCAGTCTTCCACAGACGCACCTGGCCCGAATTTACCATTGCTGTAAAGAACGTCAAAGGTTGTGCAAAGTGGTTGAATTATGTCTATCTAGCACCTCCACAAGGACCTCCCACTGTTGCTTACATGATTTCTACAATCCGTCACTGGAGCATTCGCCTACGGAACACCCCTGATGTGATGGCACAGATGTGCATGAAGATCTTCGAATTAATGCTGATCACATTCAGGACATTCAAGAACATTCAAGAACATCAAGGACCCCCACTTCTCAGGAGTTGGCTTCACTGCAGGCAACGAAGGCCTGTTATATGACATGAGCACTACCCCCTCAATAAAGGTAGTATATGCCTGGCACACAAGAATAAAATACCTCCCAGCATGCTTCAAGCAGACCTTCGAGGAGATGTTCATCACAGGGTTCTAGGAATATCACTCAGAAATGTTTGTACCCAAGCCCTCACATCTCCTCCAACTATTCGCTGTGGAGAGGACCATCCACTCAGATCAATTGCGGGTGCCCCATCCAGACGTCCCAGGTCAAGTGGATTGGGATGCATTGTTAATAGACCTAGCACGGGGGCTACGATTAGAAGAACACCACCTTGCTTCCGATGTGGTTCAATATTACATCCAATGCACAGCTAGACAAGGGTCTTTGAGAGACGACAGACGCGAGAGAGGGGGGGGGGTGTTGGCAGCAACAGTCAAGGCACTGAAGGACTCACAAGTCAAGGAAGCCAAAGAAGGGAGCCAGAGCGGAGAGAAGACACAAGAAGACTAAGCACTCAACGAAGATCTGGCAAGTAGGCCATTCAAATTTTTCCAGAACAATATCTTCGTAACAGTGATTCTCATCACTACAAATCATTGTAAATACCATTTCATCTTTTTGTAACTCCATTTTGTGCAAGCGGAGGAGTCCTCGAGCTTGAGGAGTATTAGAAGTAGCATCGTACCAATTTTCATAATTTTTAGACTTCGTTTGAGCCTGCAAATAGGCCCTAGAACCTAATTTTTAACTAGGCCGGACACTAGGTCTGGACAAGGCCAGAAGCTAGTGAAAAACTATAAATAGAGCTAGAGAGCTCATTTTTGAGGTTAGCTTGTAATAGAATTGAACTTGTATGAGCATTTTGGAAGTAATCTAAAAGAACTCCATTGTCTTCCTCTTTGCTCTTACCGTGTGTGCACGTGTGTGCGTATGTGTGTGCATGTTTGTGTGCTTCTCACTCACGCACTTGTGTCTTCACTTGCTCGAGGTCATCATACCATCCTCACGTCTTCCCGGATTGACATTAAAGCAGGTGCTACTCATCACTGAGCTACAGGGATGTACCCCCACTACAATGGAATCCTGTACACAAGGAAGAAGATGATTTGTCTATCCATAGTGCCGGTTCAAGTGATCAATCGTGGATGCATGAGGATACCCAATTATGGATGTGTAAGGAAGCAAAGAGAGAGGATAAAAAACTTCAGCTATGGCCCCTAGGACATCAAAATTATCGACCCATAGAGGACCCAATGTATATGCCTCAAGTTTTTCTTGATGAAGCATTCGAACCAAATGGTTGGATGGAGATTCTAGCCACTTTGGACAATTAAAGTTGTTATAGTTTAATTCTACACGTGGGTTCTTGGGATGGTCAGGGGTCTGATAATTTAGAGGCCCTTTATGTATTTTCCAAAATCACTATTTAACTTCTGAAAATTAACTTCACTGATTAACTCCGAACAATTACAACAGATTCAACTACGCTCTCAGCGCATAATATTTCTTAACAATCACCATAATTATGTATGCAAAACTTTGACTCTTCCTTTATTATTATTGTTATACTCACACTTCACTTATAGCACAATAAACTATTAATGTAGTACCTGATTCACTTCAATATTGAATACTGAATCTTATAGACCACACCGCAATTCACATAACTCACAACAGAATCAACTCCAGCCAATCACCCAGATCGAACAGTCTGATGATACATCTGTAGTCTCTTCCGCACACACTCTATTGATTAGGAAAAACATTACAATGTTTTGCACAACACCCTTTTAGTGCGCATCTTTTCCTAATTACAATTAATCCACTAAATAATATTCCAATGACCTTAACACTAGCACGCATGGGGACTCGAACATAGTAGGGAAAATTACAAGATATAGGAATCATCAATGATTCCTTGTATATACATGGATTTAGCTAATTTAAAGGTGCGTTAGATTTTTTGTTTTAAGGACTCGAGCATCCCCTGCAAAAGTTGAGGTTCAACCAAGTGCGCATCAGTCCGCAGAGAGCTGGAAGTGATTACTTGAGAGAGTAAGGCGTCAGCTTGATTCTGCAAAAATGCTTCTTGGAGGTAGAAGTCATTGGCTAACGCAACATAGCTATGTAATTTCATCTCTGCACTATCAGCATCAATGCGAGCTAATTATTCCTGCTAGATACCGAGCTGTTTCTCTCTTCGTTCGAGCTCTTGGGATTGGAACTGCATGGTTTTATAGAAATCTTGCCATTCTTTCCTGATAGCTTCAACTTCTTGCTTTAGTGTAAGGGTCCGTCCGATTTCCTCTGTTAGGGACTGGCTTTTCTCGAAGATTTCTTTAGTGACCTTCTTCAATTCCGCTTCTACTTGTACGACTTTCTCAGCCATCTCTTGACAATTTTGCTCGACCGTAACAAATGCAGCACGCATTGTCTCTAATAGATTACCCAAAGCCTTCATGGCGTCGTCCTTATCAATCAATATCTCATTAAGTTTGTGGATCTCATCATCGTGAGCGGCAATGATGGCATCCTTCTCCATCAGCTATCTTTGTAGAATTTGAAGTTGCTCCTGCAAGAGAGATGCATCTGCTTTTGCTGCTAGAACTTTTTCCTCGAGAGGTGCAATGTCTGCCTCAAGGAGATCAACCTTGGACTGATACTCAGTACGCATGGACTAATGGACGTCTTCGAGTTGGTGTGGGAGATGCTTGGATAGGTGGATAAGGTAATTCCCAATTTTGGCTAATTGATCCAAGGAGTCAGAGACGACACTGGGGGTAACGATGGGTCGAGAAGGAGCAGCCAAAATAGTGGTGGAAGAAGGAGGCGAGTAATCGAGAGAGGAAAGGATGAGTTTGAAATGGCCAAGGGCTACCGAAGGGCACGGTGAAGGAGGAGGGCTAGGTGGCAAAGGCACTTTAGACGGGGAAAGAGGAGATATATGGTGAGGTGAAGATGACAGGGCTAATGTAGTTACCTTAACAGGCTATATATCCAGTAACACAATCACGTCCTCGATGTGCACTTGCTCTGCGATTTGCACCACCTCTATGACAATGTCGATCGCATGCTCCTGGGAATGAGGCTGTGGCTGAATAATTGTATCAACAGGATGAACATCGACTATGACAGTGTTGGGAGTGGCTTGATTTGGAGGAGATGATGGAACAAAAATAATTTGTGTGGAGGAGGCAGTATCCTACAATTGGTCGGTTGAGGAAGGCTGAACGTGACTGTGGGAGGGGCTCAGTTTGTGGCGCTTCCCCTTAAAAAACTACAGGAGATCGCCATCGTCTTCGACCTCCATCACTTGCGCTGATTCTTCATAGAAGAGAAGTGTATTCATGGGAGGAGGCTGCGTAGTTTGAATCGCTGGGAGGAGTAAAGTCAGCAGTTGAGGTAGTCTGGTGCGAGGGATGTCACCCCTCACCATCTGCCAGGAGACCGCTTGACATTCCCAAAAGAAAAACGAAGCAAAATTAACTACTTCACATGCAGCTGAGATCGATCATGGAATAAAATGGTCGTGAAATGCCGTAAGTGCATTTTTGGAGGTTAAGTGCAGCTACCAGGAACTGTAGTGATGAGCACTCCAATTCAGGGCAACAGAGAATGGCAAATTTATTGGAAAAGTGACGCGGGAAGAGATGTTTCATGGTCGTCATTGATAGGAGGGGCCCGTCTACACTACCCTACTGAGGGATATGGAAGCCCTCAGAAACAGTGTTTAATGTGATGACAATATGCGGGTTAAGACATGTAAGCGGCCAACACGTTTCTATCACGGGAGTATCGGTTATAGCAGAGATGATCTACGCAAAGAATGAATGACATTCAACCGAATGCAATGGCAGTTCGACAAATGCTAGAAGCTCATGGGTGCGCAAAAACTTGCTCAATTCCAGAGAAAGGCCAGCATGAAAGGTAGCAATATTTGCTAAAGCTTCCATGGCGAGCAAGAGAGCATGAATACAGGAGATAACACAGAACATCAAACGTGCCAAAAACACAATAGCGACGGAGGAACCGAGACCGACGATAATATGAGATGACACAAGGAGGAAAGCAGTATCAGTATCACAAAGCAAGAGCCACGAGACAAATATGGGTGCCAAAAGGATAGAAACCATCGATAGTTTGTAGCAGTGCAGACAAGGATAAGAAGAAGTTTTAGCAAAATCAGAGGCAGTATCCAAAGTCTTCTCAACCTTCTTCTACAAGTATGAACAATCGACAGATTTGGATTGACCCATACCCATGCAGATTTGGGTACCCAAACAATGTATCATAGTCCAACGCTCAAGGCATGTAATATATACCCCTCAGAAATCTTTTCACCCCTCAATACCACCACATCCGATACCACCTTTTGCCCCTCAGTAGAAACATACCAATCGTTCAACAACTCTTAGGAAATGGATACCGAAACATATCCAACTGTCTCCTCAAAACCCATTGTCTAACATTACTCCCACCCCGACTGAACACCATCCTTGTAATAACTCATTCACAACTAAACTTTGTACAAATCCACACACCATAACCCAACATCACTTATAATAACAATCTCATCAAGCAATGTATGCACTATCTGAAGCATGTAGGTGTCTAGAGACCTGCATTAGTTTTGCAACAATCATTCCATAAACCACATCACAACACTTGGCTACACGGGTTATGTCACAAGGAAGGAGATAAGGAAGAGAACTCACACACACACACACACACTCTCAAGGAGAAGCACACACATAGATTGAGGCAAGGAAGAATGATCTTAGTCTTCTTCTTCTATTACATAAAAGGAATGTACAAGAATGACCTAAAAAACAAGAATACAACCAGTGCAATATATAAAGACCAGTACATAAGGAAAAACCTAATGTCCGCGAATGAGGGAGTTGGCAAGAAACAAATGTGCCATCACTCTCGGTAGATAAATCTAATAAAGCTCAATGAAGTATCCTTGACATATACCGGAGTGACCACTATACATGTCAGAGAAATGAAAAACTGGTACGTGTCATCCTGGATCATCACATGTTGAGCTTGATATCTCAACACTCCCCCTCAAGCTCAATGCCATATCCTGTAATCCAAGCATCTTCCGAAACTTCTTCAACTTCTCAGCTCCAAGTGCTTTGGTGAAAATATCAGCAACCTGCTCATCTGTTCTCACATAAACAAGATCAATATCACCTGCGAATACCTTCTCTCTGATGAAGTGATAATGTACCTTGATATGATTTGTTCTAGCATGGAAAATAGGGTTCCGTGCTAACTGTATGCTGCTAAGATTATCACAATAGATAGTGATAGGCTTTTGCACTTCCACACCTAAATCTGCAAGTAACATCTCCAGCCATGATGCCTCACATGCTGCCATTGTAGCACCTCTATACTTAGCCTCTGTACTCGACAAAGCAACAGTGGGTTGCTTCTTACTGCTCCATGTAATAGCTACAGCTCCAAGTGAGAAAAGAAAGCCACTAGTAGATCTTCTATCTGGAGTACTACCAGCCCAATCTGCATCGGTGTATCCATGAACCTACAAATCTACACCAACTTCATAAAACAATGCATAATCCAAAGTAGCACTCACATAACGTAGAGTGCACCTCAGAGCATCCAAATGTGGCTTCCTAGGAACCTGCATAAACTGACTTTCAAGTCCAACAGTGTAGCTTAAATCAGGCCTTGTAATTGTAAGATATATAAGACTTCCCATAATTTTCCTATACATAGTAGCATTTTCCAATGCTTCACCTGATGTAGTATCCAATTTCAAATTCTGATCTAAAGGCATAGAAATTGGCTTACAATCAGCCATACCATACTTTTGCAGCATCTTCAAGGCATATTGCCTTTGTGACATCCATATACCTGTTTCTGTATGTATAAACTCAATGCCCAAGAGATAGTGCAGCACACCAAGATCTTTGATGTCAAATTCCTGCATAAGAAGTTTCTTTACCTCTTTGATGCTTTCTTCATTATCACCACCTACAATCAGATCATCAACATAAATAGCCACAATAGTGATGCCATCATCAGCCTTCCTTGCATATAGTGAGTGATCTGCATCACACATAGAAAACCCAATGCTGGTTAAGTAATCTGCAATCCTTGCATGCCATGCACGCGGAGCCTGCTTCAGCCCATACAAAGCCTTTTGCAACCTGCAAACATATTCTGGATGCTTTGAATCTTCATATCCTTGTGGCTGGTCCATATATACTTCTTCCTGTAACTCATCATGTAGGAAAGCATTCTTCACATCCATCTGATGCAAAGTCCATCCTTTTGCTGTAGCTAATGCAACAAGTGTTCTAATAGTAGACATTTTAGCTACCGGGCTGAATGTTTCCTCATAATCAATGCCATATGTCTGTGCATAACCTTTAGCTACCAATCGTGCTTTATACCTGCTTATGCTACCATCAGCATTATGCTTTACCTTGTAAACCCATTTGCAGCCTATGGATTTCTTTCCTTGCGGCAATGGAACCAGCTTCCATGTATCATTTCCATAAAGTGCAGCCATCTCCTCATCCATAGCTTTTTCCCAATCTGCATTACCAATTGCATCTTCAAAACAAGAAGGTTCAGCATCTTGTATTACCTTTGTCATGTAGGCACAATGGCGAGCCATGTAACTATCATATGTCAATCGTTGCACTGAATTACGCATCCTCCCAGATCTTCTTGGTCCTGGGTCACTTCTTCTTGTATCATCTACATGTGCCCTTCTTACTCTTGGAGTCTTCATAGAGGGCAATCCAAGTTCCTCATCAAGACTCTTTTCTGAACCGCTTGAATCTCCATCAACGTCTTCAAAACCTGCACCTGTTTTACTACCAGCAGAAAGCTTTTCTTTACCTTTCTTGGATGTATTTGATGAATTTACTGGACTGAAACTTCCATGCAATCTTCCACTCCATGGATTTGAGTTGGAACTATTGCTTGGTGATGCATCCGGTCCACTCAAAACTTGAGATTCTGCACTAGATTTTTCAGCATTTTCTTTGTCATTTGGTTCAAGATTCAGTCCTTCTTTGGCATCTGCATAGAAGCTTGAAATTTCATCAAATACCACATCTGTGCTCACCTTCACCTGTCGTGTGAGTGGGTTATAACATTTGTACCCCTTTTGCTCAAGGGAATATCCAATGAAGACACATTTTTCTGCTTTCGGATCAAGCTTTGTCCTCAACTCATCTGGAACATGTACATATGCAATACAACCAAAAACTTTCAAATGTGATAAGTTTGGCTTTTTACCTGTAAACTTCTCTTCAGGTGTAACTTGATGTACAACAGCAGTCGGAGTTCTGTTCATGATGTATACAGCAGTATGCACAACTTCTGCCTAATAACAATGAGGCATATTCTTCTCAGCCATCAAGGCTCTTGCTATTTCTGCAATATGTCTATTTTTGCGTTCAACAACACCATCCTGTTGTGGTGTGCACCTGCATGAAAACTGATGCCGAATTCCATGATTTTTTAGAAAAAAGCTGAACTCATTTGACATGTATTCACCTCCTCCATCAGATCTTAATGTTTGAATGTACTTCCCTGTCTGCTTTTCCACCATAACTTTAAAATTCTGGAAGTGGGTAAACACCTCGCTCTTCTCTTTCATGAAATATACCCATACTTTGCGTGTATGGTCATCAATGAAAGTAACATAAAACCTACAACCACCCATAGATGTGGTCTTTGCTGGACCCCAGACATCTGTATGTACTACTTCTAGTACATTCTCACTAACATGCTTGTCATGTGGAAATGATGCTCTTGATTGTTTACCAAATTGACATGTTGCACATACCTTTTGCATTTCTGTAACTTTGAAATTTGGTAGTCCATGGACAATCTCCTTTGACTCCATCAGTTTCAGCCTTTGCAAGTTTGCATGTCCAATCCGTTTGTGCCATATCTCTATATCTGCAATAACTCCTGCACCTTTCGCAAACATGGCTGCATTCATTTCACGAATCTTCACATTTAAGGTCAACATCCTACCCACTTTGTTTCCTTTGGCAACCAATCGTCCATCCTGCTTGTACTCTTCTACATATAATCCATCAGCATTGAACCTTGACTTGTAATCCTTGGTCAACCATTAGTCCAACAGAAACCAGATTCTTTGTTATATTTGGAACATGCAGCACATCAGCGAGATGTTTTACCTTTTCGTCCTCCATAGACAATGCTATGTTTCCTGTATGCTCAATAGGATGCGATGTGTCATCACCTGTCTCAACATATCCAGGAACATGCATTTTCTGCAAACTACTAAACCATTCTGCATGACTGGTCATGTGATTTGAAGCACCTGAATCAACATACCAGACATTATCATTCGATTTTGAAACACCAACAGACATCGTATTCATCATGTGATGTTGAACCGTAAACAGCTTCTCAGAATCATCTACACTTGTGGATGCATAGTTGTTTTGCTGCCTTCTCTTATTTTGATTCTTTAACCTGCAATCACGTTCAAAGTGTCCAGGTTTACCACAATTCCAACATCCTTTACTATCATTACCTGAATCATTTCTTTGGAAATTTCTACGACCTCTTTGGCTCCCCCTGCCTCGAAATTGTCCTCTTCCTCCTGCATGATTCTGTTATTGACCTTGGACTTGGTTACTGTTTCCTCTTCCACTTCCAAAACCTCTACCTCTGCCTCTTCCTCTGCCAGAGTAGAATACCTGCTCAGAACTGGGCTTTCCTTGGGACTTTGAATCCTCACCAAGATTCTTTTCTTCAATGATCAGCATAGAGACCAAATCAGCAAAACTCGGAATATTTTCCTTGGTCTGTATAGAAGTTCTGAACTGCTTATATGCAGCTCCCAAACCACGAAGGCACACTTCCACCTTATCATCATCATCTACATTCACGCCAATAGATGCAAGTGACTCACATATGCTTTTGATTTTTAGAGTGTAGTCACTTACCGACATGCTCTTTTTCTCCAATGTATGCAGCTCGTTCTTGAGTTGCAATTTTTGTGCCTTTGTATTGGTCTCGTACAAAGTGAACAAACTGTTCCAAGCCTCTTTTGGAGTCTTGGCATCCTGTATGTGTCCAATCATGCTATCTTGTATGCTAACAGATAGCCAATACATTACCTTTCGTGCTCCTTGATTCCATTCCTCATATGCTCTTAACTGTTCTGCAGTCCAATTCCTTTCTGGTAACTGCAGAGCATTTTCATTCTCTCCTTCGATGTACTTCCAGTAGCCTTTTCCCATCAAGAAATTCGTCATTCTGAATCTCCAAGCATGGAAGTTTTTCTTGTCCAGCTTATCGCTAATAAGCTGACTCATTCCATCTGTGTTTGCCATTTCTGCAACAATTCACAACACCGCAACACACTACAAGCAGCACTTCTGCTTGAACACTATCGCACTATGACGTGACAGTTCGATCTCAGAAAACCACAGTTTTCGTGTATCAACAGTACACGGAATCGCTTGAAATTCTGAATCTAGAATATATGAGTGTCGCCGAACACAACGCAAGTTACAATTTCTAAAACTGACCTGGTTTTTCTCTGGGCCCCACCTTGCGAGCTCGAAACGGAGGTCGAGATGGCTCCGAAACTTCGCTCTGTCAAAAACGAGTGACCCTAAAGGGATAAATCTCGAAACTATTTTGAGGTCTTCTACCTTCACGACGATTTTCGTAGCAAACGGAGGGCGTTTGTGAAATCACGTTTTCTCCACGCCTTGCCGTGTAGTCTTCACCGTCGCCTTCTCCACGAGCTCTCTACAACCACGCTGGCTCTGATACCATGTCACAAGGAAGGAGATAAGGAAGAGAGCTCACACACACACACTCACTCTCAAGGAGAAGCACACACACAGATTGAGGCAAGAAAGAATGATCTTCTTCTTCTTCTTCTATTACATAAAAGGAATGTACAAGAATGACCTAAAAAGCAAGAATACAACCAGTGCAATATATAAAGACCAGTACATAAGGAAAAACCTAATGTCCGCGAATGAGTGAGCTGGCAAGAAACAAATGTGCCATCACTCTTGGTAGATAAATCTAATAAAGCTTAATGAAGTATCCCTGACATATACCGGAGTTATACATGTGAGAGAAACGAAAAACTGGTACGTGTCATCCTAGATCATCACATGTTGAGCTTGATATCTCAACAGGTTACACATCGGTTATGGAAAGGGATTGCGGTCTCACTTTAATGGGATCATGATTAATTTCCATACTAATGTGCTAATCTTTTGTAGTAGATCTTCCCCACACTCGCATCACTCATCATGCAGACCGAAGGACCACCTGAAGCTGGCCCCAGTGTACCTGTGGTAAATGTTGCGGACTTACTGGTTGAATCATATCCTACTGAAAAATCCCCAAAATTTCAAGGATTCCTAGGACCTATGCCGATTGATGACCCTCCTAGGGGATATAACGAAAAATTTCATCATAATTCACATTGGTTTCAAGGTCTACCAGGACCTTTGGTGGATGCAGATTTTATTTTTGATGTCAATTTGACTTTTGAGAGCAGTAAGGTGGGGCAAGTATGAGTTCTTCTCTAGAGAATTTGAAGCACCCCAGAATACAGAAGACTTAAAGCATGTTTGGGCGAGAGCAAGTTTTACAGAATACTTCAATGATCCACTCCCCAAACCTGATTTTTATAGATGCTACTACCTGGTAACCACACTGATAGCCTCAGAGAACAAGGACTTGCCAAGCACTTTCATTTTTCCGTCTTTGGTGAATGACCCCCCTTTTAAGAAGTTCTATCTTTCAAAGGATTTGATTCGAGCTGCAATTAAGATCCATGGAACTCACACGCCGATAGAGCGAGAAAGGCTGATTCTAGAGCCGATGAAGCATGGTGATGTTACCAAATGGGAAGACATTTCGGCCATCACAACTGAGCTATCTAAGCCATTACGTATATGTATGCAACACTTTGCATTCCCGACTCAGGATCGTTTTACTATGCCTCACAAGCCTATTTGGTTTGGATTGTATTTAGCTTGTATTGGGCCCCAAACAGTTGATCTTGCAAGTTGGATTATTGATCAATTGTATTTAGCGCAACACAGATGGGAAAGGAAAAAAATCATCCATGGATGTTGCGCCCTCACGAGAATTGTTTATATGTGTTTGGCATATGACTTGCCAATAGAACATGTGATGACAAGTGAAGAATTGAAGGATTTCAAAGGGACTGCCAAGAAGGCCAAAAAGTCCAGCAAGGGACGGGCAGGCAAGCACATGCGAGGATCTATCCCATGCCTACAAGTTCTAGAGTCCCCGTCTCCTCAACCATCTTCAAAATAGTCACCTACGAAACCCCCTGTAGTGATACAACCCATTCGCATACGACTGTCACGACCTGTCATCACAGAAGGCATTACCAGTGCGTTTACCTCTCAAGCAACCACCGTCTAGGAACCTACCACCACTGCAACAGAAGTTTCCACCTCCATTGATGTGAAAGAGTTTACTTTTCCGATACCTAATCTAGAAGCAGAACCAATGAATACCATGTTCGATTTTGAAATGCCAGATTCATTTTCAAATGAATTTCAATTTTCAAAAGGACAGTTTTCTCCCAGGAATATGAACGACCAAGTTACCCTACAGCTCCCCTTGATCAACTGCAAGGGCAAGTAGTCTGCTCTGAAGAAGATAGAACAGAAACTGATGACGATGATAGAGATGATGAAGCCAGTCAGGCCAGTCATGGATCTCAAGAGCATGTACACACTGACACACAGGAACAGCAAACTGACACCCTATGTGACACAAGCACGCATGAAGATGAAACATTTGAAGCGGCGGCCTACACATTGGAAATCAAGAAGTTTATCACACCATGGAAGTAGTATGGGCACGTAAAAAGCTATCAAAAGAAGAAAACCAAGCACTTGTAGAACAAGAACTCGCCACAAGAGGCTTTGAAGAAGCCTACATTCAAGGTTTTAGAGAACTAGTGAAGTCAGTAGGAAAGGATGAAGCATTACGCTAGTTGCAAAGAAAACCACTACCACAGTTTGACCCATGCCGCATACGCTTGTTATCAAAACCAGGTCAATATATTCGTGTACCAACGGATGGCCAGTCATCACAACAGGCCCGAGAAGCCCGCCTCATCCCTGAAGGATCTTTGGCAGAAGAAACAATCATCATCGACTCCCCGCCCCACACCTCTAGTGTACATACCACCACTGTTGTCCAAGTACCCACCACCCCAGCCGCTCCTGTTTCACCTCCCGTCCCTCCGGTCTCTCCTATACACCCTGCCTCTCCTAGACCATCCACATCTTTTGATAGTGCGGTAGCCCAAGCCTTTATTGCCTCAATTCCTCTCACCCTTTTCGCACCTACACAACCTAGCCTCCCCCCTAGGACTTCAACCCTTTTATCGAGTCCAATTCTCCATCCACCCTTCCCTTCCTTTCCCACCCCTCCAAGACCTCTATTTCCATTTCCCCCTCCATTAACCTTTTCCCCCGTCTCACCTCCCTGACCCACTGTATTTCCTCTTTCCCCTTTCCACCAAGCAGTACAAGAGACCCCACTGTAAATTACTCGGCAACCTTTACTATCACTCCACTATTCATGATCACTACACTTGATACCACATCTAGTGACATGGACATCTCACCACCAACTGCACCACCACTCACGTCATCCATTTCACCACCACATTTAGGCACATCACATTTTTCCACTGTCACCATTGCATCCACACTCACATTCCTATTTCCCCTTCCCCTTGCATCAACACACTCACCCACAACATCTTCACTCAACCCGCCATTAATATTATCACCCACAATCGATACTGCATTTCGTCAAATGTTCATGTGTATGACATAAGTAAGAGATGAATTCACATCTCTAGGCACCCGTTACTAGACGTTGCAGCAGACCACTAACGAATTACAGTCGTAGCTCAATTCTTTATCAATCGAGAATGCCTCCTTTGTTGGATGTGATGGCTGGGTACAATCAGAAGATCAAGGTGGTGCTGCTAGACCTGCTTCACACCTGCCCTTTCTTTTCTTCAGAAATGGTTAGAAGACTCCTTGAGCTTCCAAATGACACCAAGAAACTATATATGTGCTTTACAAAGTGATTGAGTAATGATCAAATCAAAACAGATAAGTTTGAATCTTCATAAGTCCAAAAACTTGCTATTTCTGTAATGACACCTGCTCAGTCCTAAGCTCAGTGTGTCCAGCACACTTGCAATTGGTCTAATTCCTTCTGGGAGTATTAAATTAACTTAACAAGCTAACATTAGCAAGTTAAATCACTCCAAATGGCAAACTATACACTGAGCATGATGTTTAGCAAAATTATGAACACCCCCGACTTTTCAGGAAACACACAGAAATATACCAGTGACTGCTTCGATTGAGATTTCTCCCAATTGGCTGAATAGATTGACTTGAAATTTTGTAGTGTTGTAGAATGCTTTGAGCTGGTTCCAATGAGCCCTTGATCATCAAATTTGGTTCAGTAGATCTTGAGATATGCCCTGTTGAAGTTGACAGACTTGGAGGTAGTTACTCAGAGAAAACACAGAGTAAAGAACTATGAGTATATGTATTGATACTATCAAATGTACATTCCCATTGGCATGTAGAGTGATGCTCAATGGTACTCAGAGGTGTAGGCTAGGTAGTAGCTCTCACACACTCACAACTTTGCTTGGATTAGCCTCGGGAAGAGTGTCTATCAACCCGCGACTTTTTACATTGACTTTTATAGATGTTTTGAAGGAGTTTGAATTTCAAAATTCAAATGTAGGCTCCCTCAAATCTCTCAACTAATCACATGGAGATATTCTCTCCATTCATACCTTTCAAATTCCACGACTTTTGAAGGTAGGTACAATTACAAGAAGTCACTTTGACTTTTACATAAAGTAATAAGTAACTAAGCATAGGCATGTGTTCCTATGCTCTTTCTTGAAATGAAGTAATCCAAACTTTTGCAATAAACTTCAAAGTTGATATCCAAAGCTAAGTGATCTTTGTGCAATCTTCTTGTTGAGTCTTCAAGGCACAAGACAAGTCCAAGTGTTAAGGCTTGTTTGCACCAACAGCTCCCCCTCAAGCCAAACACTTGCTTGAGTCTTCATCTTTAGTCTTCAATGATATCCTGTAATCCAATCATGGATTTAAACCTGCATAGCTTGCTCCCATCCAAAGCTTTTGTAAGCAAATCTGCACATTGAATATTAGTGGACACATATGATAATTGGATTTCCTTGCTAAGTAATTTCTCCCTCACATAGTGGTAATGAACCTCTATGTGTTTTGTCCTAGCATGATACACAGGATTAGCAGCTAAATGAAGTGAACTTGTATTATCACCAAATATGATAGGTGGCCTTATGTATAGGCCCAATTCTGAATAGAGTAACTTCAACCATATTGATTCTTGAGTGGCATTGGCTAGCCCTCTGTACTCTGCCTCAGTAGATGATAGAGCCACTGTGGGTTGTTTCTTGGATGACCAAGAAATAGGTTTATCACCTGCAAAGCATATGTAACCAGATGTACTCCTCCTATCATCCTTGCATCCTGCCCAATCTGCATCTGAGTATACCTTGATGTCAATATCTGATGAATATGGATAATACAAACCATGATTTTGTGTTCCCTTTAGATACTTTACTATCTTCTTGGCTGCCTCCAAATGTGGTACTCTTGGCTTATGCATAAATTGGCTAAGTACACTAACACCATATGAGATATCAATCCTAGTTAAGGTAGCATAATTGAGACTACCTACCAAACTTTGGTAACCTGTAATATCCTTGAGTTCTTCTCCTTCATGTGCACTAAGTTTGTGGTTGACCTCCATAGGAATGTTTGAGACTTTAGCTTCTTGCAAATTAAACTTCTTGACCATGTCCTGAATGTACTTCTTCTGAGTAATGAATATACCTGAATTTGTGTAGACCAATTCAAGTCCTAGGAAGTACTTCAATAATCCAAGATCATTGATCTTGAATTCCTTCATCATTTGACCTTTGATATGTCTAATTCCTTGAACATCATTTCCTGTAATAATGATGTCATCAACATAGACACACAAGTATATTACCTCTGAATTGTTCCTTTTTATAAACAATGAAGTATCTGCTTTACTCATCACAAATCCTTGATCCAAGAGATAGGTTGTCAACCTATAGTTCCATGCTCTAGGTGCCTGCTTCAATCCATATAGAGCTTTCTTCAATTTGCAAACATGATTTACCTTATTGGGATCCTCATAGCCAGGTGGTTGTGACATGTAGACCTCTTCAGATATCCATCCATTCAAGAATGCATTCTTCACATCCAATTGGTACATGTTCCAATTCTTGGATGCAGCTACACTCACCATAATTCTGATAGTTGGCATCTTTGCCACAGGAGAAAATGTCTCCTCATAATCAATGCCTTGGGTTTGTGCAAAACCCTTGGCTACCAACCTAGCTTTGTACCTGCTTATTGTACCATCTGAGTTCCTTTTGAGTTTGTAGATCCATCTGGATCCTATAACCTTCATGGAGTCCTTCTTGGGTACCAAGTCCCAAGTATCACTCTCCTTGAGAGCCTCCATTTCTTCATCCATTGCTTCCTTCCATTCTGGTTTAGTAATGGCTTCCTCAAATGTACCTGGTTCTTCACTTAAGATATCCTTTGCAAGATATACAGAGTGCTTGGTTACAAGTGAAGTATCATAACCATACCTAATAGGTTTCTTCTTTTCCCTTGAAGATCTCCTCATAGCTTGAGTTGAGGATTCTGGATTGTCTTCAAGTTGCTTCATCTTCATCTTCCCTTTGGATTTCCAAGCTTTGAATTCTTCAATGTTGATGGTGTCTTCATCATCTGAGCTTGTGTCCTCATTCTGAGTTGGTTCTTGCCTGACAAGCTTTGGAAAGTCTTCTTCCATATCATAAGGTAGGCTCACTTTCCTGCACTCATTATCATACCATGAATCATTTTCATCAAAGATGACATCTCTGCTTACCTTGAAGCCTTTGTTTGAGGGGTTATAGAACCTGTATCCTTTCTGATTCAAATCATAACCAATAAAGATACACTTCTCAGCCTTGGGGTCTAGCTTTCCCCTTACCTGTGAGGGAATATGCACATATGCAACACACCCAAAGATCTTGCAATGATCCAGAGATGGTCTCTTACCATGCCAAGCCTCATAGGGTGTCATTCCATCAAGTGTCTTTGATGGCAACCTGTTGATCAAGTATGTGGCAGTAGATACACTCTCTGCCCAAAGATAATTTGGTAGTTTCTTCTCATTAAGCATAGACCTAGCTGTCTCCACAATGAGTCTATTTCTTCTTTCAGCTACCCCATTTTGTTCAGGTGAGTACCTTGTGGTAATCTCCCTCTTGATGCCTCTTTCCTGCAAGAACTCTTCAAAATCATTGGAGAAGTATTCTCCACCACCATCAGACCTTAATCTCTTCAAATGTCTACCTGTTTGATTCTCTACTAATGCAAGATACCTTTTGAAGCAATTAAATACTTCATCTTTATGTTTCATGAAGTACAAGACAGTCCATCTGCTATAATCATCTATAAAAGATACATAGTACCTTGATCCAGATATGGATGGCTCCTTGCTTGGTCCCCAAACATCTGTATGCACCAATTCCAAGTAATCTTCATGCATAAATCCTTTCTTGGTATATGGCAACCTGTGTGACTTACCAAATTGACAAGCCCCACACTTGTATATCATGTGTTGCTTGGATACATTAGGTATCCCAAGCACACATTGATCTCTGCTCATCTGCTTTATGGTTCTCTCTCCAATGTGACCCAATCTCTTGTGCCACATCTCCAATTCTGATAGAGTTTGGTCCCTATAGTTGTACAAGGCAATATTTTTAGTATCCTCAAGTTCAAAGGTAAATAGTCTACCTGACTTCTCTCCCTTGGCTATCCTTCTGAATCCATGTCTTGGATCCTCCACATATGCACCATGTTGAGTGAACCTGACCTGTAGACCTTTTTCAACAATCTGACCTACACTCATCAGATTCTTGGTGATTGTTGGGACATACAATACTCTGCTTAGCAAATTCTGATTACCATCACTTGTTTTGACATTACCTACTTTAACCACTGAGTGTTTAGTGTCATCACCTGTCTGCACTTGGTGCTTGCCTTTAGGTTCTTCCAAATCAGAGAGTAAGGCAACATTCCCAGCTACATGGTTAGAGCAACCTGAGTCAATATAGAACAAATGATCATCATTGATACCTGATTTAGATGTCATGTTCATAATCAACAAGGAATCATCTTGATCCTCTGCATAATTGTTGTAATCCTTTCTGTTCCTGTATCCTCCTTGATAATTGCCATTGTGATTGTAATTATTGTTGTAGTTATTGTTGTAATTATTGTTGTAGCCATGGTAGCCTTGAGATTGATTGAATCTGCCTCTGCCTTGGGAGTATCCTCCTCTTTGGTGACCTCTTCCTCTTTGATTCTTGTAGTTCTTGTAGCATTCATCTGTAGTATGATTAGACAAGCCACAAATATTGCATGGAGATTGATTATAGGGTCTCCCCCTACCTGACTTACCTCCTCTGCCCCTACCTCTAGATGATCTACCTCTCCCTGCATAGTTTGCTTGGGAGGTGGATCCTTCATCATCAATCTTCTTGCTTTTACCCTTATCTTTAGACTTCTTATCTGTATATAGGGCAGAGGGATTGTTACCTTTTGATTGCTCTCCATTCTTTGTGATCTTGGCTTCATGTGTGAAGAGTTGTCCAATCAGAGTGGTTAGATCAGGTGCTTGGATGTCCATGTACAAGTCCATTGCAGTGGTAAAGCTCTCCCACTTGTCATCTGCTTTGAGTCCATTGATCACTTGTCTGACTATTTGCTCTTCTTCAATCTCTTCTCCAACACTTGCAAGTTGATCTGCTATGTCTTTGACTTTGGTGACAAAATCTGAAACACATTGTTTTGATTGCTTCCTAAGAGTTGTAAACTCAATCCATAGCTGATTCTTTCTGGCCCTTGTGCTTGATGAGAAGTATGTTGACAAGGTCTCCCAAGTCTCTTGGGAAGTCTTACAGTTCCTAACATGAGGTAGAAGGAAATCAGAGATAGAGTTTAGAAGATATGACCTTGCTAAAGCATCTTTAGCACACCATTGATTAAGTCTCTCATGCTCATCCTTTGTAGGTAGGCCTCTGGTTTTGAATGAGGGCAACTCCTCATCTCCTGATATGTATCCATACAAGCTTCTCCCTTGTAGATAAGTCTTCATTCTTAATGACCATGCCTGGTAGTTATTTCTATCCAATTTGTCAATAAAGGAAGGGAAACCATCACCCATGATTACCTTGTTTGCTCTGATACCACTGTTGGATGTGATGGCTGGGTACAATCAGAAGATCAAGGTGGTGCTGCTAGACCTGCTTCACACCTGCCCTTTCTTTTCTTCAGAAATGGTTAGAAGACTCCTTGAGCTTCCAAATGACACCAAGAAACTATATATGTGCTTTACAAAGTGATTGAGTAATGATCAAATCAAAACAGATAAGTTTGAATCTTCATAAGTCCAAAAACTTGCTATTTCTGTAATGACACCTGCTCAGTCCTAAGCTCAGTGTGTCCAGCACACTTGCAATTGGTCTAATTCCTTCTGGGAGTATTAAATTAACTTAACAAGCTAACATTAGCAAGTTAAATCACTCCAAATGGCAAACTATACACTGAGCATGATGTTTAGCAAAATTATGAACACCCCCGACTTTTCAGGAAACACACAGAAATATACCAGTGACTGCTTCGATTGAGATTTCTCCCAATTGGCTGAATAGATTGACTTGAAATTTTGTAGTGTTGTAGAATGCTTTGAGCTGGTTCCAATGAGCCCTTGATCATCAAATTTGGTTCAGTAGATCTTGAGATATGCCCTGTTGAAGTTGACAGACTTGGAGGTAGTTACTCAGAGAAAACACAGAGTAAAGAACTATGAGTATATGTATTGATACTATCAAATGTACATTCCCATTGGCATGTAGAGTGATGCTCAATGGTACTCAGAGGTGTAGGCTAGGTAGTAGCTCTCACACACTCACAACTTTGCTTGGATTAGCCTCGGGAAGAGTGTCTATCAACCCGCGACTTTTTACATTGACTTTTATAGATGTTTTGAAGGAGTTTGAATTTCAAAATTCAAATGTAGGCTCCCTCAAATCTCTCAACTAATCACATGGAGATATTCTCTCCATTCATACCTTTCAAATTCCACGACTTTTGAAGGTAGGTACAATTACAAGAAGTCACTTTGACTTTTACATAAAGTAATAAGTAACTAAGCATAGGCATGTGTTCCTATGCTCTTTCTTGAAATGAAGTAATCCAAACTTTTGCAATAAACTTCAAAGTTGATATCCAAAGCTAAGTGATCTTTGTGCAATCTTCTTGTTGAGTCTTCAAGGCACAAGACAAGTCCAAGTGTTAAGGCTTGTTTGCACCAACATCCTTGAACACATGCTACCAAGAGCTACGTCAGGCCTACCACAAACTTGAATTTGAAAGTGAACAGAAGAAAAAAGAGGCCTTTATAGATATTGACAACTTGTTAAGGGCTCAAACTATTCGCAATGCGACGCTCACTAGAAACATGGGACTACTCAGACGCAACCTAGCAGCAGCTAAAGAAGAGAATCAACGCTTACAAGAACATAATAGAGAAAACCTCAAAGCTGCTTTAGATCAACCGGACGAACCCTTGAGTCCCAGTTGTTTCAAAGCTGTCCCCTCCGAATCCATAAAGATGTTATTGGAAGATCATGTAAGACTACTAGAGGAGTATGACAGTATGAATGAAGAATACCAAAAGCTCAAAGAGGAACACAAAATATTATAGTAATGAGCACCTGTACCACAAGTACCACCAGCTCCTGCGGCCACATCTCTTGAGATCATAGAGGAACTCAACGCTTTACGGGCCCAGGTATTGAGTCTTCAAACACAGATAACAGCATATGAAGCACCCCCTAGGCCAGATTCCCAACCAAAACTACAAGTGGATGAAGAAACAGTGACTCTCCCGGTGGAAGACACTTTTGAAGAAGCCTATGAACCACAACCCATCCTAGGAAGACGTGTCACGGCGGAGGGCCAGACCACATTCAAACTCCCTACTCCCGCATGGATGAAGACTCTCGAAGAACTTGACCAGACCCACTCAACACGTGTGGAAGCTGAGTTAATGGTCATGATAGAGGAACGTATACTACAATGACCTTATTTCGCTCATTTGGCCCCTCGTAGGTATATATCTGGGCATGAGCTACAATATAATCCATATTTTATGTTAATGGCAGAATACCAATTGGCCATCGAAAAGGAGATAGGAAAGAAACCCTCCCATGCAACTCAGTTTGAACCTAAAGACTTGCCAATGGACGTGCAAAGAGGAGAAATATTTCAACCAACTTGGCGCCATGACTTATTACAAGAATATCTAGAAATGATGAGCACATGGGCCAAGGCACCGCTCCATTTGAAGTATAACCCATGTTGGGGACCAGTGCCACATCGCCGTTCCTGGAAGGCCTTTGCAATCAACGTACAGAACAACAAGCAGTGCCAGGACTGCTCAATTACCCGTACTTCACTCCACCCACCTGTTGGTGGATTCTTAGACAAGAAGGAGTTTGAGGGTTTGTAGGAGAAAAGAGAAGAAACAAGAAGAGAAAATACACCTGGAAGCTTCTGCCAATTGATTACAGTGAGACAATTACAATGGTTGGAGTACAAGACAAGCCAATACCTCTGTGCACAATCCCACAGAGTGCCCAATTACAAAATACCCAATATCCCAAAGTCTTCTTGCCGCCGGACTCCTCTGCACCAGACCTCCTTTGTGGACAATTCATTGTGCACTACCTGTGCACTTTGACACCTGCACTTACACACTTTGACTTTGCACCTGTTGACTTTGACCAGTTGACTTTGACCAATTGATTTTGACTTCAGTTGACTTTGACCAACATGACTTTTATGGGCTCAACAGTTGCCCACCACCTAATGTGCTCTCCGTCCCGGAGAGCTACAGCCAACTCAGAGCATATAGGACACCATGACAAGAGAGGAGCAAAAACTTTAATAGGACAGCTGAGCAGCAACCAAGACCATCAAGAGCATCAGAGAAAGCACCAGAGAGTACTCAGCAATGTGGGGCGGGGACAGGGGGTGGAGGGGGGGCGGTGTGGGGAAGAGGGGAAGGGGGGAAAGGATGGGGTGTGGGGGCGGGGTGAGGCAGAGGGGGAAAAGAGCAAAGAGGGAGACAAAATTAATTGAGTGTGGTCATGAAAGAAAAACCCAACCAGAGAGAAACCAACCTGTACACAGTCAGAGTAATAAAACAACCAATAATCAACCAGAGATTACAAAATGAACACACAATGAACACTGAACCATAATCTCATATAAAAGCAGAAAGGAACACGGAAACAACTGTCCATGGTAAGTACATGAAGTGCCAAGGACTGGCAAAGATCTGTCTATCATAAGGAAGTGATGAGCTAATGAATGGCAATGGAACCAAAAGGGATAAGTAGATGCATCCTACACAGAGCCTCACAACAAAATGAGTCTAGGGAAAAGCCAATGAAACTCTAGAAACTCAAGTATGAGTGAATACCCAAAACCTAGTGGATACATGGAACGCATGACTATGGCAACGGCGGGGAAGGAGGCCTCTCCCCGGGAGGAACATCGTCCCGAGGTAGAGGTAAGTCGGGTGAGCCGGGGGGAATGATGGTTGCCTCCTCAGTGTAAGCAGCAATCCTGCTCCTGTACCTGCGGAGGTGATCGCGCTCTCGGCGGACCAACCGACACGCAGGACAATCACAAATGCCTAATGATGCACGCTGGCGGATCTCCATGAGAGCGCGAGTCGCAGCATCAGCCTCATCTCGATACCGGTCCCGGTCCTGCTGCATGGCCCGCAACGCATCCCGCGAGGTCTGCCATTGAGCCGCAGCAGCAGCACGAATGCGATCGATCGTCATAGCATACTGCTAGTGAAGTGCAGCGGTCGCTGAGACGGAATCAAGGGAGAGACGGGCGGCGTCGGCGCCATCACTCGCGACGAGGCTCGCATCACGAAGTAGGCCCAAAAATGGTGGGTCGTCGTCGAGGCTAGCAGGGATGGAAGGCTGCGGGTTGGAAGGCTGCGCTGCGGGTGGTGGTGGGGGTGGGGTCGGGGTAGGCTGGGGGTAAGAGGGAGAAGGAGGGGGTGAGGGATGAGGATGGGAGGTGGAAGTGGACTCAATTGATATGGCGGGAGAGGGAGGGGGCTGGGAGGCAGCTGCCGAGGGGTGGAAATGAATGGGTGAGGCAGGGATAGGGGTAGGAAAGGAATCCATCAAACGCGTACGGACTCTGTGAGCTAGAGGGGGAGTGGAGGCGGCGATGGAAACACATGCCTGCGGAAGAGTGCCAGGGGCGGAGGGCACGACAACAGGCGGCGGAGGAGGGGAAGGGGAAGAATGTTCAATAGGCGGCGGAGGAAGGGAAGGGTCAAGACTACGGCTGGATGCTATGAGCTGTGTACCAGGCAGATGAAAGAGCCACGCCAACACTGGGGCAGAATAAACGGAGAACGAACGGGTGCCTCGGTGGAGGGCATCGTGGAAACGGCGAGAGCGTAGGAGGAATGACTGGAACATGAGAGTGCCATATGGAAATGGTCGGCCATGTAAAAAACAGAAGAGGGGGTCAGCTATATGAATATCGTGCAACGGAAGGTCAGAGGAGGGACTACGAAATAAGAAAAAGAAAATGAACGAATGAAGGACAGCGAGCTGGTAGTGTGTGGGCATGGCATCAACGCCATATACTGAAATGCAAAAAGCTATGGTCTCTTCCCGAGATAACCCTGAGTAAATGGACTGCGGAGCATGAAACGAATGTATGGGAGAACCTATGCCGGCAGCTATGACCGCAGGGGTCAGCGAACCGGATGGGAAATGAGGGAATTCAAGCAGCGCTGTGCGAATATCGGACCCCTCCGCCTCGGATAAGAGGAGGGAGGCCAATCGCCAAAGACCGGCCTGACGGAGGCAACCCTCGGGAAGGAGATCAAAGAGCGGGATGGGAGGCAAGGCCAAATGCAGGCGCATGGAAAGGGTCGAAGATGGGTCGTGATGGTCAACGATGGATGACGATGGTGGATGGGGAACCGGAGATGTGGAATGACTACCGAAACTGCGGGCGGGGTGGCCACTGGAACCATCGGAGAGCGTTGGCATGGCTGTGGGAGGCGCTGCAACGGGACGAAGGGAAGATGGTGGAAGATGGCCGGGGCTATGTAACGAGGAACCAGATATGGAGAGGCACGAAAGGGACACCGCGAAAGGCTGACTACCCTGTAAATGGGTAGGGGTGGAGGGGGTAGTAGGGCGTGGAAACGGTGCGTGAGGGATGGGGTGGACTATGGAGGGGAGGTGGACCCGAGGGGCGGGGTGTAGGGTGGCGGCAAGGACGGTCGGGATGGAGGCTAGAGGGGCTGACCGGGAGGGTGCCATAGGCAATATGGGGCCTACCTCTAGATGGAAAGGACCGAAAGCCAAGGCCAAAGGAGCAAGCTCCGAGTACGCCTCGGTAGCCATGGATGAATCTTGCTGGGGAGCGGAAGACGCCATAGTTGCAGAGCAAAACGCTGTCACAAAGTGCTGCAACCACAGATAGCAATGGCTTAAAAAGGTAACTCTATATTGAACGGGGAAAAACCTAGGAAAAACACCTGAACTGGGAACAGAGAACCCAAAAAATGGATCCGGCATGAGCAATTACCCTAAAAACGACTAGAAAAACTTGAAAAACAGAGAGGTACAAGATTAAATACAAAGGAAACAAACAATAGAGAGTGAAACTATATATAAAAAAAAAGAAGAGAAATATGAACAAAATAAAATAAAATAAAATAAAAAAGAAGAAGAAAAAAAATGAAAGAAATTTTAAAAGAAAAAGGAAAATACCTGGATGGGGGGCCGCTGTGAGTTGCCGGCTGAGTGGAAGGTGAGAGTTATATAGAGGGGGGGGGGGGGGGAGGGGGGGGGGGGGGGGCTGTCAGAACGGGGGGCAGGGGGGGGGGGGGGGGGGAAGAGTGGTCGGTGAGGGGTTGGTCGGTGGGGTTTTGGGGGTTTTTTTTTTCAGAGAAAGAAAACGCCCCTATGGGCCCTTTTTTTTTTTATAAATTGTCCCAAAAATCAAAGAAAATACATAAAAAATCCAAAAAAAATGCAAAAAAAATCCAAAAAATTCTCAAAAAATTCTCAAAAAATTTGCTACAGGCCTAAGCTAGAATTTTGCAATCAAACCTACAGAGATCTTCCTTTATTCCTCAAATTTGGCAAGAAAATGACATCGGAAAGGGATAAAAAAAATGCCAGAAAAATGCTAAAAATGCTAGAAAAATTTCCAAAAATACCCAAAAGTTATACTCTTGTAGATTTTATGAAATGCCTTCTAGGTTTTCTAAAAACACCAGTAACAAGGATGAAATTGATAAAGAAAACTACTAAAACTGAGCAAAATGTGATGAGAAAGCTATGTGCAACCAGGACAGATTTTGCAGTTCCAGGTGATCCATACTTCTTCAAGTGTGTTGACGATAGGCCTTGAGCCTTGATATGTTGACCAGTGGCAAGGCCTCTCCTTTCAGCGTCTCTAACTCCACAGCACCCCAATTTAGCATTGTTTTGACTCTGTAAGGTCCTTCCCAATGTGGAAGCCATTTTCCTCTCAGTTGTGTATGAAGATGAGGTCTATGGAGAAGAACTAACATGCCTACTGCAATGTTGTTGCTCCACAGATGTCGATCATGTGTCTCCTTCCTCTTCATCTGAGTTTCTATCAATTGTTTTGTTTCTAGTAGACGAATCTCCTCTACTTTATGTAGTGCTCCGAGCCTCTGAGAGACATCACAATCCTTCTTGCCCTGCATGAATGCTATCTTAGGTGATCCATGTAAAAATTCAAAGGGCTCAATGGGCAATATGCCATAAACTAGCTGGAATGGAGAATATCCTGTGGCCTCTTTGTAGGCTAACCTGTATGCCCATAGAGTACCTTGATAAACAATGCCCCAGGAAGTGGGTTGTAACATACACTCCTTTCTTAACATTGAGATTAAAACCTTATTTGTCGACTCAGCCTGTCCATTGGCTCTTGGATAGTAAGCACAAGAGGTCCTATGTAGAATTCTATACTTGTTGAAAATTTCCTGCAGGACCTTATTAACAAAATGTGTACCTTGATCTGTACAAATTTCAAGTGGGCATCCAAACCTGCAAATGATGCTACTGTAAATGAAATCAGCAACAGTTTGGGCAGTGCAATCGGAGGAGGCAATAGCTTCAGCCCACTTTGTCGCATAATCTGTAGCTATCAAGAGATATTTTTCTCTTTTTGGAATTGCGAGAGGATAGATGGGCCCTACAAAATCTAGCCCCCACTTCTCAAATGGTTGCCAGGAAGTGGAAACAACCAAGGGGTTATGCCTCTGCTTTGTTGGCTTAGGTCCACACCTCTGGCAAATGTCACATGCCTTTCCCCATTCATCTGCATCCTTAAATAGTGTAGGCCATCATAGACCAGCATCCAGTATCCTCTGACTCATAATATGCCCTGGACGGTGCCCACCACCTGTTCCTTCATGTGCAGAGTGAAGGACTTCCCTCACTTCTTCTTCTTCCAAACACTTCCTGAACCTGTCATCCTTGCCCTGTCTATACAATTTATCTTCAATGAAGGTATATGGTCTACTCTTGATTAGCAGTCTCTTCTTTTGCACAGCACTAGCCTTTTCTGGGTACAACCCAGTTTTAATGAAATTTTTGATATCATAATACCAACCTTGAGCTTGTACAGCAAACAGATGAGCATCTGGAAAATCATCATTGATTCCACTAGTTTGATTCATCATATTGATTCTGAATAGGTGATCCGCCATAACATTTTCTTTACCTGGTTTATGGACTACAGAAAAATCAAACTCTTGGAACAACAATAACCACCTCCATATTCTACCACTGGCTTGTGGTTTGTTGAGTAGGTATTTTAGTGGTTGGTGATCTGTTATAATAATAAATTTTACTCCCAGTAAGTAATGACATAATTTTTGGACAACAAAGACCATTGCTAGGGCTTCCCTTTCTGCAGTACTGTAATTCCTTTCAGCCTTGGTCAAGATTCTACTGGCATATTGAATTGGTCTGTCCACTTTAAATTCTTCACTGGGTTGGGTCAAAACTGCCCCCACTGCATAGGCACTGGCATCTACATGTATATGAAAGATTTTTGACCACTCAGGTGTGACCAAAATAGGAGCAGACACTAACCTTGACCGAAATGTTTGATATACTTTTTCCTCTTCCCATTTAAAAGGTACTTCGTTACCTATAAGTCTAGCCAGAGGTCTGGCTATCTCTGCATACATTTTTATAAACCTTCTATGGTATCCAGTATGCCCCAAGAAACTCTGAATCTCTTTAGGGGATTTAGGTTTAGGCAACTTTAATATAGAAATGATTTTGTCAGGATCTGGGGCCATACCTTTAGCCGACACCACATGTCCTAAGAGAGTTCCTTCTGTCACAAGGAAATGACATTTGTTTGGATTGAGCTTTAACTTAGTCTCTCTGCATCTTTTGGAAACATTCTGCAGCTGCCTCAAGTGGTGGTCCAAACAATCTAGAGGAGTTTCTTTGTGAGATCCTAAAAACGAAGAGAAGTCATCTATGAAGATTCTAAGTGATTCCAGCAATAGGGGGCCAAAAATGAGATTGACCGTTCTGTTAAAGGTGGCTGGAGCATTTCTGAGCCCAAATGGCATTTTTACATACACATATGTTCCCCAAGGTGTGATAAAAGCAGTCTTTTTCACGATCCTCTGGATGTATTGATATTTGGTTATAGCCACTGAATCCATCCATAAAGCTATATAATGCATGCCCAGCCACTTCTTCAATGACCTGTTCTGCAAAAGGCATTGGGAAACCATCTAGAATGGTCACCTTGTTGAGTGCTCTAAAGTCAACACAAATTCTGATTTTATTAGTATTCTTCTTTGGTACTATAACCATAGGTGAGAGCCACTCTGAGTGTTCTACAGGAATGATGATTCCGGCATCCTCCATCTTTTTGATTTCCACATAGAGAGCTTCAGCATATTTTGGATTAAGTCTATAACTCTTTCCTCTTATGGGTTTGGCTCCATCAACCAGAGGGATTCTGTGCTCTCCATAAGTTGCAGGCACTCCTTCTAAGTCTTTATAATGCCAGGCAAAAACATCTATATACTGGGTCAAGAATGATTTTACCTTTTCAAGGAGCCTTGGGTGGCTCCACAACCAAGTGGCCACCAAAACTGGCCGATTATTGTCTTGAGTGCCTAATTGTATTTCTTGGACAGGAATTCTCTCTACCATATTATCTTCGTGTGCATCTTCTTCCTTGTCTTCTTCTACTAGCTTTTCATGCATTGCTTCATAAGCAGGTGTATTTTGGACTTCAATGTGTTCCTCCTTGTCCTGCATCCATCCTGCAGGGATTTCTTGAATTGGGAAAGAACATTCTTCACTAGAATTTTTTACCTTGCCTTTAGCTTTAGTAACCTCTTTATCTGTGGTTGTCATATCCTCCTCCAAGTTGTATTTGAGGGGTGTCTTCCTGCCCCTTCTGTGGTCTGTGATGGGCTCTCCCAATCCATCAACCTGGACTTTTTCCTTATCTTCATCATAACCTTCAGTCGTGCAAGAATTATTAAGAAATATTCCAAAACAAGAGGAAGAGTTGCCTGCTTGGAGCCAATTTAGAATATCCTCTTCTTCCTCGAAATCTATTTGGGGTTGATCCTCCGATTCTGTTTCCATGCAAATGCCGACTGTTTGCATCATGCTAGTGTTTCCTTGATTATCTGGGCCCTCTTCTAAATGAATCTGTGTCAGCTCTTGCCCTTTCTTTTGTACCCACATAGTGTCCTTGCCCCAATCATGAATGACACTTGCATGCCTCAGCCATGGTCGTCCAATTAAGAGAGGAAATCCTCCTTCAACCTGGGGCAATCTTAAAACCACAAAATCCAGAATGAATAGATTACCTTGTACTTCAAGTGGAACTTTTGGGATCACTCCGAAGGGCCTTACTTTGCTCTGATCTGCCAAAGTAACAGTGAAATTTGCAGGCCTTGAAGGGTGGAGTCCAATCTTTTCCATTGTATGTTCAGGCATCAAGTTAATGCCAGAACCACCATCCACAATAACTCCTTGAAATTCATGACCCTTGATAGATACTGTGAGCCGAGGACTTTTATAATCTGTAAGGGGTGCTTCCCCTACAATTTTTCCTTTATGTGAAACAGCCGTCTTTGCCACCAAACTTGTAGTGGAAGCTTCATCAATTATCTGCAATAACTCTGACCTGAATTTCCCATCCATCTTTATTAAATCAAAAATACTAACCTCCTTTTTCATGGACTTGAGTAGTTTTGAAGCCTCTGATTCCTTGAGAGCATGGGCTCCAGTTGACTTATCAAACTCCTCATGAGCCCTGTTGAAGGCATGCCCAATGGCATCACTGGTGCATATGAGATCTCCTTTTTGACTTGAATCTGCACCTGTGTTGACTTTATCTTCAGATGTTTCTCCATTTTGATTCCCTTCCTTAATCTTTGATTCTTGTCTTATGTCTGCTTGAGCCTTCCCCTTGCTGCTTGTCTGCACAGTCAAAGATTCTATTTCTTCTAATTGCACCACCCTGATAGATGGAGATGGCTCATTGATTGGATCACACACTTCTTCCTTGTGCACAGAAATCATTTGAATACGGGGCCCGGAGGAAGAGGCTTGATTCTTAGGACAACACTTTGTATAATGATCTCTTGCATCAGGGCAGTTCCTGCAAGGAGGGGCATTTTCGGGTAGGGTGCACCTACTTTGATAGTGCCCACATTCTCCACATCCGAAACAGATGATTGGCCTCCTAGGCCCATTTCCAAGGTTATTCCTCTGTCTAGGATTATAGTTGTTACCTTGATTTGGTGCAGCAGCCATCACATTTGCTGGTGTTGGGGGTCCTCCTTGTGTCCAGTATGTCATTGCAGGCATTCCTCTTGATTGGCATTCATGGGCCTCATGGCCAACCTTCCTGCATAATTGACAAGTCACACTTAACAGAGGACATTCACTTACTATGTGACCTTGCTTGCTGCACATGGAACACCAAAGTCCACTCTTGATGCCACCTCCTTTGAGCTCCTGCAACTCCTGTCGCAGCTGAGCCAATTCCTCTGCCTAGGCCTCCTCCTCCTTTTGGAGCTTTAGTGCTTCAATCTCCCTTCTCAACTGAGCAACAGCATTCTCTTCCTCTTTGTAGGGCTTATTTCTTTTTAAACCCTCTAGCTCTTTCCTTAGCTGTATCACTGGATCCTCCATTTCTGTACCATATGTTGGTTGGGAAGAGGTTGCTCCATACTGGTACCTTATCTCCTCCAAGCGTGTGGCTGTGCTGATGAAATCCTCTATGGAGGCTGTAGGTAGCACTAATTCTTTTATTTTGCATTGGGTGGCCACTGGTAGGGGCTTAGCCAACCATTTCTTGACAAAAAAATCGTGTGGTGGATCTGGCAATTCAGCCATTAGTGCTTTGGCCCGAGTCACAAACTCTGGGAACTTTTCTCCTGGACCTAATCTTAAATTTTCTAGCTCTTCTATGATAATCTCCGCAGTGTTGCCATGCTGGAACTGATTTTTAAAAGCATCTTTCATCACATCCCAAGTGGTAAAATGGTTTTCAGCAAACTGGATGAACCACTTATCAGCTAATCCCTCTAATGTGGCAGGGAAGAGAATCAAAAAGGCATCCTCCCTACCCATTAGGCCTCTAGTCTTACATAGTGCCAAAAACCTTCTAATGTGTTCATCTGGATCCTCTTGAGCTAGGCCTTTGAAAGAAGGAAACTTTATATTTAATCTAGAGAGTAAAGTTTCCAAGTCTACCTGACCCGCCATGCTCTTGACTGATGATGTTGAAGATAGTGCGCTGGAGGACCTTCTAACAACCTTCCTTCTTGTCTGCTTGCAGGTGACCCTCAATACTTGGGACCGGGTTGCGGTCACGAGCAGCTCATAGCCCACTGAATGTGAGACACTTGATAAGAATATTTACCTTTTGTTTGATGAAGTAGCACTGTGGTTCTGTCGACACTTGATCTCTTCTATGCTTTGCACTTGGTTTCTCCTAAGCTCAAATCTCCTTGGAGGTCCCACCGTGCGTGCCAAATTTTGTTGGTGGATTCTTAGACAAGAAGGAGTTTGAGGCTTTGTAGGAGAAAAGAGAAGAAACAAGAAGAGAAAATACACCTGGAAGCTTCTGCCGATTGATTACAGTGAGACAATTACAATGGTTGGAGTACAAGACAAGCCAATACCTCTGTGCACAATCCCACAGAGTGCCCAATTACAAAATACCCAATATCCCAAAGTCTTCTTGCCGCCGGCCTCCTCTGCACCAGACCTCCACCTGCTTCAAGCTTATCCTTGTGCACACCTTGCACCAAGCTTCCACAAAGGGGGGAGGAGTGAATACCTTCTGTCGGCACGCGCCCACTGCAATGGGACCTTGAGATACTTGGGGGGACTAGCTTAGCACTCTCTGCACAATCCCTTAGGCACTCCCTATGCACTCCTTCACTTCCACTTCTCTGTGTCGCACACTGGTGACTCTTGCACTTCTCCCTCTTGCTTCCTTAGACTATGCTCTCTTGCTTACTCTAAGATTGGTCCAAGAATAGCCTTGCCTTGATTTTAGTGTGTCCATCACGTACGCTCCTAACTGCAATGGTATCTTGGTGCTCACTTTGATGTCCCAAGATTGTCTTACCAAGTGGCAGCCAACGACTCACTGTTTTGTCCTGTAGTGACTTTAGTCTAAAACCAAAAATTTTAATGGGGGGCCATACTTTCACCTGTGCGTACGCTGCCGCTTCACATACCTTCACATTTCCTTTTAAGTCTTCACTTTTGCACATAAGGGAGGGTTCACCTGAACCTTCCAAAACACTTTAAAACACACTCTGAACCTTAGGGAAATTAGAGAAAATACCTCTGCAACCTGCAACCCACTTTCTCCAATTTACCCTTTGTGGACAATTCATTGTGCACTACCTGTGCACTTTGACACCTGCACTTACACACTTTGACTTTGCACCTGTTGACTTTGACTAGTTGATTTTGACTTCAGTTGACTTTGACCAACATGACTTTTATGGGCTCAACACCACCGGACCACCAACTATAGGATATATGATGGCAACTATTTGCCACTAGCTTCCTCGCTTAGGACGAATGGACGATGTAGCACCGCATATGACTGTCAAAATTTTTGACATGATGCAAATAGTATTCAAAGTCTTCTGTCGCATCAAGGCACCACATGTGAACGCCCTGGGTTTTGAGCATGGTAATCAAGATTTAGCGTATGATATGAGCACAACACCATCCCTACGAGTGTGTTATGCCTGGCACTCTCGCATCAAATATCTACCAACATGCTACAAAATGACCTTTGAAGAAATGTTTACTACCGGTTTTTGGGAATACCATTCAGAGGTGTTCATAAGCAAGCCCACACACTTACTCCAGTTATTTGTCTGTGAAAAAATGGTATATTCCACACACTATAGACTCTCGCCACCAGAGGAACCTCAACCCATCGATTGGGAAAAACTCGAAGCAGATCTTGCAAGAGGTATTCGCGTTTCAGAGCACACCCTCGCTCATGACCTACTACAAAATTATATCCGACAGACCCCACAACAAGGTTCTGTCGAGAAAGACAAAAGGGAGAGGGAGGGGGGTGTTGGAAGTAGTCAGAGGCATAGACGATGCGGAAGCATGTGATTTTTGGATCCCGTTTACCCTTTCAAATAGCACCTAGAACCTATTTTTTGACTATGCCGGTCACTAGATGTGAAACTAGTCAAAACTAGTTTAGGATATATAAAAAGAGCTAGAAAGCTTATTTTTTAGGTTGGTTAGTGTGAGATTAGAGCTATTTGGAGCTTGTAATTGAGATCTTGAGCAATACAGTCTATTTTCCTACCTTCCATTGTGTCTTGCTTGTCTCTTCATTGTGTGTGTATGTGTGTGTGCATCTCTATGCTTCTCACCTTCACTCTCACTTCACCTCACATTCACGATCTTCATATCACTCCTATCTCTTTTGTGTATTGACATTAAGGAGGTGGAGTTTCTTAGCGTGGTACTTACCATTGTGCTAGAGCAACACCAAATTTGGCACCGTTGCTAGGTTATCAAAACCCACGCGGCATATGCTTGTTACCAAAACTAGGTCAATATATTCATGTACCAACGGATGGCTAGTCATCACAATAGGCCTCAGAAGCCCGCCTCATCCCTGAAGGATCTTTGGTAGAATAAACAATCGTCATCGACTCCTTGCCCCACACCTCTACTGTACATGCCACCACTGTTGTCGAAGTACCCACCACCCCGACCGCTCCTACATTTCACCTCCCATCCCTCCAGTCTCTGCTATACACCCTGCGTCTCCCAGATCATCCATCATCCACATCTTTTGATAGTGTGGTAGCCGAAGCCTTTATTGTTTCAATTCCTCTCACCCTTTCCGCACCTACACAACCTATCCTCCCCCCTAGGACTCCAACCCTTCTATCCAGTCCATTTCTCCATCCATCGTTACGTTCCTTTCCCACCCCTCCAAGACCCCTATTTGCATTTCCCCCGCCATTGACCTTTTCCCCTGTCTCACCTCCCCGACCCAGTGTAGTCCCTCTTTCCCCTCTCCACCAAGCAGTACAAGAGACCCCATGTGTAAATTACTCGGCAACCTTTGTAAATCATGTTTCCACACCCACTCACGCACCCACTATCACTCCACTATTCACGGTCACCACACTTGACACCACGTCCAGTGACATGGACATATCACCACCCACGGCACTGTTGGAACATCAAGCTTACACTATGCATGAGGTGGATTTGATCTACATCAAAGGCTATCGCGTCGAAAGAATATCTGTTGGAGAGTTCTTTTTTCTTATGCTCATTTATTGTATTTTTTGAGAGATTTTTTGATGGTTCATTTACCATTGTAAAATTCTTGAGCTTTACACATGTAAAGTTAGAAAGATAGAGCCCAAATCCCACGAATTTGTGGTGTTTGAAGTTGCATCAATCAAGCAATCAATCACCTAAAAGTAGATCAAACTAGATCTTCACTTTTCCTAGATTGTAAGAAAGTCAATTGATTCCCTCCAACAACCATTCCCACATTCATTTGAATTCAAATTTCACTTGTAGAAGTCGTGGAACAATCCTAGAGTCTATATAAAGACTTGAAATCACTTGTACATTACATGGAAGCAATATACATACACTTGTGACCATCATTGTCTTGCTCCTTCAATTCTCTGCATCATCTTCTTCGCCAACAGTAATCTTGCGGAGGCTGCTGCTCTCTCCCCAAAGCTCCAAATTGAGTGCAAGATGACTCCTTGCAAAGGTATTAGTGTCTATTTTATGCCTATAAAATTTCAAAGCATTTGATTCAGTAGATTGGGAGAAAACTGAGTTTTTCTGTCTCGGGATCAATCTCTACGTATTCCTGAAAATAGGAAGTACCACGGATGAATGTCGCATTCATTCCTATAACATATTTTGCTTATTCCTTATACTTTTGTGCATTCCATACACTCAACCATATGTGTATCACTCCCATAACATGATTTTTTTAAATTGTAATCACGCTGGTCGCTATGGGCATTTGAAGTTCATTGTCTCTTCCATAGATAATAAGTTTTTTGAGCTAGTCGACACGCGAACCTATCTGTTTTGTATTGACTCATTCTCCTTGATGCTCCAAAGTACATAGTGTGTTTCTTTGCACTTATTACATGCCTATAAGGTCTATTTGAGTCTCCATAAGCTCAAGGGCTGGTCTTGTGCCGGTTGGCTTGACCAAACTTCATCGCTTCGAAACGCACTTTTCTACCTTCTACAAGCTTCTCCAAGTTCTTTCAGTGGTATCAGAGCTAGATCAAGATGGGTGACGGCTTTCCCTCAATGATCGGGAAGCTTGATTGATAGAACTACGCGGCTTGGCAAATCAGAATGGAGGCCTATTTGCAAGGTACAAATCTTTATGGAATTGTAGCAGGTGATGAAGCTATGCCTATTCCAAGATCCAAAGGAGGACCAACACAAGAGGAGACAGATAAGCTCACACTTTGGTGCGCAAGGGATGCTCAAGCAAGGTCCTACATACTAAACTCTATCTCTGACTTCCTATTACCACATATTAGAGGATGCAAGACATCTCAAGAGACTTGGGATGCCCTCGAGACTTTCTTTTCTACTAGTACCAAAGCAAGAAATAATCATCTTTGGAACGAGTTCAACCAAACAAAGACACCTAAACAAACCATCACAGAGTTTGTTACCAAGGTCAAGGAGGTTGCAGATCAGTTAGCATCCATTGAAGAGCTGATTGAAGAAGAGTTTATCATGAGGAAAATTCTCAATGGAATTCGAAGTGATAAGCAATGGCAATCCTTCACGACGGCTTATGATCTCATCATGGATGTGCAGACTCTAGATTTCAACATCTTTCTTGGACAACTCTTCAATCAAGAAGCCAACAATAGCATAAAGGAAGGTAACTCTTATCATGGTAATTCAACTAGTGCTCTATATGCAGATAAGAAGGATAAGAAGTAGAAAGGCAAGAAGAAGGAAGAAGATGAAGAAGAGACTTCTCAAGCCAACTTTGCAAGCAAGAGCAAGTGGAAAGCGAAGAAGAAAGGACCAAAGCAAGACAAAACCAAAGGTCAGAATGTTCAACCTTGTGCCATATGCGATAAGACCAACCACACCACTCAAAATTGTTGGTTCAATGGGAAGACCCAGAAAGGAAGGGGAAGAGGTGGATATGGCAGCAATAGAGGTCAGCGGTGGACACAACTTCAACAATAACAATAGAGGCTATAATAGAAGGGACTACAACAATTATTCAGAAGATCAAGCACATGAAGACTCATTGCTTCTTATGAATCTAAGCCACAAAGAAGGTAAAGAAGATAATCATTTGTTCTACATAGATTCAGGATGCTCGAATCATGTTGCAGGCAACATTGCTCTTCTATCTGATTTGGAAAGTCCAAAGCATAGACATGAAGTGCAAACAAGGGATGACACGAAGCACAATGTGGAGAAGATTGGTAATGTCAAAGCTTCCAATGGCAGGACAAACATTCTAAGTAAGGTTCTCTATGTACCCGCTATCACTAAAAACCTAGTAAGTGTAGGCCAAATAGTTGAAAAAGGCTTGCAAGTTAGGTTCACCCAACATGGAGCTTTTGTGGAAGATCCATGTCAAGGCTTCAAAAAGATAGTCCGAGGTGAGAAGCATGGTAGGCTCTTTACTTTTGAAGTAGGAGAAACCAGGAACATAGCTCTATTCAACTTTGGGTCTCAAACCCTAAGTGAGCTTGAAGTGTGGCATAAGTGACTTGCTCATGTGAGTGAAAGAACCTTGAAGGATATATGCAGGGATCAAAGTGTTCTAGGACTGACGAACATATCAAAGCAACACATGATCAACAGGTGTGATGCATGTCAGATTGGGAAGGCACAAAGACAACCATTCAACCACAAAGGCTACATCCACAACAACTTATTGACTTAGTCCATACAGATGTATGGGGACCAAGTCAAGAACCTTCATTGGTAGGATCAAGGTATTATGTCTCATTTATTGACGACCATAGTAGATGGACTGTTCTATACTTTATCAAGAGTAAGGTTGAAGTGTTTGATTGCTTCAAGAAGTATCTTGCACATTTGGAGAATCATACAGGTAGATCACTAAAGAAGCTTACATTTGATGGAGGGGGAGAATACTTCTCCAAAGAGTTTGATGAGTTCTTACAGGACAAAGGTATCAAAAAGGAAGTGACTACTAGGTACTCTCCTCAACTAAATGGAATTGCAGAGAGGAGAAAATTGGATCAGCCCGAAGAATGCTTGAAGAGAAGAAGTTGCCACATTATCTATGGGCAAAAGCTATTTCAACTACTGTGTACCTCGTCAATAGACTACCATCACAAATAAGAGGTAAGCTAGATGAAAGGGCAACAAAGGCAGTGTTTATTGGATATGATTCAACTCAGATGGGTTACAGGTTCTTCAATCCTTCAACCAAGCAATTCAATACAAGTAGAGATGTTGTGTTTGAAGAACACAGCTCTTGGTATGATGAAGACAAACAAAAGGTAACACTACCATATGATCTTGATTCTGACTCTCATCAATTAGGAAGCAAGCATGATACACAGGTCCAGGATCCAAGAAGTGATACAGACGATGACCAAGATGAAAGAGAAAAGGATTACAAGCTATGGAAGTCAAGAGGCAAATCAAAGATGCAAGAGGTTGGAGAATGCTCAAAACAAGCACCTAGAAGATCAGCAAGAGAGAAGAAAAAACCAGAAAGGTATGGATATGATTCCACATTTGTTACAAAGCAGTCAATCTACTTGGCAAAAGACTCTATTTTAGAGGAACCCTCAACTTATGAAGAGGCAAAGGGAACCCTAATTGGGAAAAGGCCATGAACGAAGAGATAGATGCATTGAAGGAGATGGACACTTGGGATTTGGTTCCAATGTTGTCGAATCAAAAGGTAATTGGTTGCAGATAGGTATATAAAGTTAAAAGAAATTCAGATGGATCAGTTTGCAGGTACAAGGCAAGATTAGTTGCCAAAGGATGCTCACAAACTTATGGTATAGACTATGAGGAAACATTCTCACCAGTTGCAAAAATGACTACAATCAGGACATTGATAAGTGTGGCTGCTGCAAGGAATTGGAGACTCCTCCAACTTGATGTGAAAAATGCATTCTTAAATGGTTGGATAAGTGAAGAGGTATACATCTCACAACCACCCGTTTTTGAAAACCCTAATCATCCATCGTATGTTTGCAGACTTAAGAAAACATTATATGGATTGAAACAAGCTCCAAGAGCTTGGCATTACAGGTTGGTTACATATCTTCAAGGTCAAGGGTTCAAAGCTAGCAGCTCATATCCTTCTCTATTCATCAAAAGGGATCACAATGAGGTTATCTATCTATGTGTATATGTAGATGATATTATTGTGACAGGTGATGATCTAAATGGCATTCAAAGGATCAAGAGACACATGCAAGAGGAGTTCAAAATCAGTGACCTAGGTGAGCTCACATATTTCCTAGGTATGCAGGTGATACACACAGATGAAGGAATGTATTTGACTCAAAAAAGATACATTTAGAATCTTCTTCTCAAGTTCAAAATGGAGAACTCTAAACTTGTAGGTACACCTTTGGAGATGAATCATAAACTTAGTGTTTATGAAGGTGAGAAAATTGAAGACATTAAAGAGTATCAAAGCTTGGTAGTTAGCTTGATATATGCTACTCATACAAGGGTAGACATCTCATATAGTGTGGGAGTGCTTAATCAGTTCATGCACTCACTGAGAAGACCACACTTGGATGCAACTAAGAGAGTACTTCAGTATCTCAAAGGTACAATCAACGAAGGTATATTCTATCCTTACTCTTTAGATTTGGATATCAAAATCTACTCAGATGCAGATTGGGCAGGAGCTAAGGATGATAGAAAAAGTACATCTGGTTACTTAGCATTTGCACGTTCAAAGCTAGTGTCATGGAGTTCCAAGAAGCAACCAACAGTTGCTTTATCCTCAACTGAAGCAGAGTACAGAGGCTTGACCATAGCAACTCAAGAGGCAATATGGTTAAAAGCATTGTATACAGATTTGGGACTTGTGAGTCCCAAACCTCACATATTTGGAGATAATGTACGTTCCATGCATCTAGCAGCAAATCCTATTTTCCATGCGATAACCAAGCACATAGAAGTCCATTAGCACTTCATCAATGAGAAGCTCATGGCAAAGGAGATTGACATTTCTTTTGTTCCGACTGAAAAGCAAGTAGCAGATATGATGACGAAGGCACTTGATGGAATAAAGCTTTGTAGATTCAAAGTTATGGCAGGTATTCAACCTATCAGAGAATGAAGACTCAAGCATACTTTAGCTTGAGGGGGAGCTGTTGGAACGTCAAGCTTACACTATGCTTGAGGTGGATTTGATCTACATCAAAGGCTATCGTGTTGAAAGAATATCCGTTGGAGAGTTCTTTTTTCTTATGCTCATTTATTGTATTTTTTGAGAGATTTTTTGATGGTTCATTTACCGTTGTAAAAGATTTGAGTTTTACACATGTAAAGGTAGAAAGATAGAGCCCAAATCCCACGAATTTGTGGTGGTTGAAGTTGCATTCAATCAAGCAATCAATCACCTAAAAGTAGATCAAACTAGATCTTCACTTTTCCTAGATTGTAGGAAAGTGAATTGATTCCCTCCAATAGCCATTACCACCTTCATTTGAATTCTAATTTCACTTGTAGAAGTCTTGGAACACTCCAAGAGTCTATATAAAGACTTGAAATAACTTGTACATTACATGGAAGCAATATAAATAAACTTGTGACCATCATTGTCTTGCTCCTTCAATTCTCTGCATCATCTTCTTCGCCAACAGTAATCTTGTAGAGGCTGCGGCTCTCTCTGCAGAGCTTCAAATTGAGTGAAAGATAACACATTGGAAAGGTATTAGTGTCTAGTTTATGCCTATAAAGTTTCAAAGCATTTGGTTCAATAAATTGGGAGAAATCTGAGTTTTTCTGTCTCGGGGTCAATCTCTATGTATTCCTGAAAAATAGGAAGTACCACCGGTGAATGTCACATTCATTCCTATAGCATATTTTGCTTATTCCTTATACTTTTGTGCATTCCATAAACTCAACCCTATGTGTATCACTCCCATAAAAGGAGAATTTCTAATTGTAATCACATTGGTCGCTATGGGCATTTGAAGTTCATTGTCTCTTCCATAGATAGTAAGTTTTTTGAGCTAGTCGACTTGCGAACCTATCTGTTTTGTATCGACTCATTCTCCTTGATGCTCCAAAGTACATAGTGTGTTTCTTTGCACTTATTGCATGCCTATAAGGTCTATTTGAGTCTCCATAAGCTCAAGGGCTGGTCTTGTGCCGGTTGGCTTGACCAAACTTCATCGCTTCAAAACACACTTTTCTACCTTCTACAAGCTTCTCCAAGTTCTTTCAGGCACCACCGCTCACCTCATCTATTTCACGATCACATTTAGGCACATCACATTTCTCCACAATCACCACTGCATCCACATTCCCATCCCTATTTCCCCTTCCCCTTGCATCAACACATACACCCACAGTATCTTCACTCAACCCACCATTAATCTTATCACCCACAATCGACACTTCATTTCGTCAAATGTTCGTGTGTATGACACAAGTAAGAGATGAATTCACATCTCTAGGCACCAATTACCAGACGCTGCAGCAGACCACTAATGAATTACAATTGAAACTCAATTATTTATCAATCGAGAATGCCTCCCTGAACACACGCTACCAAGAGCTACGCCAGGCCTACCGCAAACAGCACCACCTAGGCCAAATTCCCCACTGGAACTACCAGCGGATGAAGAAACAGTGATTATCCTGATGGAGGACACTTTTGAAGAAGCCTACGAACCACAACCCATCCTAGGCGGACGTATCACGGCCGAGGGCCAGACCACATTCAAACTCCCTACTCCCCCGTGGATGAAGACTGTCGAAGAACTTGGCCAGACCCACTCAGACGTGTGGAAGCCCAGTTACACGCAATGGTCATGATAGAGGAACATATACTACAATCACCTTATTTCACTCATTTGGCCCCTCACAGGTATATATTTGGGCATGAGCTACAATATAAGCCATATTTTATGTTAATGGAAGAATACCAATTGGCCATTGAAAAGGAGACAGGCAAGAAACCCTCCCATGCAACTCAGTTTGAACTTGAAGACTTGCCAATGGACGCGCAGAGAGGAGAAATACTTCAACCAACTTTGTGCTAGGACTTATTACAAGAATATCCAGAAATGATGAGCACATAATCCAAGGCACCACTCCATTTGAAGTATAACCCATGTTGGGGACCAATGCCACGTTGCCGCTCCTAGAAGGCCTTTGCAATCAAAGTACAGAACAACAAGCAGTGCCAGGACTGGCTGAATTACCCGTACTTCACTCCACCCACCGGACCACCAACTGTAGGACATATGATGGCAAATATTTGCCATTGGCTTCCTCGCTTATGACGAATTGATGATGTAGCAGCACATATGACTATCAAAACCTTTGACATGATGCAGATAGTATTCAAAGACTTCTATCACGTCAAGGCACCACATGTGAACACCCCGGGTTTCGATCATGGTAATCAAGATTTAGCATATGATATGAGCATGACACCATCGCTACGGGTGTGTTATGCCTGGCACTGTTGCATCAAATACCTACCGGCATGCTACAAAATGACCTTTGAAGAAATGTTTACTACCGGTTTTTGGGAATACCATTCAGAGGTGTTCATAAGCAGGCCCACACACTTACTCGAGTTATTTTCCTGTGAACAAATGGTGTACTCCATGCACTATAGACTCGCCACGAGAGGAACCTCAACCCATCGATTGGGAAAAACTCGAAGCAGATCTTGCAAGTGGTATCCGCATTTCAGAGCACACCCTCACTCATGACCTACTATAGAATTATATCCTACAGACCCACAACAAGGTTCTGTCGAGGACGCCAAAAGCAGGAGGGAGGGGGGTGTTGGCAGTAGTCAGAGGCATAGACGATGCGAAAGCATGTGAAGATAAATCACAATGAAGTAGTGGGGAGCCAGATAGATTATTTTTCAAACAAATATGTCTTATAATACTTTTCAAAACTCCCAACAGTGATTTTCATCACTTTTGTACCATATGTAACATAGAGCAACCACTTTTGTAATTTGTAGCTCCATTTTCTGCAAGCCGAGGAGTCCTTGAGCTTGAGGAGCTTAGGTAGAACAAGCCTAAAAGTTTTGGTTATTTTTGGATCCCCTTTACCCTTTCAAATAGCACCTAGAACCTATTTTTTAACTATGCCGGTCACTGGATGTGAAACGGTCAAAACTAATCTAGAATCTATAAAAAGAGCTAGAGAGCTCATTTTTCAAGTTGGTTAGTGTTGGTTAGTGTGAGCTTAGAGTTATTTTGAGCTTGTAATTGAGATCTTGAGTAATAGAGTCTATTTTCCTACCTTCCATTGTGTCTTGCTTGTCTCTTCATTGTGTGTGTGTATGTGTGTGTGCATATCTATGCTTCTCACCTTCACTCTCACTTCATCTCACATTCACGATCTTCATATCACTCCTATCTCTTCCGTGGATTGACATTAAGGAGGTGGAGCTTCTTAACGTGGTACTCACCATTGTGCGAGAGCAACACCAACAGAATTTCCAACCATTTGAGAGCGTGGTTATGCAAGGACCAAAAGGGCTTCATCAAAGGTAGGTAAGTCTTGGAAGTCATTATAGATATTTGGGAAGGTCTCGACTTCACAAATGAGTTAGGACAAGATGTGGTTTTCCTCAAGATCAACTTTGACAAAGCTTATGAGAGGTTGGAATGGGACTATATTCTGCAGTCACTTAAAGATCTCGGATGCAGCCAGAAATTCACCAAGATGATCTCGACCCTTCTGGGAAACACATCGACTCAAATTAATGTTAATGACCAACTTTTGAAGGTGATGAAGATTAGAAGATAGATCAGACAAGGGTGCCTGTTGGCTCCCCTTCTCTTTGCCATTGCCATAGAAGGGCTTAGCCGACTGGTGGATCAATAGGTGGTAGTAGGTAAAATCAAAGGCCTTCGATTGCCTCATGACCATGGCCAGATTACCAAGAGATGTTTTGCCGATGATATGAATGCCTTTGTCCACAATGATAGTACCAGATTGGAGACATTTTGGAGGTTCCTAGATATTTTATGCGAAGCCTCTCGTTCCACGATCAACCACTCAAAGACTGCTTTTAGAGCTATCGTCGGGACCCAACTTGACCTTCTCCTTAATCATGGCTGTCCAAAACATTCCTCAAGGTGAAATTTTCTGGCTTCTTTGGATTCGCTTAGGTTTCGGCATCTCGATGGAACAACGGTGGAACTGGGTCCTGGCAAGACTCAAAAGCAAGTTAAACTATTGGAGAGGTATGCAAATCAATCTCGCTGGTCGCACAATGGTTATCAACACATTCAGAGCAAGAGCTGTCGAAACTGAATAGTATTTCCAAAAGCTTCCTTTGGACAGGCGACCAGAATAGGAGGGGTTTCCTAAAATCAAGTGGTCCATCTGCACCAACCAAAGAGAGAGTGGGGGCCTTGGCATTCTAGAAATTGGGTGCATGGCTAACAAACTTGCTGCAAAATGGATGATTAAGGCATGGTGCAATGGGGAGGCCTTGTGGGCCAAGTTGATCTTCAGAAACAAGAACACGTTGACTTTCGTGGGATTCCTAAATTGGAAGAATCTTGACATTCTGACCCTTTTGTTTTCTCCGATCTCGGTTTTCCCAAAAGGCTCTAATCTCGTGTGCTCACTATGGAAGACTTGGAATAAAGTCAAAAGCTTCACAAGAATTAGTGAAGATTGGAAGTGGGCAGCTCGTATCAGACAAAACGACTCTATTTGGTTTTCGATCCATGGCATCCAGATCGTGGAATCTTGGAACATTCGAAATGCGAAGAGCCTATGGAACAAAGGCTTCAAAAAATGGAAACATCTCTGGAAACAAGACACCAATCAGTGGCTCAACTTTGATGATATTGATCCTAGCGTCAACATTACCTATGAAGAATGGAATACTTTGCAAAGCAGACATCTTCCCTGGGACCACTCTAAAGTTCATCTTCTCATGGGGCATGACACGCTGAGCCCGCTTGGCCTCAAAGGGCACAATGGTAATTGCCTAACAAAAATCCCGAGCATCAAAGAAACCATTGATTATCAGGCTAACCTCAACAAGAAGTGGTGCCTGTCATGGATGTGACTGCGATGGGACATGAAGTTCATGGCTATTTGGCACCCTCTCATAGAAATCAAAAATTTTATCCTCTTATGGAAAATTCTTCATCGTGGGATCTGGACCAACCTAAAGGCTGACAAAATTTGTGGGGTGCCTCCCTCGTGCAAGCGCTGCTACTGGTCCATTGAAGATGTTTCTCACATCTTCTTTACTTATCCCAACTCCAATAGGCTCTAGCAGATTGTAGGAAAGAAAATTAGACTTTAGAAACATATTAGTTGGCAACAAGCTCTACTGGGAGAAGCGATCGGCTGCTCCACGACTCTCTGGAATGCCATCAGAGGGGAGATCCTATGGAAGATCTGTTGGGAAAGATGGATGGACACTCCAAGAAATGAGTAGGTACTGCCAAATCCTGATTTGTACTAGCCTCTTGAAGCTTTAGAGTTGCGTTGTGGGCCCTCTTAGCTTTCCAATGACACTATACAAGCGCCTATGTACTTTGGAAATGATGTAAGAAAAGATTGCATCAAAACAGACTACTACAAATTTGAAGGATCAATGAAAAGCTTCTATTTTTTACCACACACCTACTGCTTGTTATGCTCAGTGCTACCAGTACACTAGGAATTAGAAAAATTCCTCTTAGATTTATCTAATTAGCTTAGCAAGCTAATTATTCCAAGTGGAATCACTTGAAATGATGCACTATACACAGAGCAATCAATTTAGCAATTGAATCATTACCCTCGATTTTTTAGGACCTCTACAGAGTTTGACCAGTGAGTGCTTCGATGCATTTTTCTCCACATTGGCTGAATAGATTCCCTTCAAAATTTTTAAGCAAATAGAAAACTTGGAGCTAATTCCAACAAGCTATAGATCACTAAAAATGATCAAGAATTGACTGAGATATGAGCAGCACAAGTTACTAGTTATGAATGACTATAACAGAGAGATCATAGATGAACAATGTAGATGTATTGTATTAATGAACAGTATTGTACAAGATCATAGGCTTGAAAATCATAGTCTAATGATGGAGATTAGTGTAGGCTACAATGTAGACCTCACACTCTTACAAAATAGCAATGGAGAACTCAGGAATTGAGTCACTTCTTACCTACGACTTTTACATGCTACATTTCATAAGTGCTTCATTCAAATTTGAATTTGAATTCACCTTTTGGCTCTCTCTAAAAGCTAGTCCTTCAATCTAGGAAATATTCCCTCAATGAAGTAGTTACTTTTCTATCTAACAAGTCCACGAGTTTTTGGTAGGTGATTACAAATATTCTCTCAAGTAAAAAAAATGACTTTTACAAATGGTAAAGATGAAATATTTTCCAAGCAATGGTTTCCATGGAGCTTCATATGTTTATGAACTTCAAGCGAAATGTGTGGGCTTGGACTTTGCACCAATAGCTCCCCCCCCCCCCCCCAAGCCAAGCATTTTGTCTTGGTCTCCATCTTCAATCTTCATGAATATACTACAATCCAATCATTGATTTAAACTTGCAAAGTTTTGTACCATCTAATGCTTTACTCAATGAGTCTGCGCATTGCATATTGGTTGATACATATGCCAACTAAATTTCCTTGCTCAATAGCTTCTCTCTCACATAATGATAGTGTACCTCTATATGCTTGTTCCTAGCATGATAAATGGGATAAGCTGCAAGTGTAGTGAGCTGGCATTATCTCCAAAAATCATTGGAGATATAGTATGCAAACTCAAATCTGTGTATAACAGTATGATCCATATGGCCTCTTGAGTAGCATTGGCCAATCCTATATACTCTGCTTCTGTAGAAGATAAAGCAATAGTAGGTTGCTTCTTTGAAGAACATGATATAGGTTTATCAGCTGCAAAGGATAGGTGTCCTCAAGTACTCCTTCTATCATCTTTGTGTCCTGCCCAATCTGCATCTGAATAGATCTTGATGTCCAAGTCTGATGTATAAGGGAAATACAAATTTGAGTACCCTTAAGGTACTCCAAGATCCTTTTGGCAGCCTCCAAGTGAGGTGCCCTAGGCTTGTGCATGAACTGACTTAGAACACTTACTCCATAAGCAATATCAATCCTTGTCAATGTAGCATAGTTCAAGCTTCCCACTATGCTTTGATGACCTGCAATGTTTTCAAGTACATCACCTTCATGAGCACTTAATTTTAGGTTTACCTCCATTGGAGTACTTGCAACTTTGGCATCCTACAAATGAAACTTCTTTAACATATCCTGTATATACTTTCTCTGAGTAATATAGATTCTAGAGTTAGTATAGACTAACTCAAGTCCAAGAAAATATTTTAGTGAGCTAAAGTCACTAATTTTGAACTCCTTCATCATCTGATTCTTGATATGCTTGATGCAATTAGCATCATTACCTGTGAGTATGATATCATCAACATATACACATAGGTATATTACCTCTGAATTACTTCTCTTGATGAACAGAGAAGTATCTACTTTACTCATGTTAAAACCTTAATCCTGAAGATAAGTAGTCAACTTATGGTTCCATGCCCTAGGTGCCTGCATCAATCCATAAAGAGCTTTGTTCAATTTACATACATATGTTACCTTGTTTGGGTCCTCATAGCCAGAAGGTTGAGACATGTACACCTCCTTTGAAATCCAACCATTTACAAATGCATTTCTTACATCTAACTGATACATGTCTTTGATGGAGCCACACTTACCAATACCTTGATGGTTGGCATTTTGGCCACATATGAGAAGGTTTCTTCATAATCAGCTCCTTGGGTTTGTGCAAAACCCTTAGCCACAAGTCTAGCTTTGTACTTGCTTATTCATCCATCAAAATTCCTTTTGATCTTATAGATCCATCTAGAACCAATTACCTTCATAGACTCCTTCTTTGGTACTAGTTCCCAAGTATCACTCTCCTTGAGTGCTTCAATTTCCTCATCCATAGCTTCCTTCCATTTTGCCTTGGTCTTTGCCTCTTCATATGATGATGGCTCTTCAAATGACAAGTCTTTTGCAAGATAAACAGAGTGCTTAGTAACTAGGGAAGTGTCATACCCATATCTGATTGGCTTCTTGCTCGCCCTTTGTGATCTTTTGATTGCTTGGTTGGATGATTCAGGTATATCCTCCAACTTCTTCATCTTGACTTTGCCATTGGACTTCCATGCCTTGAACTCTTCTAAGTTGATGATGTCCTCATCATCTGAGTTGATATCTCCATTCTGAGTAGGCTCCTCCTTAGTGAGGCTTATGAAACTCCTCTTCGAAGTCATAAGGTAGCTTTACTTTCCTGCATTCACCATCAAACCAAGAGTCATTCTCATCAAAGACAACATCTCTTCTGACCATGAATCCTTTGTTTGAAGGATTGTAGAACCTATATCATTTCTGATTCAGGTCATACCCTATGAAGATGCACTTCTCTACCTTAGGGTCTAGCTTACCTCTTATCTGAGAAGGGATATGCACATAAGCTACACATCCAAAGATCGTGCAATGATCAAGTGATGGTCTTCTGCCATGCCATGCTTCATATGGGGTCATCCCATCAAGAGATTTATATGGCAATCTGTTTACAAGATAAGTAGCAGTAGACACACTCTCTGCCCACAAGTGGTTAGGTAATTTTTTCTCATTCAACATTGACCTAGCTATTTCAACAATTAATCTATTTCTCCTCTCTGCCACCACATTTTGCTAAGGGGTATACCTTGTTGTAATTTCTCTCTTGATTCCTCTATCCTACAAGAAGGCATCAAAATCATTTGAGAAGTACTCACGTTCTCCATCTGATCTTAGTCTCTTTAGGTTTCTCCCTATTTGGTTCTCAACAAGTGCAAGATATTTTTTAAAGCAACTGAATACTTCATCTTTGTCCTTCATAAAGTACAATATAGTCCACCTACTATAATCATCAATGAAAGATACATAATACCTTGATCCAGAGATTGAGGGATCCTTACTTGGTCCCCATACATCTGTATGGACAAGCTCTAGGTAATCCTCATGCATGTAGCCTTTCCTTGAGAAGGGTAACCTATGAGATTTTCCAAACTGACAAGCACCACATTCATAAATCATGTGTTGCTTGGATACATTAGGTATCCCAAGCACACATTAATCTCTACATATTTGTTTCAAGGTTCTTTCACCAACATGCCCTAATCTCTTATGCCAAATTTTAAGTTCTAATAATGTTTGGTCTTTATAACTATAGAGTGCAATGTTCCTTGTATCCTCAAGTTCAAAAGTAAATAATCTACCTGTCTTTTCTCCTTTGGCTATTCTTTTGAACCCATGCTAGGGATCCTCTACAAATGCTCCATATTGGTTGAATCTAACCTGCAAACCCTTTTCCACAATCTCTCCGACACTCATCAAATTCTTGGTAATTGTAGGTACATATAGAACCCTACTCAACGGATTTTTGTTTCCATCACAGGTATTAACATTTCCTACTTTAATCACTGAGTGCTTGGTGTCATCACCTGTTTATACGTGATGCTTACCCTTTGGTTCCTCAAAGTTAGAGAGAAGAGCTACATTGCCTGCCACATGGTTTGAGCATCCTAAATCAATGTAGAAGAGATGGTCATCATTTATACCTGGTTTTGAAGTCATGTTCATAATCAAAAGAGAATCTTCTTGCTCCTATGTGTAGTTGTTGTAATATTTCCTTGATTTGTAGCCTCCTTGGTAATTGCTATTGTAGTTGTTGTTGTATCCTTGATGGTGATTGAATCTTCCTCTTGATTGTGTATATCCACCTCTTTGATATCCTCTACCTCTCTGATTCTTGAAGTTCCTAAAACACTCATCTGTAGTACGATTTGACCATCCACAAATATTGCATGGTGAGGAGTTAAAAGGTCTCCCCCTACCTTGCTTACCTCCTTTGCCCCTTCCTCTTGATGTTCTACCTCTCCCTGCATAGTTGGCTTGGGAGGTAGTTCCTTCATCTTCAACTTTTTTGTTCTTCCCTTTCTCTTTAGACTTACTTTTATCAGTGTATAGGGCAGAAGAACTATTAACTCTTGATGAATCTCCATTCTTGTTGAGCTTGGATTCATGGGTAAATAGTTTCCCCATGAGTGTGGTAAGATCTGGAATCTGCATGTCCATGTACAAGTCCATGGCAGTTGTGAAGCTCTCCCATTTGTCATCAGCTTTAATGAATTTTTTCACTTGTCTTACAATCTGCTCCTCTTCAATTTCTTCTCCTATGCTTGCCAATTGATCTACTACATCTTTGACTTTGGTCACATACTTTGAGATCCCTTGTTTAGGTTGCTTTCTTTGAGTGGTAAATTCAATCCACAATTGGTTCTTCCTAGCCCTTGTGTTGGAAGAGAAGTAAGAGGAAAATGTTTCCCAAGTCTCTTGGGATGTCTTATAGTTCCTAATATGTGGAAGAAGAAAATCAGAGATTGAGTTAAGTAAGTAGGACTTTGCTAATGCATCCTTGGCACACCATGTGTTAAGTCTTTCATGCTCCTCTCTTGTAGGTTGTCCTTTGCTTTTGAATATGGGCATCTCCTCATCTCTTGAGATGTATCCATAGAGGCTCCTTCCTTGTAAGTATGTCTTCATCCTCAGGGACCATGCTTGATACTTGTTCCTATCCAATTTATCAATGAACTAAGGAAAACCATCTCCCATTTTACTTTAGCTTTGCTCTCATACCACTTTTGGGAAAGATGGATGGACACTCCAAGAAATGAGTATGTACTGCCAAATCCTGCTTTGTACCGGCCTCTTAAAGCTTCACAGTTGCGTTGTGGGACCTCTGAGCTTTCCAATGACACTATACAAGTGCCTATGTACTTTGGAAATGATGTAAGAAAAGATTGAATCAAAACAAACTACTTCAAATTTGAAGGATCAATGAAAACCTTGTATTTTTTACCACACACCTGCTGCTTGTTATGCTTAGTGCTACTAGTACAGTAGGAATTAGAAAACTTCCTCTTAGAGGTATCTGGTTAGCTTAGTAAGATAATGATTCCAAGTAGAATCACTTGAAATGATGCACTATACACCGAGCAATCAATTTAGCAATTGAATCATTACCCCTGATTTTTTAGGACCTCTATAGAGTTTGACCAGTGAGTGCTTCGACAAGCTTTTCTCCACATTGGCTAAATAGATTTCCTTCAACATTTGTGAGCACGTAGATAACTTGGCACTGATTCCAACAAGCTATAGATCATTGAAAATGATGGAGAATTGACTAAGATATGAGCAATACAAGTTGATAGTTATGAATGACTATAACAGAGAGATCATAGATGAACAATGTAGATGTATTGTATTAATGAACAGTGTTGTACAAGATCATAGGCTTGAAAATCATAGCCTAATGATGGAGAGTAGTTTAGGCTACAATGTAGAGCTCACACTCTTACAAAATAGCAATGGAGAACTCGGGAATTGAGTCACTTCTTACCTGCGACTTTTACATGCTACATTTCATAAGTGCTTCATTCAAATTTGAATTTGAATTCAACTTTTGGCTCTCTCTTAAAGGTAGTCCTTCAAGCTAGGAAATATTCCCTCAATGAAGTAGTTACTTTTCTATCTAACAAATGCATGAGTTTTTGGTAGGTGATTACAAATATTCTCTCAAGTAAAAAAAACGATTTTTACAAACGGTAAAGATGAAAGATTTTCCACCTTAAGTAAGCCTTAATCCTGCTTTTAGATTGTTCTTGGTAGCTCATGTAGTACATGTAAATCTTGACTCATCACCGGAAACTAATGGTCGCCATCCATGATCCTGATGGTAATGAGAAAGAGGTGTTCACCAACTGGTTGGTCATCCTAGAACCAATGACCTCTGTCCTTAAATGCACACTCCAAAGGGAATTTGTTGACCTCCATTTGTTGGGTTTCCTTAGAATCTTTAGAAGCCATATGCATTTTAAATACAATATGTGATTAATATGTGAAAAAAAATCTTCCTTGTTCCATAGTGCTCAAGAATTCATCATCTGTTATTTTTAATAGGCCCCCCCTCAAATTGGTGAGCGAATAATGATACTTGATGACTTAATATTTTTTCTTTTTTGATTTTTCATTTGCTCAAAGAAACATAAAATGGTCAATCATAGATCAAGCAGTGGTTGGTAATAGTTAGTAGGAGTCCTATACTACTACGTACATGTGAGAATCTCTTTGTGTTGAAGGAAATTTGCACCACTAAATAGTTTAAAGAAGCCATGTGTCAAATGCAAGGCCTTGTAGTGTGACCCTATTATGCATACTCTAGGGGCATTCAGCTCATCAAGAGTGAAATTCTGAAACTACTTCTCCTAAATTTATTATTTTGGTGCTTCCTTTTGTCTCCATATTTGATGTGTCTTTGTAGCACTCTTTCTATTTTCCACCATTGCTGGTAGTTGGGGTTTCAATGCAACTTTCTTTGTGTTAAGCTGCCATATGTATTTGCATTGAATACGTGTCTTCCTTGGTTTCTTTGGCCTTGTTCTTCTTTGCTTTGCTTGAGATTTTGTAGTAGTATACTGCTAGTGATTGATCTCCTTAGCTAATGCTATGATATCTTTCAGAGCTTTTTCCAACGTCCTCTTTGGGATCCAAATTTGCATTTGTCTTTGAGCTTCAATGAGTTTTTTGGGTAGCCATTCATGAATTGTCCTTGTGTTGATTTGGTGTGCTCTTCCTTTCTTGAATGATTTTCTTTGTCCATGGTTTGTCAATTGTGCTTGTTGTATCTTGCATCTATACTCTTGAAGTTGGTCCTTAGGAATCCATCTCTGCCTCATTTTCTTATTGTCTATCTCTTCCTTCTATTGGGTGTGTTGACAATTTTCCGCATTCCTCTCTAGAATGAATGAGCTCACTAAGGCTCTCTGATATGATCTCTCGAGAAAGAGGCTTTGGCTAATCACACATAGTACAAGAAATTTCATCGACACTTATAGTAGCTTGAAGAATAGAATCCATAGATAAAGATTTTGGTTAGGATTTTGAATCATGCATACTTTGAGTTTGTCCATTAAGGTTTTCCCTATCCATTGTCTTTAGTGGTTTCTCATCTAGGAGACTAAAGACTTCTCTATGCCCTACCTTGGCTAAAATATATCCTTGGGACAAATGTATTATCACCTCTTGTTTGTAAATCCAATCTTGTCCTCCAAGTAGTTCTTCTAGTATATTAGAGTCTTTACAGACCAATAGTCTTTGTTGCATAGTGGTGTTTCTCTAGGTTTAAGGATAAGAATATTTCTCATTGGAATTCAATGATATTTCCTCCAATTGCAACCATATAAGCTTTTGTTGGATTAAGAGACATTTCTAATTTTTCCATTAGAGAAGCATGTACACTACTCAAGGTTGTTCTTGTATCAATTTATGAATCATCCAAACAATATTCTTCCTTTCCAATCCTAGGTTTAGATAAGGTTTTCATGGTATGTTTCCTAGGGTTTTTATGTTTTTGGCATGATAATTTGCCATGGGATGAGGTCCTCGCCTCATAAGTATCTCTCATCATGTTCTTTGATCCACTCCTTACATTTTCTAATTCTTTACAAGGCTTCAAGTCTTGCTTCTTCTGGCATTCTTTGTTCTTCTTTTTCTTTAGAGTTTGCACTCCTAAGATCTTGTCAACATGTCAAGGGTTCTATATATCTTTTAACTCTACAACCACTAATCAAGGCATGTACAATCCTTGCACTATTTCCTTGTCCTATGGATAAGCCACAAAAGGACGTCGGTCAATTATTCTATGGGAACTTACACTTGAGACTTCACACATAGCCATGTGATATCCCAAAGCTGCATAGGCATCTGTACTAGGCTGATATCTACACTATCTTCTCAATTTCATTCTCTGGATGCGTTCCAAAGCCTCTACCTGTGCTTCTTCTCGAATTCGTTTTTCTTCTTCTCTACGTTTCTTGGTAGTATTAATTCAATTAAGCATTTCCTCCGTAAGGGGTTCTTGATATAATTTGACTCAGCATCCACTAATGTAACTAGGGAGAACATCACCTTCTAGAGTGGTTAATTGAATGGTTCCACTAGTCGAGATCCTATTAATAATCATTGGCCCATAACCTCTCTTTTCGAATTTTCATTCATGTTATTTCAGGGTGTACACCAAAACTAAGTCTCCGGCTTTCAAGCCCTTATCCTTTACATGGGCATCAAAGTATGCCTTTTGTATTTTCTTAGATGCATAAATCCCTGCGGCTACTCTTACTCTCGTTTCACCTAAAAGATCCTTGAAGAGAGTTCATGACGTGTCCACTCCTGCTCCTATGCTACTTTGAGTGTAGGTATCAAGAAGTCCAATGGTAGCACTGCATTCTGGCCAAATACCATTTGAAAGGGTGTGGCTTGGCGTACCATTTTATAGGCAACTTGGTATGCCCAAACAACATGGTGTAGTTGTTTGTCCCAATCAGAGTGTTTATTATTCACTAATTTGGTCAACACAATGCATATAATCTTATTGGTGCTTTCGGCTTGCCCATTAGCTTGTGGATGATAGGGGGCAGACTTCTTATGTACTACCAAGAATTCTTGGAGAAGATTTTCAATGACTTCGTTCAGGAAGTGAGTACCTCTATCACTTACTATCTCTATCGGTAGTCCATATCTAGTGAACACGTTCTCAAATAAAAACTTAGCTACCATTTGAGCATCGTTCTTCATTGTGGCTTTTACTTCTACCCACTTGGTGAGGTAATCTGTGGCAACAATAATGTATTTAGCATGTGAACTTTTAGCTGGGGGGTTAATAGGACCCACAAAGTCTATTCCCCCCTTAGGGAATGCATGTCCATCCATCATAGGCTTCAAAGGCATCTCATCTTTCCGTATGGGATATTGAGTTTGTTGACAAATGTCACACCACTTCACATAGGTATGTGCATCCATGTGAAGGGTTGGCCACCACATACCTGCAAATAGGATTGCCTTAATCACAGGGTTTGGTCCAAAGCGCCCTCCTGCTACACCTTGGTGAGCAGTTTCCAAGATTTTAAGATATTTCTAATGGACACATAGTCTCAAATATCCGTCTTTTCCATGCTTGTATAGATTATCACCAATGAGTGCGTAATCTAGGGCTTCTTGTTCTAAACTTCTTTGCCTAGCCACGATCATATCTTGAGGGAATGTTTTCGTCCTCATGAAGGCTACCAATGGTTCACTCCAATCTGGTATTAGAGACACTTGCTACAGTGTAGCGTGCTCCACAGGTGGTCCAATAATGATAGATTGGGCATTCCTTACACAACCTATGGACATCTGCATCCATAGTCGACCAGTGCACTCCAAGTCTCCTTAGTGTCTGTAAAGTTCTTTGCCTTGAGTAGTGTTGCTCTAATTCACCCACATGTGCTAATTGCAACCATTTCACGTACTCCTCCTCTTCCACACAACAAGCTAATATCCCTTGATTTGTATGCTTGTACATACTTCTTGCCATGATATGGTGCTTTTGGGCTTTTACTACCTCCCGATCTTGAGTGTTCATTACTGGGTGTTTTGGTCCATATGTCAATACTGGTACTAATGTCTTGGCCCATTGCAGTACAAATTCCAAACTAAACAAGTAAGCATCATGACGATCATCAGAAACTCCTTGTGGGGCCTCTATGGATGTGAGCCGTGAGAGATGATCTTCTCTCAAGTGAGTCTTGCCTTTCCTCACTACTACCTCAAAGTCATATTCCATTAGTAGAGAAACCATCTTACTAATCTACCTATATTGCAAGGCTTGTTTACCAAGTACAGTAGAGCTTGATGATCAGTAAAAAATTTAAACTTATTTGCAAGAAAATAGTGTCTAAACTTTTTTACCGCATACACCATGACTAGTCCTTCTTGTTTAGTATTGGTGTAATTCCTTTCTGCAGCATTCAATTGCCTACTTGCATAAGCAATTGGTAGATCCATGTTACCTTCACCCGTAGGTTGCGCAAGGACACATCCAATGGCATAGTTGGATGCATCCACATGCACATGGAATGGCTTGTTCCAATCTAGGGTAGTCAAGATTGGTGCCGAACACAATCTTCTCTTGAGCTCATTAAAGGAGCTTTCACATTCCTCAGTCCACTCGAACTTAGTCAAAAGGGAGTATCGAGTATTTGCAATGATTGCATACATATGAATGAATCAGCAATAATAGCCACAATGCCCCATGAAAGCTTGTACCTCCTTGACATTCCGTGGCCTGGGTAGCTCCACAATAGCTCTCACTTTCTCCTCATCCATGGATATGCCATTTTTTGAAACTATGTGTCCTAGAATCTTTCCTTGCCTGACCATAAAAACACACTTTTCTGGGTTCAAGCAGACTTGATATTCTTTGCATTTGTCAAAGATAGCTCTCATCTTAGGGATATGCATTTGTCTCATATTGGAATGTGCACAGAGATCATCAACATAGACTTCCAAATTCTTCCTTGAGAATTCTTTAAATACATGACACATTAGCCTCTGAAAGGTAGCGGGTGCATTGGTGAGACCAAATGGCATTACCCAAAAAGCAAATATGCCCCACTTCGTGGCAAAAGCTGTCTTATGCTGATCTTTTGGAGCTATGGCCACTTGATTGTAGCCAGAGAAGCCATCAAGGAAGTTGTATACTTCCTTGCCTGCTACTCTTTCTAAGAGATGCTCGGTGATAGGAAGCGGATAACTATTTCCAATAGTGGTTACGTTAACTTTCTTCAAGTTAATGCATACATGTAACTTCCAATTCTTTTTGGGCACCACTACGATGGGGGATACCCACTCAGTGTGCTCAATTTCATAGATGAATCCAGCTTCAACCAAGCGATCTATCTCTTCTTTGATCTTGGAAGCATAGTTGTCATTATAGGTGTATGGCTTCTGCTTAGAGGGTTTGGCATCTGAGGTCATGGGAATTGTATGTGAGCATATATCAGGGTCTACACCTTTCAAATCCTTGTAACTCCAAGTGAATACATCTTTGTATTCTCTTAGCAAGGCTATCAACTCTTGCTCCTCTTCCTCCGTGAGGTCATGTCCAATGTATGTGCATTTTTCTTCTCCTTCTTCCATGGTTACAAGAACCTTCTTGGTGGTTTCTTCTTTATCATAGGCCTCTCCAACTTAAGCATCCGGTTTAGGAATTCTCATCATGACTCTCTTATCTTCTATCTCATACTTCTTAAAGTTTTCAGGGACCTCAAACAAAGATTCTTTCTCCTCTGATGTGGCTTATTTCTTCTTCATTTTCTTGCCTTCATTCTTAGTGGTTACCTATGTGGCTAATCTTACATCATTTGTAAGTTCTTCATGTCTCTGAGGGTGAGCTTCTACTTCGTAGAAATATTCCTCATTTGATGCAAAAGGTGGGCCCATAATAATTGACTCTAGATCGGAGTCACTTGCATCCTCGAATGCATTAGTGCTAGGTTCACATTCTTCAATAATTGAATCACACATGATTGGCTCTATTGTGAATACTGAAATGTCATAGCCATCCTCGTCACAATGGGGTGTCCATTGTTCTTCATTGATGGCTACATCCATTGTTGCTAAAATTTCTACCCAACCATGAGGTACATATTCTTTGTCAACAAACACTACCAATGCATAGGCTGGGTCTTGAATTGATCTATGAGTTTCCTTCGCACCTACCTCTCTAGCTTTTTCTCTCTTCTCTTCTTCTACGGCTACCTTGCACATCCATAAGTGGGTGTCTTCATGTATCCATGAGGATCTTGATCCTATGGAATGCACTAACTCCGTATCGTCTTTAGCTCTATGGATGGGATCCCATTGAATAGGGGGTACGTCTCTATGAGAGTAATCCTTGAGATTGACTTTGGTTTTAACGCCTAAGTGTTGCAAGTACAAAGAATTGGTTCCCCAATCTTGTAATACTTGCAACCACCGCATAAATGGTCTTCCCAAAATCATCTCATAGGCCTGATTCTTGCTAAAGTCACATATGTCAAAAGTATGCTCAAACTCTACACCGTATGTAGTGAGAGTTATTCCTTCTAGCAGTCCTAAGGGTATCTCAATATGACCATCGGCCATTTGCAATTTCATTCTCGTGTGCCTGAGTGTTGGCTTGCCCCAACGCTTCATAAGGATGTGGTAGCAATTGTGACTCCTGCGCCTCTGTCCAAAATTGCCTTGGTGGTGTAACCTTGATGGGTAATGGGAAGATAGGTGTTTCCTTCTTCTCCTTCGCTCATGTCTCCTATCTGGTTGAAAGGTATTTCTAGCATTGTTCCATGAGATCCTACCTGTGAACGAGGGTTTGCCACTTCTGGCACTTGATTGGCTACATGTTTCCATAATTCTAGCTTAACCTTAAGTAGCTCTTCTAAAGTGAGATTGCAGTGCACTTTAGTGTTCTTCACTACCTCTATGTTCCTAGGTATGACTGAGTAGTCTTCATTTCTTACCATCACTATGGGTGCTCTCATACAAGTAGATTGAGCTTCTCATGGGCCGGTGAAATGGGGTAGTTCATGTAGGGAATTAGACGTGAAGTCTAATCTCTCCTGAGATTGGGGACTCTCCTGCTCTCCATAAATGGAGGGAATGTCTTGTGGGAATTGATCGTGTGCTTCATCCACAAGTTCAATGGGAGGAGGAGCTTCATTATCTTTAGCCCATTTCTCTTCTTGAATCTCTCGTAGGAATTCTGGTGAATACCGATTCATAGAAGAAGATGCATCTGGTTCTGTGGAGTTATGCACATAAGCTTCTTGGGTAGGAAGGCTTATTCTTTCACTTGCCTTGTCCTTACTTTGAGAGGCAGAGTCCTTTTCTAATTTTGCAATTAGACTCTCCAATCTTTCTAACAATCCATCAAAGTGCAACTATGTCTTAGCTGAACTAGAGAAGTTAAAGAGGCGATTGGCTTCAAACATGCTTTGAGCCAACTCCACCATCTTAGCACAAATTTTAGTTCATTCAAGCTCTAGTTTCGCTCTAGGGTAACACTTTTCATGATCTGTTACGTTTGGCCCTTCTTGTATTCTAGCCTCATATGCCTTAAGCATCATGTCTATGTCCTCGAAAGTGGGATCTGCTAAGACTGATCCTACTCTAGGGGGTGGTGGGATTGTGTGAGGTGGGTTGGAAGGTGGCGGATTGGATGGAGATGGGAATGATGGGTGTGGAGTAGTGGTTCACTCGGGTCTTCATAATAATATGACTCATTATGTTCAGGTGACTGCACGTAAGCATGTGGGCTATCAATGTGAGTAGAGTCAAAACTATGATCACTAGGGTCACTTTCTGAAAGCAATGGTGTTATTGGCACTATGGATCTATTCGAATTCTCTTCTGTAGCTGCGTACTTCACTCAATCACATTGTTTGGAGTAGGAGGTTGTTGAGCTAACACAAGCTGAGGCCTTTGTTGGGTTTGGTATGGTTGTTGATAGGGTTGCTATGGTCTGCCGTATTGTTGTGGTGGGTACTGGTTCTGGTATCTTCCCTGTTGTGGATATGGTTGAGGATAATTTTGTCTGATAGTTTGTTTGTTATAGGGACAATCTTGTGCATTGTGGTCAGTGTATCTTCGCTCTATGGTGCAATATTGGCTGCTAGGGTTCACTTGGTGTTGAGCCATAATGGGACATACATTCACCATATGGTCACTGTTGGCAGTAGCCAATGGCATAGACATCAAGGAAGCATGTAAAGACAGAGCACAACAAAGTAGTAGGGAGCCAGTCGAATTCTTTTTTTCAAACAAATATGTTTCAAAATACTTTTCAAAAACCTCCAACGGTGATTTTCATCACTTTTGTACCATATGTAACATAGAAAAGCCCTTTTTGTAAATTCTAGCTCCATTTTGTGCAAGCTGAGGAGTCCTCGAGCTTGAGGAGCTTAGGTAGAACAAGCCTACTAATTTTGGATATTTTAGATCTCGTTTACCCTTTCAAATAGCACCTAGAACCTATTTTTTAACTATGCTGGTCACTAGATGTGAAACCGGTCAAAACTAGTCTAGAATCTATAAAAAGAGCTAGAGAGCTCATTTTTGAGGTTGGTTAGTGTGAGCATAGAGCTATTTTGAGCTTGTAATTGAGATCTTGAGAAATAGAGTATATTCCCTACCTTCCATTGTGTCTTGCTTGTCTCTCCATTGTGTGTGTGTATGTGTGTGTACATCTCCATGCTTCTCACCTTCACTCTCACTTTATCTCACATTCACGATCTTCATATCACTCCTATCTCTTTCGCAGATTGACATTAAGGAGGTGGAGCTTCTTAACGTGGTTCTCACCATTGTGCTAGAGCAAAACCAAATTTGGCGCCGTTGCCGGGGATCAAGTCCAAGACGAATGTGTGATGGTAAGAGTATAGCAAGAGGTGGCGTTGGAAGGTAAAAATTTCAGTTTTTGTTGTTGCTTTTAATTAGTTTTTAGTGGTTTTCATCTCCTCTACACTCCTTCTTCACCACCACATCATCTTCTTCCACTCCAAAAAAATCAAAAAATTCGCCATATCCACCCATTCTCCTCATTTCCCCTCATTTGTGCATGCGAGAGAGAGAGAGAGAGCTTTTGTGCTTGTATGTACTTGTGTGTTTTTGAGTTTTCTTGCAGGTACAGAGCTCCAATGCATCAGGAAAGCTTCCAAAAGGTAAAAAATCACTTCTATCAGAAATCTACCGTGTGTGTCAGACCATCGTGATGGTCTGCCAACTTCAACATTTTTGGTAAGCGACCACACCACGAGGTAGGCGACATAAGCGCATAAACAAATCCACACTTGCAATTCAAAAATTCACATTTTGGTGGACCATCGCGATTGGCTCAGACCATCGCAATTGTGTCACACCATCGCGATTGGCTCACGCCATCGCGATGGCTCGGCCGGACCATCGCGATGGTCTCACACCATTGCGACGGTTCACTTGAGCCATCGCGATGGTCCCTAACGATCACGACGATCCCGTCGACCCCACGCCATCGCGATTGGCTCATGCCATTGCACCGATCCTGCAACGTGTCAAGATAGACCATCGCGATTGTTCACTAGCCACGCCATCACGACGATACCAGGTATGCCATCGCGATGCCCCGAAATTGGACCATCGTGATTGGCTCAAGCCATCGCACCCCGTGACCATCGCGATGGGCTCACACCATCACGACGGTTCTGTTGACCGTTGACCAATGCCATCGTGATTGCTCGTCGATTAGACCATCGTGACGGTTCACCTAAGACCATCACGATAGTGCACTTAGACCATCACGACGCTTCGTTTTAGACCATCGCGATTGTGCACTTAGACCATCGCAACGCTTCGCACCCCCGGACCATCGCGATTGTGCCACACCATCGCGACGGTTCACCTGAGCCATCGCGACGGTCTCAGACCATTGCAATTGTCCACCCCAAACACAATTTTTAGGGTTTGCTTTTTTGGGCAATTTTGGGGCTATTTTAAGCAAATTTTTGGGTGACTAAGCTCATAGGAGACCCCTTAGCTCATATTTGAAGAAAAACTTATTTGTCAGTTTTCACCCCCGAGGGCCTGAATGCTCATATCTTTTTCATCCGAAGTCTGTTTTTTGAGCTTTATAGCTCGTTAGAAAGCTCTTTACGAGTACTACGTGACCTCAATTGATTTTTTCAAAAAGAAGACATTGTTTTTTAGAGAGGATAATTTGAGGTTAACTATTGTTGGGACTAGAAAGCTGGGGGGCACTAAAAGTTTGGCCATAAGAGGAAGGACTTAAAAAAAGTGTATATATCAAAGTGCTTGAGCATCCAAATAAAAATTGGTATAAACATTCGATTTTTACAGGTCTAGCAAGGGCTATGAAGGGCAAGCAAAGCAAGGTAGTGAAGAACGCAGGGCTTGGGAAGTGCGACATCTTGGGCATCAGAGCGACCAAAGCAGTTAACTCGAGGTTGGAAGAATACTCAACCCCCTCAGTCAATTATTAGTTTAGGCTAAACGGTAGCATTGTGGATTAAGACGATAGGATCGCATCAAGTTGAAGAGATTAAATTCTTCAAGTCCAAGATTTAAGTAAGAGTGTGTGTGTACCTAAGTCAAGAAGTCTTAGGGACTTGTGCCAAAGAGACTAAATCTCATTTGCCACACAAGTGCGTATAGTGGGGAATTGACACACGCTTATTTGTAAGTCCGATGAAACGACCTAACCAAGTGTATGAGAACATGTACACAAATGATGGGAAATTAAGTGGTTCAGCTTACATGCATGAGAAAAGACTAATCCACCTCTCTAACTCACTCAAGCACTGAAAGTGTCTATCGCGATACCACTTACAACAGTTTTAACTAAATCGAGGATTTCTCCCAGCTCCAAACTCTGAATATGGCCAATAGTGGGTTCATTTTTGAAGCTCTTGACGAGACACATCTATTGGAGGTAGTCTCACTCGATTTTGACAACCATGCTTCAAGTTATGACCAAAATAGTGAATGGTGGGAAACACCCACACTCACTCCACAACTGCAACTAGCTCACACACACACTATAGTAGCTCACAAACAGTGGGGCGGGGTAGACAACAGTCCTACACACACATTCCAAGCATTAGACACACATAGAAGATCAAAGAGAAGATGAAAATCTACAAGAAAATAGCAATTTCGAAAATCAGGAGCTCTCCTTCTTCACGATGGCAAAAGTCTCTACAAAGAGTCACAAAGTGACTTATATACATGCGCCCTAAAAATGGTCCTTTCACACAAGTGCCCGGCACTTTATTAACTAATTTCTATTTTCCTACGATTTTACAAGAAATATATTACAATGATTTGGGATGATGCATCTAGGGGACTCCTCTAGTGCATTTACATGGCTTGAGGGAATTTCCTAAGACTTTGAAGAAGAAAAATATGCCCATTAAATTGAAAATTTTGGGGCTCCTCTTTTGTGCCTCTTTGCTCTGCAACACTCTCCCCCTCTTTGTCTTTGTCGTCCCTTGACAAGATTTTGCTTCTCGTTTGTAACTCGCCTAAGAGTTCTTAATACACGCACCCAGTGGTCAAAGCAGCAACAAGGACTGTCAGAGAATTTGTTATTTTATCCAAGGTATGTCCTTTGCTTCTGTTTGCCCCTTGGTATTCCTTACATCACACATCTGGGTTGTTGTATTTGGTCGGGCTGCCACGCACACCATCAGTGACTAAGAATGTGCTGTTCTTAGTCACTCACTTCAACTTTTCAGCCTCTGCCTCTTTCTAGCTTTTGGTCTTCTAATTTTTCTTTATCTTCACACGTCTGACCCTGTTGTATTGCTTTGAGCCTGTTTATTTTCTGCCATCGCACACTATTAGCGGGAGGATTATTACCTGCCAAGTATTGTCTTGCACTTCTTCATGGATACTTCATGGCCCTGGTCCGTCCTTCCCATGAAATGTCCTGGTTGTTGAATTAATTCCATTCCTCAGGACCTCGATGTTTGGCGTTGTTGCCTCATGCGTGCCCCTGCGGGGCTTTGAGCAGAGGGTGGTTCTTCTGCTTTATTATATTCATTCTTTACTTAGCAGTTTTGGTCTTTGATTTTCTTCTTCTTCTTTTCTTGCTTGATTCCCCTTCCACACATCTCCTCCTGAACTCTGTCGTCCCCGACAGGCTTTTTGTGGTGACGTGAGTACGTTTGTATAGCAGCTTGCTCTCGTTGATTAAGCAAATTTGCGTGACATATCATGAATTCTTTCCACTGGCTTGACTTCACTCCATCCTCCGGTGCTTGTCGGTGATCCGCAAAAAAGCTTGTTTCATAGGCCACCAGTCTTGAATTAAGATTCGAAGTCATCTTTACAAAAATTTCTGAATCAATTTTGAAGAAGCCAGTAAAAAATGCTTCTTCAAAAGTCTGCATATATGTGCTCTGCAAAAACATAAGTCATGAATAGTATGCCATAAGTGTTAATCGGCTCAGAATGGTGGAAAGATAAAAAACGAGAGCTTCAGATCCTTGTGTAATGCCGATGAAGTTCAAAAATGTACATTTCGTATGCTGGAAGACTTTAATAATAGTGAGTAGCATGCTAAAAATCTTATTCGTCATTTTTTGACTGCCAAATCCGGTACAGTCGCATATCGAGCAATCCAAAATTCCATGGTTTTCACCATGTATTCTTCTGTTGGAAGGTAATTACGCGGTGGACTTGGTAATAGTGGATAATTAAGCCATTGATGATTAATGCTACACTGGCACTATCCTTCCCAAAATTGTGACCAGGAGCGTCTGCGGGGTACTAGACAAAAAGATGGATTCACTTGAAGTGCATATGGCGATGCTTCCCATCGTACCCGCAGTGTAGGATTCTTTTCCAAAAGTTTGCGCGTCCATATCGGATCAGCCTTCTCGAATTCCTCTTGAGTATAATTGAAAGTATTATTGCTGAACTGGAGGTTGTTGTCAGACTCCTTATTTGTCATGGTCTTTGTATATTCTCTTGTTTGCTCTTTCAGGAGGCCATATGGTACATTAAATGGCTTTAATACCTGTTCCAAATTTTTGCTCTCAATTTGAGCTTCCTTCATGACCTTGATTACTTGATCTTCAAATGCAGCAGTAAGCTTGGACACCAGTAGTGCCCTCTCATCTCGGCTCAGTTCTGCAATATCCCGATGATTACGTTCTAACTAGATCTCCATTTCCTCTCTTATCGGCGAATGATGTAAGGGGGGAGAAAGAGGACGTACCTCGATCTCCTCAGTAGCCGCTGTGGATTTTGGAACTACTAATGTCCCCTCAGTTGCCTTTTGCTCTAGCTGCTCTTGTAGCTACTTTATCATCTCATCCTTTTGCTTGATTTCTTCATTGGCCTTAGCAATCGTGTCCTTGTTTTTGAGAATTTCTTCAGCTACGACAGCAAGGTGATCAATGTCTTCTTTACATTGCACATATATCTATTTTTGGCCTTTTTTCACTTTGTCCTTAGAGCTGCAGTATCATCCATATATCTCTTTTCCCATTCGGCAATGATTGCCTGCTCCTACTTGAGCTGATCTTCATACCTAGCCATCTTCTCCTCTATTTCCTTGATGTTTTGTTCTGGCCTTTCGTGAACCTCTATGGGCTGATCACTCAGAAGAGCTATCATTACCTCTTTGTTTCTGGTCCTTAGGTTTTTAGCCTCATCCATGTATACCTTTATTTGTGATTCTAATATTTTGCTTCTTGCATTCATCTGCGTCTTCTCGGCCTCGCTAGCCTCATATTTCTTCTGTAATTCCTGTAGTTCTTTTAATTTTGCAGTTTCTGTCTCTAAAGTTTTGCACTGTGTTAAATGCGCTTTTGCCGTCAGAACGCGTTTAAACTCTATTCGGGTTCTTGGGAGTGGAAGGGGTCTGAATAATCAGAGGCCCTATACTTGATTTTCCCAAATCAACTCACTCACATGACCTTTCGTTCAAAACAACTCTGCTAATCCAACTTTCTAACAGAAAACTCGGGCTCATTCCTTTACGGAATTACTATTCGTATTACAATCAATACATCTTAGTACATAACGCAGGGATAAACATTACCATAACACAGATTTACAGTAAACAACTTACAAATCATCGATTCAATACTTCACTTAATGTAAACATTACCGTAACCCAATCTTTACCGTACAGGTGCAGATAATCAAACAAAAACAGAAAGACACAGCAGTACGAAGAATTCTCAAACACACACTACGGAAACTCCACAGAACTTCTCGCTCAGACAGACAGTCTAACAATTCTTCTGGTCATCACCGAAAGTGTCCCTTCATTATTTATAAATGGTTACATCTCTTCGCAGCAACCTCTCAGTTTGTGCGGATGAAAAGGAAAAAGGATTTACAATTGCCAATCCGGCGGCTTACACTGGCACGCACGGTGGACTTGAACCCGCAGGTATACAAAATCTCATGGTTCATCTACTATACCCTGAAGATACATTGTTCTAGCTAACTTAAAAGTTCTGGCAATTTTCTTTTTTAATGAATCTAACATCTGTTTCAGGATTTCGGGTTCTACTAGCTGAGCATCAGTTCTTACTGAACTGGTTGCAATTACCTGGCTCATCAAAAATTCTGCCTATGTTTGTAGAAAGGCTTCCTGTAAGTAAAAATCATTTGATAAAGCTGCATCCCAGTTCACTTTCATGTCTGCAATCTGTTTATCAACTCTAGATAGTCTTTCTGCTTGAGCACCCAGTTGGTTTTCTCTTCTATCCAACTCTTGATTTTGAAATTGAATAGTCCGGTAGTAAGCATCACGCTCTCTTCGAATTGCTGGGATCTCTTTTTGTAACTGAGCGACCAACATCATCTGGCTTTTAAGAGCAGAATTGGATTCAGTCAGGGTGTCATTTGCGAACTCTAGCTCTATATTGGTTTGTTTTAGTAAAATGGACATTTCCTGTCCTTTCTACACTGCTTCAGCCAATTAATCTCTAGTTTCCTTTAACAAATCTCCTAGGGCTATGCGGGCATCCTCTTTATCTTTAAGTAGCTGCCGTAACTGAGGAATTTCGGCATCAGCAGCGCATAATAAATCATCTTTTTCTTTGACTTCAGCTAATGCAACATCTCGTTGTCTGATGACTGTTTCCTGTTCGTTAAGTCTGGCTTGGAGCTGTTGAATCTGGAAGTGCAGATTATGATTTTCTGCCTTCACCGCATCTACCTCTTCCTGGAGTGGATTAATGTCTGCTTCAAGAAAATCTACTTTATGCTGGAATTCTTGACGAAGATTCTTTGTAACCATTCTGAGTTGCACCGGAAGCTGCTGGGAAAACTGAATAAGCATGTGTCCCATGGATTCTAATTCTGTGAACATAGGAATTGGAGGAAGTAAAGGAGGAAGTGGTTGTGATGAAGAGGTTAAAAGATGAGTGGAATCTGGTGGAGAGTAATTGAGTGAGGAGGATGAAGCAGTAGGTTCCTCAAGAGCAAGGGGTGGAACAGGAACAATGGGTGGAGGAATGGGTTGCAGAGTATTAGCTGCTTCGGTAAGTTGTTGCGTAGTCACTTTGGGTTGGGCAATTGCAGATTCTACTATCGTAATCAATTCCTGAAATAGTTCTGCAATAATTACCTGCGTATCTTCTTGCACCTCTTGTTTGGACTGCTGCTGAGATTCGTCCTTAGAAGATGTGACTTTAGAATCAGCAGAAACACTTTGATCGTGTTGGTGGTTTGGAGATGATTGAGCTGATGAATCATGGTGCATTGATGTAGCTGTGTCGTGGAAAGTCTCTTCTTCATGTCCTTCTTCTTCATTGTTGTCTACTTTATTTCCATCAGTAGATCCCTGCACTTGACTGTCAGACAAACTTATTCTGATGCATTTTCGGCGGAGAAGCTGGAAGAGTTCTTCGTCATCATCTTTGTTGTCTTCAATTATCTGATCAGATTCCTCATGATATAAGACTAGACCTCGTGGAGGCGGTTGCGCTGCTTGGATGGTCGGAAACAGAAAACTGAGTATGTGCAGAAGACGTGATCGTGGAAGTTCTCCTTTGTTAACTTGCTTTATGACCAAAACACATTCACGGTGAATGCGCCGGAAAAAATAAGAAGCGAAATTGATAGGCTCTCGAGCAGCCATATCAATTACCAAATAGAATGGGCGAGATATCCCATATGTACGTTTCTGCAGGTTTAAGATGGCTACTAAAAATTGTAAGGCTGTTCTTTCAAGCTCAGGGCGACAGAGTATAGCATACTCATTTGAAGAGTACCTAGGGAACAATTGAATCATGGTAGCAATTGGTAGATTTGGGCCATTCTCTCGACCTTCTGGAGAGAGTCGGAAAGCATCAGCAAAGGACTGTAGGGTGATTACTACCCGAGATGGTAAGGAAGTAATTGGCCAACTCTGCTCCGTAGCAGGTGTGGCAGCGATGGCGGCAATGATCTGGGCGTAAAACGGGTGACATTCCTTCAGAGAAATTAGACAACCCACGGACACGCAGGAATTCACCCACATCCGCAGGGAGTCCGTCACAGAAGGTAGGAAAGTTTTCTAGGGCTTCCATGATGCGCACGCAAAGTAGCACGAATACACAGGGTTTACAGAGAGCACAAAGAACACACAACACACAGTCACAATAGCGATTAACAACGGAAAGAATAAGATTAAGTAAATACTTGGTAACGAGAGGCAATAAAAAATGCTAATCATCACGCGATGTTGAGATGATAACCTTCATAACTACGGTGTGCATCCATGAGCAGAACAAAAGGCGGTTATTATTCATGGTTATGTATCCAAACGAGGAGTTTATGATTATGTAGCAAAACGAGGAGTTTATGGTTTTTAAGCAACGAATACGCAAAACTAAAAAGGAAAAGAAAAGAAAAGAGAAAAAAAAGAAACAAAATACACGGGCAACCGCAGAACACTTCAGTGTGAATCAGGTGCTTGATGATAAGGTCGCAACTTTGAACCATTTATCACTTTAGGAAGAGGAACTCCGGTCAAAGTAGTCAACCGGAAAGTAGTTGGGCCCACTTGTTCAGTAATCCGGTAAGGACCAAACCATCGTAACTTGAATTTTCCAGCAGAACGATTTGATTTTGCATTATAAAATAGCACAAGTTATCCTACCGTAAAAACTGGAGTTTTAAGATACCGATCATGTGTACGAGCTTGCCGCAACTGCACTTCTTGAAGAGTCAGAAAACTTTCCCAGCGATGCTCATCTAATTCTCTAAGTGTGTCTAACCAAAATGGCAAAGAATCTTCGGGTATCAACTTCTGAGTGATAGCCACGCGTAAACTAGGCACTACAACTTCCATTGGAGCGATTGCTTCCAATCCATAAGCAAGCTTGAAAGGAGTCAGTCCGGTGGCAACTTTGTAAGTAGTTCGGTATGCCCATAATACTGCAGGTAGTAACTGATCCCATCTTTCTGGTGATTCCATAGTCAATTTACGAAGCATACTTAGCAGAGTCTTGTTGGTACTTTCAGCTAAGCCATTAGCACGAGGATAATACGGTGAACTAAATTTATGTAGAATCTGAACAGTGTGTGTGAGCACTCGCATTAAATTGTTGACAAAGTGCGTTCCTTGATCTCTTACAAGTTCCAAAGGTAATCCAAATCGTGGGAATACGTCTTTCATTAGACATTTTGCCACGCAAACAGCTGTGGTAGACCGTAAAGCCCAAGCTTCTACCCATCTAGTAGCATAATCTGTGCATGTCAAAATGTATCGGTTGTTGCTAAGGATTGCTGGAGGTGTGATTGGTCCAATAAAGTCAAGACCCCATTTCTGAAAAGGTTCTAAAGGTAAGATAGGCTGCAGAGGATAGAAATGGCATTGTAAAGGCTGTCCAGATCACTGACAATTGTCACATTGCTGCACAAATTGAGATACATCTCTGTACATAGTAGGCCACCAGAGCCCACTTTGCAGAATTTTTTGGTGCGTTAAATCTGCTGCAAAATGTCCACCGGAGGGTATTGAATGTGCCAGAGCAATTACTGAGTTTACTTCATGTGGAGGAATACAACGAAGTAAAATTCCAGTGTGATCCATATAGTACAACTGGCCGGCAATCAACCGGAATTTGCGACTGTAAACTGCAATTTTTCGGCGCATTGCAGGAGAAGTTTGAGAAGGAAGACATCCATTAGTAAGAAAGGTTAATAACTGATCATAGTAAGTAGGTTTCACCGGAGGTTGTGCGGATTCATCACTAGTCATTTTAGTAACATAAATTACTGGTGTGGTGTCATCAACACCGATCGGAGCTTCACCGGAATCCAACTGAGAGAGAAAATCTGCTAATGCATGTGTAGTGCCAGGTCGACGAATTACTTCATAATCGAATTCTTGTAACAATAAAACCCAACGTGCCAAATGACCACCTAAATGTTGCTACCAAACCAGATACACCAGCGCAGCATGATCTACATGAACGATGAATTTTCGGCCTAGCAAATAATGCCGGAATTTCTTTACAGAATACACCAAACCAAGACATTCTCTTTCAGTTACTGAATAATTCTTTTCAGTAGGAGCAAGCCTTCAACTTGCATAATAGACAGGCCAGAACCACTTATTAGTTTGTTGTGTTAAAACACTCCCAATGGCTATATCTGATGCGTCTACAAAAACATGAAATAGGCGTTCCCAATCAGGAGGTTGTAGAATTGGAACCTGCATTAATAATCCTTTTAGATGATTAAATGCAGTTTGACATTCCGGTGTCCAATCAAACTGTCGAGGAGTACTAGTGATTAGCCGATTTAGGGGTATTGCCAAATGGGCAAGCCACCGTAAATGTCGACCATGCCACCTGACTTGACCCATGAATCGCATGACTTCTTTCGGTGTAGTAGGTACAGGAGCTTCTAACATGTTTGCAATTTTGTCTGTATCAACTTGTATGCCCTGCGCAGATACAATATGACCAAGGAGCTTACCACAAGAAACTGCAAAAACAGATTTGGTTGGGTTCAGGCAGAGTCGGTATTCTCGACATTTCTCAAAGCAACACCGTAAATGATACAAGTGTGCTACCATCTTACCGAATAAAGAGAAATCATCTAGATATACTTGCATAAAAGAAGTGAGATAGGGTGAGAAGATTTCCTGCATACATCGTTGAAACGTGCTAGGAGCATTTCTCAATCCAAACCACATGATTGTACAAGCAAAAACACCCCAATTTGTAATAAACGCTGTTTTTGGTATATCTTGCTCAGCCATTCAAACCTAGTTATAACCACTATAACCATCAAGAAATGAATACATTTCATGTCCAGCCACTCTATCCAACATTGTATCAAGAAATGGAAGAGGAAATGGATCAGGTATAGTGGCTGCATTCAATTTCCGGTAATCGACACATATTCGGAGCTGCTTGTTTTTCTTTGGTACGATTACAATCGGGGAGATCCATTCAGCGTGCTCAATGGGTACAATAAATCCTACCTTTAATAGGCGATCAAGTTCTGCTTTGACCTGTGCTGCATAGTTAGGGTTCATACGGTAGCTAGGTTGTTTAATCGGCTTGGCTTCTGGTTTGAGTACGACCCGATGCTGATAGATTTGAGGATCTAGACCTTTCATATCACGATAGTCCCATGCAAAAACATCAGAGAACTCACGAATAAGCTTCAGACAATCCTTCCTTTATCTTGAAAGGTTGTGGATTTACTTCATCTCCCAAATTATAGGTGATTAACTGATCTTCGAGAACATAGAATTGACGAGGTTTGCCTGGATCGTCAGCTGACTGTAAAAGTTGTTGTAGAGCGGCTTCTTCCCTAGCAACAGTATCTTCCGTCTTCACTTCTTCGGTCACAGGCACCACCGTACAAGCTGTCGGACTCCAATTATCTACAATAGATTGTAGATCTACAGTGCCTAAGGAAATCAGATCTTCATTGTTCTTTAAAAATGCTTCTTCTTCATCGTCAGATAAGCTATCCAACATGTCGACTGGCTCTGCTACATATGGCCTGGCATGAAGTTCACAAGGCTGAATGGCATCAAGTTTAACAGCATATTTATGATGATTATCCTTAAATGTTAGTTCTTGTGCTGACCAATCTTGTATAACCTTAGCCTGTTTTAACCAGGGTCGACCGAAAAGAAGATTATAATCAAGACTAAACTCCAGTAGTTCTAAGACTACAAAAGGCATCTTAAACGTTGTGCCCTGCAAAGTTATCGGAACATTTCTTACAAGTCCTACCGGGTAAACTCGGGATTGATCTGCCATTCTAACAAAAAATTGAACAGGCTCAATTTTCGTCCATCCCAACTTCTTACAAAGTGCTGCAGTGGCAATGTTTACACCAGACCCACCATCAATTAGTACTTGAGTAATTTTGTGATTTTTGTACCATACTGTAATTAAAGGGACCGAATGATCCACCATAGAATCAGCTTCCAGTTGTACCGTTGCTGTCGCTGGAATGCAGGAAGACCCAGGACTGAGCTGTTGCTGAAATTGCTGACAAATTCCCGGCACTAATGCAAGTAACTGTCCAAGAGGGAGAGTAATGGATCCCTTAGATAAAATTTCCCATGCCTAATCTACTTGAAATGTACTTTTCACCGATTTTGAAGATGATGCACCTGTTACTGGGGTAGAATCTTGTTCCTGCGATCCTTCCTTTGGCAGCGGAACTTGGGTTACCGGAATGGGATCTGGAAACACTGTAGGCTCTTTGGTGGTCCATTGACTAGCTTTATCATACATTCTCTGTTGTTCATGGATGCGAGGTTCAAAAACTTCTGCCACTGGTTGTAATTACTTACCAGATCTTGTTTGAATCACTGCGGCCTGAGTTTCGAGTGGTGAAATAAAGACCATATTGGTCATAGGGTTCTGACGCTCTTTCTTCCTCTGATCATATTCAGCTGCATCTTTACAGAATCTGCGTATGTGGCCTAACTCACCGCAAAAATGACAGCGAGGGGGTGGCAAAGAATTACCTTCCTGTGATGTTCCTGTCTGCCAACGATTTGTATTGTAATTTGTATTCCGCTGTCCTCGATAATTTTTGTATCCTTGTTGCTGATTATTTCTCATCTGAGGTGGGATATAATGAGTGGCCGACTGCCCCGGTTCTTGTATGATAGCGTTCATAGTTGCTGGTCCCTGCACTTTGGCGTTATAAGCACAGTTTTGTGGAATATCCGGTTGTATTGTAGATAGCGCAATATATCTGATTAAGGGCACATGTGGCACTGGTGTGCCCTAGAAATAGAAGAGGAGGATGTGGTTGAGATGAAGAAGCTGTCAAGAGTTGACGGGAAGAGGGTGGAGAATAGTTAGGTGAAGAGGAGGAGGAATCCGGTGCTTTAGGGACAATAGGTAAAACAGGTTCAATGGGCTTATTCGAAGGCATGGGTGGAGGAGTGGGTAGCAGAGTGTTAGCCACCAACAATATTTCGGTAGGTTGCTGCGTAGTTGCTTCAGTGCGGGTACTAATAGATTCCACCAGAGCGATTAGTTCATCGAGCAAGCCTGCAACAAGATCTTGGACTTCTTATTGGGATCCTTGACCTCCAATACCTATCATATGAGCTTTCGTGGGAGTCATAATCGTTTGAAGATCTCGGATGTCTGTATTTCGTATGCAACTGAGTCGTGCTCTTGAGTCTATCAAAGCATCTATCAATTCGTACTCTGTCTTACCAATCCCTAAGTTTAGGTAGGGTTTAGATATGCTATGGTTATGTCCATTGGAGTATCGTGATACAAGGGAATTTTTGGTATCGTGATACCAAAAACTCAATCGATCGTGATACTCAAGCCAAAATACCTCAAATTTCAAAAATTTTTCTTCCCCTTGCTCTTCTCTCACCCCTCTGCACTCCTAGCCTACTATCTCACTCAAAAAAAGACACTCTGTCCCACCCCGCGATGCCAGATGCGCATGAAAACACGTGTTAGTGCACTTTTAATGTGTTTTTGCCATTGCCATCTTATGGAATCTCACCTCTGAGGTGTCTTGCTTGTGCCTTGAGCTCACTAACTAGCTTTAAAAGCCTGGAGAGCGTGTTACTATCCGGACGATACTGATTGCTGCACTCAGACGATATCACTTCCAGAACAATTGAGAAATGAACTAAAATTTTTTGGTTTTTAAACTTTTTTGGTGACTGAAACTTAACTACACTAATTTGGAAATTTTTTTTGGGATTTTCTTGGTAATCTTGGCTTCTCCTACTTCACTCCTCTTCTCCTAACCTAATCCTAACTCTTCCTTCTCTCCCTTCCTACTAACCCTAAACCTAAAAACTCATTACACACACCTCCGGGATGTGAAGTAACAAGTGTTGAAGTGGTTGACTACTTTCCACTGAAGGAATTCACTTCTACAAGTACGATTTCGTCACTCTCGAGCTATAACCATCACGAAGGCACCTTGGCTAAATGTGTCCCTGACAACGGTGCCAAAAACGTGTGTACCTAAGTCAAGAAGTCTTAGGGACTTATGCCAAAGAGACTAAATCTCATTTGCCACACAAGTGTGTATAGTGGGGAATTGACACACACTTATTTCTCAATCCAATGAAACGACCTAACCAAGTGTATGAGGACATGTGCACAAATGATGGAAAATGAAGTGGTTCAGCTTACATGCATGAGAAAAGACTAATCCACCTCTCTAACTCACTCAAGCACTGAAAGTGTCTGTCGCGATACCAGTTACAGTAGTTTTCACTAAATCGAGGATTTCTCCTAGCTCCGAACTCTAAATATGGCTAATAGTGGGTTCCTTTCGAAGCTCTCGATGACGCGCATCCCATCTATTAGAGGTAGTTTCACTTGATTTTGACAACCGTGCTTCAAGTTATGGCCAAAATAGCAAATGGCGGGAAACACCCACACTCACTCCACAACTTCCACTAGCTCACACACACACTACTGTAGCTCAAAAACATTGGGGAGGGGTAGACAACAGTCCTACACACACATTCCAATAATTACACACACATAGAAGATCAAAGAGAAGATGAAAATCTGCAAGAAAGAACCTATTTCGAAAATTAGGAGCTCTCCTTCTTCACAATGGCAAAAGTCTCTACAAAGAGTCACAAAGTGACTTATATACATGTGCCCTAAAAATGGTCCTTTCACACAAGTGACCGGCACTTTATTAACTAATATCTATTTTCCTACTATTTTACAAGAAATATATTACAATGATTTGGGATGATGCATCTAGAGGACTCCTCCAGTGCGTTTACATGGCTTGAGGGAATTTCCTAAGACTTTGAAGAAGAAAAATATGCCCATTAATTTGAAAATTTTGGGGGTCCTCTTTTGTGCCTCTTTGCTCTGCAACAGTGTGCGATACGAAACCTAAAGGAAAGAATTAAAGTCTGACGGAGCACGAACTCAAAAGTACCACGGAAAGTCGAATCGTGACGCATACATCAAGACAAGAATCTAAAGGAAGTTAAAAAGAATCAAGTAAATAAAAATAAGGAACATTAACAGTGAGAGGAAGTAAATTCATGAACCTTAGATCCGGCAAGTATATAGGTAAGTCAGACCGACGAAGCCTTAGATCATCAGAAGCAAGTGTAGTAACTACTGCACGTTCGTGGGCTCAACAACTGAATAGTTACCCTTACGAGTTAGGCTCAGATACTAGCGTATCAGAAATGGCTTTTAGCACAGAAAGACCGGAAGGAGGGTGAAACATAGCATACTTGGAAAGACCCGAAGGACCCTATAGAACTCAATTAGATTTTCTCCAAACCAACCGCTTAGGTGCTCGCATCTATGAGGATGGTTTGCAAAGACAAGTGGTGCAAATGCACAACCCTGATCAACCCATTGAATTGGAATGTCCAGTGGTGAAATTCGAGAGAGATGCGTACATAGACAAGGAAGGAACGTTGTACATCATAAGCACTCAGCCAAATAATACCAATGAGTTTGGTGTAATTCAGTTAGAGACGGAAACTAGAGACCAAGGAAAAGAACGAGTAGGAGAAGAACCTAGGACACCTAGAGGGAAACGTGTACTAACAAGAGTGTTAATCCCATATTGGATCCCTCAGGATAACAGAAGCATAGAGTTGTTTCTAAATAAGGAAACCGACGAAGCATTTTGGAGATATCGGATGGAACAACCTCGATGAAACTTCAAAAAAAATATTTGTAGTCCCAGACCATGCGAGAAATACCTACACATGGAGAGGTGAGCTAGTATTCCCTCCATCACGAGAAAATGTAAACAGGAGCCATCAGGGTGCTAGAACATCCTCAGCCCATGGCACTCAAAGAGAGAAGAACAAAGAAAGACCGGAAGTAAGTTTCACTCATCTCCTAGGGAGAGATAGAACCACCATGGACACCAATAGAATGGAAAGACAAAGGGAACCTAGAATACCAGGTGGTAGAGATGATTTTCCTCTACCTAGACCATGTGAACACGCCAGAATACTGAGACCCACTCAATTAGTAAAGTCCATGAGAAACTACTTTGATGGGATAGGAGATCCCTATGACCATGTTGCTAAATCTAAGCAAGTGCTACGAGCAAAGCAAGTATAAGATATATTCACGCAATACAATGCTTTTGGACTAACAATAAGAACACAGCTTTAACTTGGTTCCAACCATTGCAACAAAGGCATTTAGAGACATCCATCACTTTTTAGAGTCATTCATCACGAAATTCTCTAAAAGTGGAATCAGACATGATACTTCTTTGTTGATTCATAGTTTCAAACAGACCCCTTGTTGGCATACAAGTCATATGAAGAGCATACTAGCACAACGGAGCAGTCATGCACAATACGGCAACAAGGCCCAATCATTTTTTCCATGGACCATTTACAACTCAAGTGATTTTAATCACTACACAGACATTGTAAATTCCGTTTTTGGTAGAATAGACTCCATTTTGTGCAAGCCAAGGAGTCCTTGAGCTTGAGGAGCATTAGAGCTAGCTACATATCAATTTTCATAATTTTTAGACTCCGTTTGATACCTCAAATAGGCTCTAGAACCTAATTTTTAACTAGGCCGGACACTAGGTCTGGACAAGACCAAAGCTAGTTAGAAAACTATAAAAAGAGCTAGAGAGCTCATTTTTGAGGTTAGATTGTTTGTGAATTGAGCTTATGTAAGAGACTTTTTGACTAATGCAAAGAACTCCATTGTTCCTCTCCTTGTTCTTGCCTTGTGTGCGCGTGTGTGTGTATGTGTGTGCATGCTTGTGTGCTTCTCACTCACATACTAGTGCCTTCACTTGCTCATAGTCTTCATACTAGTCCTCACATCTCCACCGATTGACAATTATGAGGTGGATCTTCTCACGTTGGTACTCACCATTGTGCTAGAGTGACACCAAATTTGGCGCCGTTGCCGGGGAGAGAGCTTCGAGGACGAGCGTGTGATGGTAAGACGTCGAGTTGAGACATTGGAGTTATAGGTAATATCCTTTCTTTTCCTTATTTTTCTTCATTTTTTTTTCTTATTTTTGCATCACCATCATCACCATCATCATCCCCACCATCTCCCACCTCCATCTCCATCTCCACAAAAATTTCAGTTTTTTGGTCATATTCCACTCCCCACCTCATTTCCCTCATTTCATTGTGAGAGAGAGCGAGAGAGAGCTTGCATGCGATCTGTTTTTGTGTGTTTTTTGAGCTTTTGTTGCAGGAACTAGCTGTACCACCATCTCCAGCAGCTTGCGTAGGTACGACAGACTCTGCATAGGTCCCGGGACGTCGACCTCTGTCTGTCGCGACAGACAGAAAAACTTGATATTTTGTGAATGCGTGTTTGGCACGGTAACCTACACCATTAGAGCACTCCAAATCACTAGAAGTTTCTCAAAAATTTGCGTTTTTTTAGTCTATCGCGACAGACACCGTCTATCGCGACAGACACAATCTATCGCGACAGACACCGTCTATCGCGACAGACCCGTCTATCGCGACAGACACCGTCTATCGCGACAGACCCATCTATCGCGACAGACACCGTCTATCGCGACAGACCCGTCTATCGCGACAGACCAAATCCACGACAGACGATAGACACGGTCTATCGAGACAGACACCGTCTATCGCGACAGACCCATCTATCGCGACAGACACCGTCTATCGCGACAGACCAAATCCACGACAGACGATAGACACCGTCTATCGCGACAGACCAAATCCACGACAGACAATAGACACCGTCTATCATGACAGACCCATCTATCGTGACAGACACCGTCTATCGCGACAGACCCATCTATCGCGACAAACACCGTCTATCGCGACAGACACCGTCTATCGCGACAGACCAAATCCACGACAGACGATAGACACCGTCTATCGCGACAGACCAAATCCACGACAGACGATAGACACTGTCTATCGCGGCAGACCCGTCTATCGCGATAGACACCGTCTATCGCGACAGACCCGTCTATCGCGACAGACACCGTCTATCGCGACAGACCCATCTATCGCGACAGACACCATCTATCGCGACAGACCCATCTATCGCGACAAACACCGTCTATCGTGACAGACACCGTCTATCGCGAAAGAAACCGTCTATTGCGACAGACACCGTCTATCGTGACAGAAACCGTCTATCGCGACAGACACCGTCTATCGCGATAGACAGACATTTTTGGCAAAAAAATTAAGGGGTAATTTTTTGGAAATTTAGGCTAAATTTTGGGCATAATTGCATACTCAAATACTCACACACTTACAAAGGCCTTAGAAAAATGCATTAAAACTCCTGAAAGGTTCTGTTTGTCTGTTTAACCCCCTAAACCCTGAACGGTCATAACTTTTTCATATGAAATCCATTTTTCAGATATGATATTTTGAAGTTGACATACCGAGGGGTAGGTACACCAAGGGAGCTCTAGAGGAAATTTTTTAGCAATACAAAAGGGGGAACAAGGGTCATTAAAAAGTGTCTGAAATAAATTGTCTGTCAGTTGAAGGATCAAATTGGAGCTAAACTTGTGGTTCTTACAGGATCATTGAGAGCTTTTGGAGAAAGCAAAGTAAGTGCCAGGGTGAACAAGCTTGGGAACGTGCTTCCTGGGTAGGCCAGCATCGCCAGGAGGGGCGACTTGAGGTTGGAACATCACTTAACCCCCTCAGTCCATTCTTAGCATAGGCTAAGTGCGAATAGTTGTCCTGATTGACTAGGGGTACGATAGGAACACTCAAGTTTGAAGAGTCTTTAACTTCTCAAGTGCAAGGATAGGCTAAATTGCAGTCAAAGGATAACTTAAAGGAAAAGAACTTAAGCGGATGTAGAACATCAAGTACGACACACTAAAGTGCTCCTGATGACGCTTAATTAAAAACAAGAAAACACATCCAAAGGAACAAGTGACTGATACCAAAGAATCAGCAACGTACAAAGAGCATATGAACCTTAGGTGAGGTAGACACCTATGTTGAAGAAACACTCACGAATTTGACAAACAGACATAAAAAGAGAAAAAGAAGGAAGCAGAATCAGAGGAAATCAAAAGCCTTAGTGGAGGGACAAATCCACGACCGTTATGTACAGTACAGAATCTCCCAAGATCAGAGTACGTTACGCCAAATCAAACTGTACATAGAGAGAACGTGCATAGGAATAATAGAAGGGAAGTGCGAACAAGAACGTGCGTGGAAGAGCATGGAAGAATGAGGACTATATATATATATCAATCAAGAATCAAAAAGAGAGAGAGAGATATAGCAGATGAGCAGAGACGCAGAGATAGAGATATAGAGAATGAGAGACTGAGAGCTTTAGTTATGAAGAAGACGCCAGAGATCGCGTATGTAAAGATGAATAACAGAAACCTGAAACGTCAAGTATTCATCTGAGAGAGATGGTAATAAGAAACTACTCAGTATAGGAGAGTTTCTATAGCTTGAGCAAGAAGAGGCCAAGCTCACTTGTACACATCTTCTCTTATAGAAAACACATGTTCATGTGGATGTTTGTGCATACTGTTTGTATGCGGAAGAAACAGAGTATGTTTTTAAAGTTAGTTAGCAGTTAACGTTTTCTCAATAAACGTTTTTTCGGTCAGTTACAGTTCTTACTGTAAACGTGTTTTTCGGTAGAAGAACGAAGTAGATCTCGCAGAGTAATGGGAAGTTTTGTGTGAGAGATAGCTCATTCTGTAGCTAGACATCTCTACTTTTAGTTGATTAAGTTTTCTGGTGGAAAAGACATCTACACATAGTACAAAGTCTGACCGGAAAAAGGTCGTCTGAACTAGTGGAGTTTCTTCTTAAACTTCAGAAAGAGTTCAGTAAGTTAAGGAAGCTTTTGCGTCACTTCCTTACTTCATGTATGTTCGCTTGAAGTAATTATAAACAGAATTGAAGTTCATTCCGGCACAATTCCGGTATGATTACGGTGTCAGTCCAGTGACAGTCCGGTGAAATTTCGATGAAATTTTTCCAGTGAATTTAGAGCGCAGTCTTATATGTTTCCGCAAGGCTCAGCCTTCGTCGCGTCGTGAAGGAGTGGTATCAGAGTAAAGGAAGCATACCACATTTCTGCAATAGTGGTATCAGAGCTAGGCATATCTAATCAGAGCCCAGAGTATTCACCATTATTGGAAACAAGAGCCGGTTAACCATAATGAGTGGAACCAGAACGAGAAAGATTCTAAAGAGCAGAAAGATTCTCAAAAGCTCACCGGAAGTAACAGAAACAAGATCATGGCAGACCACGTTACTATTGATAAGTTGGACAAAGATAATTATCCCGCATGGGTAATGCGCATGGAAGCCTTACTTATGAGTAAGGACTTAATGATGTACGTGACCGGAGAAGAAAAGAAGCCGACTTTTGAAGATGATAGTCAACCGGAAAAAGAAGAATTAGAAGCCTTGAAGCTGTGGCAGAAGAAAGATGCAACGGCAAGAGCCTACATCTATAATACCGTAACAGATCATCTATTACCGCATATTAGAGGTCTGGAGAAAGCAGAGGACATATGGAGTGCATTGGAAGATCATTTCCAAAATACTACGAAAGCCAGGAAGGCTAGTTTATGGTCCGAATTTACAACATTCAAAAAGAAGTCGAGTCAAAGCATAAGTGACTACGTCACTAAAATGAAGGATCTAGCAGGTAGTCTTGGATCCATAAATGAAGAAGTCGAAGATCATAGATTGATAGCGCAAGTGCTCACAGGGTTGAGAGGAGATGAAAGGTGGAAACCTTTCGTACTATCAACTGAACTTTCTTTAAATCATTTTGTGCCAGATTTAAATCAGTTGCTTGGTTTGATGCTCACATATGAGCAAGACCTGAAAGGAGATGCAGATAAAGGACAAAGCTCTGCAATGTACATGAAGAACAAAAAGAAAGAAAAAGGTAAGTCAAAAGACGAAGAAGAGTCGAGTTCTCAGGCCTATTACGCAAGAGGTAAAGGCACTGGCAGAGGAAGAGTAAGAGGTTTTGGAAGAGGAAGAAGTAGCCAGAATACCAACAAGAAAGCTTGTTGGATTTGTGGATTAAGTAATCATCTGGCTCATGACTGTTGGCACACTCAGCAAGGATCAAATCAAAATCAAAACAGTAATAGCAGAGGTAGAAGCGGAAGATATCAAAGAGGAAGACAAAATCAAAGAGGAGGCTATGGTAGAGGTGGAGTGAGAAGTTGGGGACAGAATCAATCCTACAACACCACCTACAACAACTACGCAAACGACACGCAGAATGAAAGTCATACATCGTTGATGATGAACTCTATCAGCACATCGGAAAACGAAGACCTAAAGGTATTTTACATTGATTCTGGATGCTCTAATCATTTGTCAGAAAATATAGAATTGATGTCAGAACTAGAAAAAGGTAGTTCTAGTCACACTGTTCAAACAGGTGACAATACGAGACATAGCGTACACTCAATTGGAAAAGTGAAATGCAAGAATGGAGCAGATTTGCTAACCAATGTTTTGTATGTTCCAACAATACCGAAAAATTTGATTAGCGTGGGACAGATAGTTGAGAAAGGTTTTCAGGTCAGATTTACAAACAAAGGAGTATTTGTAGAAGATCCCGAGAATGGATATAACCAGATCGTTTCTAGTAAGAAAGAAGGCATACTCTTTACTTTAAGAGTACAAGGGAACATTGGCCAAGCGTTGCTCACACATGGAGAAAAGGTAATTACAGAACTTAATCTCTGGCATAAGAGATTGGGTCATTTCAATGAAAAAGGAATTAAAGCTATGATAACGAATCAGTCAGTATTGGGATTACCAAATATACAGAATCAACATATGATTCACAAGTGTGAAGCATGCCAGTTGGGAAAAGCCCACAGGTTACCTTTCCAGAAGAAAGGATTCAAACATGATGAAGTACTCGAGCTTATTCATACAGATGTATGGGGGCCAACGAAAGAAGGATCAATCAGCGGATCAAGGTACTATGTTCTATTCATTGATGATGCAACAAGGTGGATTACTCTTTATGTTTTGAAAGAAAAATCAAAAGTATTTGGAGCCTTCAGGCATTTTCATGCATATGCTGAAAGACTTACCGGACAAAAACTTAAAAGACTGAGGTCTGATGGAGGGGGAGAATACTTCTCCCGAGAATTCAATGACTATCTCTGGAATGCAGGTATTAAAAGAGAAATAACCTGTAGATATACACCACAACAAAATGGAGTAGCAGAAAGAAGGAACCGAGTTCTAGTTGAATTTGCACGAGCCATGCTAAACGAAAAGGATTGTCCAAATTATCTTTGGGCTGAAGCTGTAAACACAGCTACATAGTTGGTAAACAGATTACCATGTACAGCATTGGAAGGAATGACCCCTTATGAAGCATGGTGGGGAAAGAAGCCAACACTTGATCACTGCAAAGTGTTTGGATCAGTAGCGTATGCTTATGTACCGTCTCAACTCAGACATAAGCTTGAACCGAAAGCAGAGAAATATGTGTTCGTCGGATACGATGAAAAACAGATGGTCTATAGGTTATGGAGTCCTCTAACGAAACAGTTTATTGTTTCTAGAGATGTTACTTTTGATAAACAAAAGGGCTGGTATGTAGATCAAAGTCATACGACTGAAGAAATTGAAGAAGAGGTAAGAAGGAGAGAGAAAGGGAAATCAATTGTTTAGGTAAACAGAGATGAAAATCATATGCAGGCAAGTACGTCTAGGAACGGATCAGGTATGAGAAATGAAGATGATTCGAGATTTGATGAAGAAGTGCATTCAGATACATATGAAGAGTTTGAACCAAGAAGGTCGAACAGGAACAGAAGACAACCAGAAAGGTACTCGTATGATACTTCATACATAACTCAGAAAGACTATGCATATATGGTCAAAGATGATGAAGAACCACAGAGCTATGATGAAGCAAAAGGCAAGAAGCAATGGGAAGAAGCAATGGAAGAAGAAATCAGCGCACTGGAGGAGAACAAGACATGGGAACTTGTTTCGAAACCAAATGGTAAGAAAGTAATCGGAAATAAATGGGTTTTCAAAGTAAAGAAATTTGCAGATGGAAGGATAGCCAAACACAAAGCAAGGCTGGTGGTCAAAGGCTATGCCCAGAAGCATGGCATAGATTACGATGAGACGTTTAGTCCGGTGGCAAGGATGTCAACCATAAGAACAGTAATCGCTGTAGCTGAATCAAAAGGATGGAAGCTAAGTCAGCTAGATATAAAGAACGCATTTTTGAACGGATACATTTCTGATGAAGTGTACATGGAACAACCTGAAGGGTTCGAAAGTTCCGGATACCCGAATTTTGTCTGTAAGTTAAGAAAAGCACTTTATGGACTGAAGCAAGCTCCAAGAGCTTGGAATTACAGACTTATGAAATATCTAAACGAACTTGGATACCAAAGTTCGAAGGCAGACGCAAGTCTACTCATAAAGAGAACAGAAGAAGGTATGATCTACATTTGTATTTATGTCGACGACTTAATAATCACAGGAACATCAGATGAAGGAATTACAGAAGTAAAGAAACTACTCAAAAGAGAGTTCAAGATCAGTGACCTAGGGAAGTTGTCATACTTTCTAGGAATGGAAATCACATACACAGATCATGGTGTATATGTGTCACAAGAAAGGTATCTCCTAAACTTACTAAAGAAGTTTAATATGGAGAATTGCAGAGAAGCTTCAACACCGCTTGAAGTAAATCATAAACTCAGCAAATACAGTGGTGCAGAGTTTAAAGATATGAAGAAATATCAGTCATTAGTAGGAAGTTTAATTTATGCTATGCTAACAACACCGGATCTTAGTTATGTAGTGGGAGTTCTCTCACAGTTTATGCATTGTCCGACAGATCAACATTGGGTTGCAGGACAGAGAGTTCTTAGATATATTAAAAGAACTATAAAAGAAGGATTATATTATCCTTTTACGTCGGATATAAAACTCAGAGCATACAGTGACTCAGACTGGGCTGGAAGTCAAGATGACAGAAGGTCAACACACGGGTATATGATATACCTAGGAGATAAGCTGGTAAGCTGGTGTTCAAAGAAGCAACACACAGTAGCGTTATCGTCAACAGAAGCCGAATACAAAGGACTTGTAGAAGCAGCAAAAGAAGTAATATGGATGCAGACCTTGTTCAAAAGCATGGGTATTGATCAAGGTATACCTATAATACATGGAGATAATATGAGTTCGTTATATCTTGCAGCAAACCCAGTATTTCATGCAAGAACAAAGCACATAGAGATTCAGTATCATTTCCTGAGGGAAAAGATAATGGAGAAAGAGATAGAAATAGTATACACTCCGACAAAAGATCAGATTGCAGATATTTTGACAAAGAGCTTGGATGGAACAAAGACAAACAGATTCAAAGAGATGGCAGGTATAAAAGAAAGAAAGATATATGAGAGATCAGAAGATGTCAAATTAGTGATTGAGGGGGAGCTGTTGAAGAAACACTCACGAATTTGACAAACATACATAAAAAGAGAAAAAGAAGGAAGCAGAATCAGAGGAAATCAAAAGCCTTAGTGGAGGGACAAATCCACGACCGTTATGTACAGTACAGAATCTCCCAGGATCAGAGTACGTTACGCCAAATCAAACTGTACATAGAGAGAACGTGCATAGGAATAATAGAAGGGAAGTGCGAACAAGAACGTGCGCGGAAGAGCATGGAAGAATGAGGACTATATATATATCAATCAAGAATCAAAAAGAGAGAGAGAGAGATATAGCAGATGTGCAGAGACGCAGAGATAGAGATATAGAGAATGAGAGACTGAGAGCTTCAGTTATGAAGAAGACGCCAGAGATCGCGTATGTAGAAGAAGACGCCAGAGATCGCGTATGTAAAGATGAATAACAGAAACCTGAAACGTCAAGTATTCATCTGAGAGAGATGGTAATAAGAAACTACTCAGTATAGGAGAGTTTCTGTAGCTTGAGCAAGAAGAGGCCAAGCTCACTTGTACACATCTTCTCTAATAGAAAACACATGTTCATGTGGATGTTTGTGCGTACTGTTTGTATGCGGAAGAAACAGAGTATGTTTTTAAAGTTAGTTAACAGTTAACGTTTTCTCAGTAAACGTTTTTTCGGTCAGTTACAGTTCTTACTGTAAACGTGTTTTTCGGTAGAAGAACGAAGTAGATCTCGCAGAGTAATGCGAAGTTTTGTGTGAGAGATAGCTCATTCTGTAGCTAGACATCTCTACTTTTAGTTGATTAAGTTTTCCGGTGGAAAAGACATCTACACATAGTACAAAGTCTGACCGGAAAAAGGTCGTCTGAACTAGTGGAGTTTCTTCTTAAACTTCAGAAAGAGTTCAGTAAGTTAAGGAAGCTTTTGCGTCACTTCCTTACTTCATGTATGTTTGCTTGAAGTAATTATAAACAGAATTGAAGTTCATTCCGGCACAATTCCGGTATGATTACGGTGTCAGTCCAGTGACAGTCCGATGAAATTTCGATGAAATTTTTCCAGTGAATTTAGAGCGCAGTCTTATATGTTGAGCGCTAGACTTCGCTAAGCTATTGATTGATTACAGAGGTGTTCTGAATCACTCTAGCTTAGTTCTTCTTCGGCGTGGTGGTTTCCGCAAGGCTCAGCCTTCGTCACGTCATCAAGGAGTGGTATCAGAGTAAAGGAAGCATACCACATTTCCGCAACAACCTAGGGAGAGACAGACAAAGTCTTAGATCTTCAGAGGCTAGTGTCAATCATACTGCTAGGTCTTGGGCCCAACAGTTGAGCCATCATTCGTATTACCCTAGTTCTGAGACTAGTGAGTCTGAGATGTCCCACGGTATGGAGAGACCTATAGGAAGTTCTGGGGTGCCATATTTACATAGGGTGGAAGGCCCTCTAGAACATGGTGAGTCAAATTAGTGAGTCACAAGGGAGCTTCAGTGGTGTCCTAGTGAAAGGTCGATGTGGCTAGTTCTCAAAGTCCATCAATACTTTGCTTATTTGAGCACTTGAGTCATGTAATACCTCCATCCAAGTGTATACCACGAGTTTAGATGTATTAGGAAGGTTTTAGATTAGTTTCCCATGCTATAAAAAGAGGAGAAAAGTCGTGATCTTGGGGATGTCCAAGAGAGTCATATGTGTATCTCTACACTGCTATAGTTTTGTATGCAGAGATTGCAGAGCTTGTATCTCCCTCATTATATATCCAAATTACATGTTTGATAGCTCATTGGAAAGCCCTTACTGTCTACTTTCTTCCTGTAAATTTTCATAATCCTTGGATTTGTGAGCTGAGAGAAATACTCTCTGCAAGTAGTGTATGTTCTCTGTTTTTTATCCCTGCTGAAGGTCTCCATTAAACCTCAAACTTACAGAGGTCATATCTCCTTGTGTATGTATCCAAATCATGTGTTCTTTGGCTTGTTAGAAAGCTCTTTAAGTCTAGTTGTATTTTGGAAAGTTTCAAAGTCATTGGAGTTGTGACTTAAGAGCAGTAGTCTCTGCAAGTGATGTGTGTCCTCAGGTTGATCTCTGTTTCAAGGTCTCCATTAAAGCTTCATATTGCAGAGGTCATAGCTCATTGTGTATTTATGCATTTGAGGTGTTCTATATCTTGTTGGAAAGCTCTTAGAGTCTAGTTTATGTGTGTGAAATAGTTTTGGAAAATTCCTAGTGAGTAAAGAGAAATTTGCTCTGCAAGAAAATTGGTCTGTGCATACAAGTTTGTGAAAAAAAGTCAACTAGGTCCTGTTGGGTTTCACCTACTTCTAGCTGTACTTTGGAGATCAATAAACTCCAACATTGGTATCAGAGCAAGTACTTGGAGGCTTGGAGAAGGTTATCATACCTTGACGAAGAATTTGAAGCTATCAAAGAAGCAGTTCATCATCAACACTACACAAAGGTAGAAGAAGATTGCAAGGAGGCATCTGAAGCAACATCCAAGCAAAGAAAGGTGCACATACCTCATTTACAAGGTAAATATTATATTTCTTCTCATCACACACATTGGAAAGGAGGCTTAAAGGAGGAAGCTTAGCATTTGTATTATGGGAGACCAACATGCACAAATAGAGAAGCTTGATAAGACCAATTAACAAGCATGGAAGTTTAGAATCACAGCATACTTGCAAGGTAGAGGCTTGTATGGTTTGATTGACGGCACAGATATCAAACCCACATTACCAGAGGACCCAAATCAGCAACAATTGAGGGAGTTTAGACTTTGGAATGAGAGAGACAAAAGGGTTATATTCATTTTATCACAAAATATTCAAGATTCAATGGTAGGACACATACAAGATCTAGACACAAGTAGAGATGTTTGGCTTGCATTGGAAAGGTTGTATGCTACAGGTACAAGAGCAAGGAAGATTCAACTCAAAAATGAGTTGAATAACATAAAGAAAGATACAAGGACATCGGTCAATGATTACATATTGAAAGTTAAAGAGATTGCAGATCAACTAGGATCAATTCAAGCTCATGTGGAGGACGACGACTTGGTTGCACATACTCTCAACGGACTCAAAGATGATGAGAGATGGAAACCCTTCATTACTTCAGTTTATGTCAGAGGAGAATTACCAGATTTTGATCAACTTATTGCCCTCATGGTCACGGAGGAGATGAATCTAAATGATTCTACTTCAAATCAAAAAGGATCTCAAGGACAAGCTCTTTATGTAGGATCATCAAGAGGTGGAAACAGAGGTGGAAGAGGTTCAAATAGAGGTCGAGGAAGAAGGAGTGATGATCAAAGGACTCCAAGTGGCTTCTTCAACACAAGAGGAAGAGGAAGATCAAGCACTAGAGGTACGAGAGGCTACTACAACTACAACCAAAGACAAAGGAGTGAAGATAATAAGAACAATTGCTATATATGTGGAAGGTATGGACACTATGCCAAAGATTGTTATCAAAATGAAAATAATCAAGGTGGTAATCGAAGAGGAGGCTATTCAAGAAGAGGTAAACAACAAGGAAATTATGCAGTTGAAGGTAAAAGTGATGATTATGATTCTCTTCTTATGATGAATGTAGAAACTAAGATGAATTGCAATAGCGATGTATGGTATGTAGATAGTGGTTGTTCTAATCACATGTCTCATGATGCTTCATGGTTTTCTAATATGCATAATCCGTCATGTAAAGGTCATGTTGAAACAGGAGATGATACAACACATAAGATTATGCAGGTTGGAGATGTTGTTATGCAGGATAAGAGCAAGAAAAATTGCTTGAAGGATGTACTTTATGTGCCAACGATCACTAAGAATTTGATGTCGGTTGGTCAAATGGTAGAAAAAGGTCTACAAGTGAGATTTAATCATGCAGGTTGCTTCATTGAGGATCCAAAGCAAAGGAGGTTAATTGCTAGAGGTCAAAAACAAGGTAGATTGTTTACATTCAAGGTAAACCCAAATCATACAAACTATTTCTCTTATGGTATGCATCGAATAGCAGAGCTTGATCTATGGCACAAAAGGATTGGACACATGAATGTACACAGGTTAAAGGAGCTATCAAAGAAGAGGATTGTTGAAGGATTACCTGATCTTACTAAGCAACATATGGTGCATCTTTGTGAAGCATGTCAAATGGGTAAGCAGAGTAGACAACCTTTCAAGCATTCAAGCTATGTAAGTGATGGTTTGCTAGATCTCATACACACAGATGTGTGGGGACCTACTAAAGAGGCATCCTTGGTTGGTAATAAGTACTATGTATCATTCATTGACGATCATAGTAGAATGACATTTGTGTATTTTATTAAACATAAGAGTGAGGTCTTTGATTGTTTCAAGAAGTTCAAATCATATGTCGAAAAGCAAACAGGAAGGTATATTAAGAAGCTAAGATCCGATGGAGGAGGAGAGTATTTCTCTTAAGCTTTTACTGATTTTTTGTATGATGAAGGTATCAAAAGAGAAGTTACATGCAGGTATACTCCACAACAAAATGGAGTCGCAGAAAGAAGAAACAGAATCATAGCAGAAGCATCTAGAAGCATGCTTAATGATATGTGTTTGCCTAATTATTTTTGGGCTGAAGCTGTTAGCACAAGTGTTTACATTATGAATAGAGTTCCGACTGCTGGAGTTCATCATTTGACACCATATGAGGTATGTCATGGAAGGAAACCAAGTGTAAGTCATTTGAAAGTATTTGGCTGTGTATGTTATGTACATGTACCTAGTGAGGTGAGATCTAAACTTGATGCGAAATCAAAAAAATGTATATTTATTGGTTATGCAGATACTCAAAGAGGATATAGATGCTATAATCCTCATACCAATAAGGTTGTTGTGTCAAGAGATGTAAACTTTGATGAATCACTTTCATGGTATGCAGATAAGAATTGTTTGCAGGTCATGGATGAAAATGAAGAAGGTGTGGTTGAAGGAGATGAATGCATAGTTCAGCCATCAGGAAATTTAAATGATGAAAGGAGTGGTTTAGATGAAGAAAGAGGATCACCTTTCAATGGAAGATTAAGGCAAGAGTCACCTCCAAGTGTTAAAAGTAAAGGTAAACTCAAACTTGTTGAAGTTAATGATGAAGGAGAGGAAATTAGTGATGTATGTGAGTATGGAGAATCATCAAAGGTTCCTAATAAGAAAGGAAGAGCATCTACATTGGAGGTAAGAAGAACTTCAAGAGTAAGTAAGCAACCTCAAAGGTATACTTATGAATCTTTCATGAATACTCATTATGCTTTTATGCCAAAAGTTGAGCAGGAAAATGAACCCACATGTTATGATGAGGCCAAAGGAGATGAAAAGTGGGAGAAAGCAATGAGAGAAGAAATGGAAGCACTACAGGATAACAAGACTTGGAATTTAGTTCCAAGTACACCAAAGCAAAAGGTAATTGGTTGCAAGTGGGTTTTTAAGATTAAAAGAAATAGTGATGGTAGTGTGTCTAGATATAAGGCTAGACTTGTAGCAAAAGGATATAATCAAACTCAAGGTGTGGACTATGAGGAAACATTTAGTCCAGTAGCAAATATGGCAACGGTGAGAACTTTGTTGGCTTTAGCTGCAAGTAAAAGGTGGAATATATATCAACTCGATATAAAGAATGCCTTTCTTAATGGTGAGTTAAATGAAGAAGTGTATATGTCACAACCAGATGGTTATGTGGATGCAAAATGTCCTAATCATGTATGCAGGTTAAAGAAGGCATTGTATGGTCTTAAGCAGGCACCAAGGGCATGGAATGCAAGGTTGGTAAAGTATCTTATGCTACAAGGATACACAGCGAGTCATGCTGATCCTTCACTTTATGTAAAACATGTAGATGGCATGTGTGTCTATGTATGCATTTATGTGGATGACTTGTTGATTACAGGGAATGATGCAAAAGCAATTGATGAGATAAAAGGTAATTTGGGAAAGGAATTTAAAATTTCAGATCTTGGTTTGCTCATATACTTTCTTGGGATTGAAATTGTGTATAGCGATGAAGGTATGTGGTTGATACAAAGAAAGTATATATGTGATATGCTGAAAAGGTTTGGTATGCAGGAATGTAAATTTGTTTCTACTCCAATGGAATGTAATGTAAAGCTAAGCGCAAAGGAAGGTGATGAGTTGCATGATATGAATGTATATAGATCCATGGTAGGATCTTTGATTTATGCAACAAAAACTAGACCTGATATATGTTATGCAGTGGGAGTATTGTCACAGTTTATGCATGAACCTAGAGTACCTCATATGCATGCAGCGAAAAGAGTGCTTAGGTATTTGAAAGGTACCATGAACGAAGGATTATTTTATAGTCATGATGCTGATCTAACTCTTAAAGTCTTTAGTGATGCAGATTGGGCTGGAAGCAAAGATGACAGAAGATCCACAAGTGGATATGTGGTAATAGCAGGAAAGAAGACATTAACATGGAGTTCAAAGAAACAGCCTACAGTTGCTTTATCTTCTACCGAGGCTGAGTATAGAGGTTTAGCATTGGCTACTACTGAGGTTATGTGGTTTAAAAAGTTGTTTCATGACTTGAATGTGCAGGTTGATGTACCACTGATATATGGGGATAACTTGAGCAGCATTCATATGACCTCAAATCCTATTTTTCATGCTAGAACAAAGCATATAGAGGTTCACTATCATTATGTTCGAGAGAAGGCCATGAACAATGAAGTGCAGGTTTCTTTTGTTGGAACAAAGGATCAAGTTGCAGATATCTTCACCAAATCCTTGGATGGACTAAAGCTTCAAAGATTCAACTATATTCTTGGCATGAAGGAAATACCCTTTGAAACTTGAGGGGGAGAATGTTGCGAACATTTGTTTTATGTAGGGTACAAGTTTCAAATTATGTAAATACCTTTGGGAAGTCTTCAAATACTTCAAGAAGGCTCATATTATTCATAAAATGTAGCAAAAATACCACGTGAGTTCTAGAACATGGTGAGTCAAATTAGTGAGTCACAAGGGAGCTTCAGTGGTGTCCTAGTGAAAGGTCGATGTGGCTAGTTCTCAAAGTCCATCAATACTTTGCTTATTTGAGCACTTGAGTCATGTAATACCTCCATCCAAGTGTCTACCACGAATTTAGATGTATTAGGAAGGTTTTAGATTAGTTTCCCATGCTATAAAAAGAGGAGAAAAGTCGTGATCTTGGGGATGTCCAAGAGAGTCATATGTGTATCTCTACACTGCTGTAGTTTTGTATGCAGAGATTGCAGAGCTTGTATCTCCCTCATTATATATCCAAATTACATGTTTGATAGCGCATTGGAAAGCTCTTACTGTCTAATTTCTTCCTGTAAATTTTCATAATCATTGGATTTGTGAGCTGAGAGCAATACTCTCTGCAAGTAGTGTGTGTTCTCTATTTTTTATCCCTGCTGAAGGTCTCCATTAAACCTCAAACTTACAGAGGTCATATCTCCTTGTGTATATATCCAAATCATGTGTTCTTTGGCTTGTTAGAAAGCTCTTTAAGTCTACTTGTATTTTGGAAAGTTTCAAAGTCATTGGAGTTGTGACTTAAGAGCAGTAGTCTCTGCAAGTGATGTGTGTCCTCAGGTTCATCTCTGTTTCAAGGTCTCCATTAAAGCTGCATATTGCAGAGGTCATAGCTCATTGTGTATTTATCCATTTGAGGTGTTCTATATCTTGTTGGAAAGCTCTTAGAGTCTAGTTTATGTGTGTGAAACAGTTTTGGAAAATTCCTAGTGAGTAAAGAGCAATTTGCTCTGCAAGAAAATTGGTCTGTGCATACAAGTTTGTGAAAAAAAGTCAACCAGGTCCTGTTGGGTTTCACCTACTTCTAGCTGTACTTTGGAGACCAATAAACTCCAACAGGACCAACCGATTAGGTGCTAGCATCTATGAGGATGGCCTAGGAAGATCTGCGGTCCAGATTAAAAACCCTGACCAATCCATTGGACTAGAGCGCCCAGCTGTCAAGTTTGAAAACGGAGCATACTTGGACAAGGAAGGGACAATATATGTAGTCACCAGTCATCCAGATAGGACAGATGAATTTGGGAATGTGGTCCCGGAAACGGACTTAGGTGACCTAGAGCAAGGAAATATGGGCGAAGAACCTAGAACCCCCCGAGGCAAATCTGTTCTCACGAGGATTATCACACCAGAGTGGATTCCCCAAGATAATAAGGGCATAGATCTCCTCTTGAACCGAGAGACGGATGAAGCCTTTTGGAGATATAGACCTAGTCAGCGGAGTGAGGTAGGAACAATCATGATATATGAGTTCAAAGATCCTGATATTCCAGGGAGAGTGACCTACTTAGATCACTCTTGAGAGAGGATCTTTGGGGTTACAGAAAATGATAGGCATGCTTACACTTGGAAAGGCGAATTTATCTTCCCCTAACCAAGATCGAATGTGGCCTTTGGTCTCCAAGGAGCTGGAACATCTCAAGCTCATGGGACTCAAAGAGAAAGGAGTAGAGAGAGAACTGAGGTAAGCTTTGCCAACTCTTGGGGAAGAGAAAGAAAGAGAACGGAAACAAATAGAGGGGAACCTGAGGGAAATAGAGCCCCAGGGAACCGAAGAAATGCCGATGATTTCCCTTTGCGAAGACCAAAACAGCACACGAGGACCTTGAGACCGACCCAGCTAGTTAAGTCCATGAAAAACTACTTCGATGGCACGGGAGACCCCTACAATCATGTAGCTGAGTTTAAGCAAGTCTTGAGAGCTGAACAGGTTGAAGACCTGTTCACGCAATATAATGCCTTTGGTTTGACCGTTAGGAACACCGCCCCGACATGGTTTCAGCCACTAAACGAGAGGCAGTTCAGGAGCATAGATCAACTTCTAGAGGCATTCATTATTGAATTCTCTAAAAGTGGCATAAGGCATAATACTTCCTCATTGATATACAGCTTCAAGCAGACCCCGCAAGAGACTGTGAGACTTGCAGGAAGAAGATTTAGGCAATATCTTGAGCGATGTCCTGGTCTTGAGTTACCCACGGCCGCTAAGCAAGTGGCCTTATTCTTGGATGGATTGCTAAGTACCAAATTGAGATCATATGTGTACTTGAAGGACCCCCGGACTATAGAAGAATGTGTACGCATGTGCATCGATATTGAGGATAACCTAGGGGAGGAGTTAGAGCTTTCCAAAATCTACAAAGATTCAGATAGTACCTCTAGCCTCTCTTCCTCACAATCCACATCAATTGAGGAACTTGCGGAAAAAGTAGCTCAAAAACTAGGTGTCTCTAGCAAACAAATTCCTAGATTTGCCCCAGTAAAGAGGTGCTATACTTGCGGTGGTGACCATATGGCAAACGCATGTCCCATCACGGGTCAACCCCAAGTGAATCCTAGCAGCCAATATTGCACCATAGAGCGAAGGTACACAAATCACTCAGCACAGGACTGCCCATACAATAAGCAAGCGGTTAGGCAAACCTACCCTCAACCATACCCTCAACAAGGCAAATACCAGAGTCAATACTCACCACAATAGTATACTAGGCCTCAGCAAAATTACCAACCGCAATATCACGCCCAACTGAGACCCCAGCCAGTGCTAGCACAGCAACCACCTGCTCCTACTAATGTGATTCCGGTAAAGTATGCTGCTGCAGAAGAAAACCTGAATAGAGCTATAGTCCCAGTAACACCACTAATCTCAGAATGTGATCCCAGTGACCATAGCTTTGATTCTACACATGTTGATAGTCCCCAGGCTTACTACATGCAGTCTCCTGAACATGGTGAGTCTTACTACAGTGAGGAACCGAGTGAACCTATTTGGGAGACAGAGTATGTGAATGTCATGTACGCGAACCCCAACCCTAGACCTCAACCTAGGCAGGTAAGACCTCCATTTCCTAGAGGGCCATGCTATAGATGTCAGGGAGATCATCTCATTCGTGATTTTCCCACCGACACAACCCCAGTCAGTGACAATCCAGGGCTATTGCCAAGAGTGTGGAAAGGAGCATCTCTTACGAGACTGCCCAAAGAATCCTAATAATATGCCAAAAATCACTCCTATCAATGTGATTGGCTTAGTGGTAGACTCCACAGGAAGTGTGACTTCCAGAGCCCCAGTACAAAGTCATCACGAGAGCCCAGACACTTAAGCAAAACCAAGACTTAGGCCAGGAAAAGAATGCGGAGGTTAGTGAGACTGAGAGCCAGAATAAGAAGAGGACAAGAGCTTGGAGAGATAGCCGTGAACGTATGAAAAGGCAATGGGCAAGAAAGATGAGCGAACTTGAGGAAAGCCTACGAGAAACCAAAGCCAAAATCATAGAAATCACATCTCAAACGCACTCTCACACATCCCTGCCACTACCATCCCCTTAACCCTCCATTCCTCCACCCACCAATACACCACACATAACCCAACCACCACCCCGAGTAGGATCAATCTTAGCCGATCCCACTCCTGAAGATCTAGACATGATGCTTAAAGCATATCAGGCCAGAATTCAAGAAGGGCCCAATGTAACAGATCTTGAGAAATGTTACCCTAGAGCCGATCTAGAGATAGAGCGAACAAAGCTTTGTGCTAAAATGGTCGAATTGGTGCAAGCCATGTTTGAAGCCAGTCGTTTGTTCAATGGCTCTAACCCCATCAGAACACCATTGCACTTTGATGGTCTATTGGATAGATTGGAGGGGTTACTTGCAAAGTCTGGAAAAGGAGCCACCTCCCAGGCTAAGGAGAGGGCAAGTGATAGAATAAGCATTCCTCCCAAGGAAGCTTATGTGCCTAACTCCACTGAACCAGACACCTCTTCTTCTATGAATCAATACACACCAGAATTCTTGTGAGAGATTCAAGAAGAGAAATGGGCTAAAGAGAATGAAGTTCCTCCTCCCATTGAACTTGTGGATGACACACACGATCAATTCCCACAAGACCTTCCTTCCATTTATGGAGAGCAGGAGAGTGCCCAATCTCAAGAAAGATTAGACTTCGAGTCTAATTCTTTACAGGAACTACCCCATTTCACAGGACCATGGGAAGCAAAGTCCACTTGTATGAGAGCACCTACAGTCATGGTAAGAAACGAAGATTCAGTCATACCTAGGAACACGGAGGTAGTGAAGAACACCAAAGTGCAGTGCAATCTCACTTTGGAAGAGCTGCTCAAGGTTAGACCAGAAGTGTGGAAACATGTAGCCAATCAAGTGCCCGAAGTAGCAAAACCACATTCCCAGGTAGGATCTCAAAGAACAGTGCCAGAAATACCCTTGGACAAGGTAGGAGACATGAGCGAGGGAGAAGAAGGAAACACCTATCTCCCCATCACTCATCAGGGCTACACAACCAAGGCCATTTTGGACTCAGGTGCAGGAGTTGCAATTGTTACCACTTCCTTATGGAAACGATGGGGCAAGCCAGCTCTCAGGCCAACGAGAATGAAATTGCAGATGGCTGACGGGCACATAGAAAGACCCTTAGGACTACTAGAGGGGATAACTCTCACTACTTGTGGTGTAGAGTTTGAGCACACATTTGCTATCTGTGACTTTAGCAAAAATCAAGCCTATGAGATGATTTTGGGAAGACCATTTATGCGGCAGTTGCAAGTGGTACAGGATTGGGGAACCAATTCCTTGTATATCCAGCACTTAGGTGTTACAACCAAAGTCAATCTCAAGGATTACTCTCATAGAGATGTCCCTCCTATCCAATGGAACCCTATCCATAAAGCCAAAGATGATACGGAATCGGTGCATTTCCTAGGATCAGGATGCTCATGGATGCATGAAGACACTCACTTATGGATGTGTAAGGTAGCAATAGAAGAAGAGAAGAGAGAAAAAGCGAGGGAGGTAGGTGCAAAAGAAACCCATAGATCAATCCAAGGCCCAGCCTATGCACCTGTAGTTTTTCCAGATGAAGAATTTGAACCTCACGGCTGGGCAGAAATTCTAGCAACAATGGATGTCGCCATCAATGAAGAACAATGGACACCTCACTGTGATGAGGATGGCTATGACATTTCAGTCTTCTCCATAGAGCCGATCATGGGAGAGGCAGTTTTAGAAGAGTGTGAACCTAGCCCTGATGCATTTGAGGATGCGAGTAACTCCGATCTAGAGTCAATCATTATGGACCCACCTTTTGCATCAGATAAAGAATACTTCTATGAAGTAGAATTTCAACCCCAGAAGCATGGAGAGCTTACAAAGGATGTAAGGCTAGCCACACAGGTAACCCCTAAGGAAGAAGGAAAGAAAAGAAAGAAGAGAGAAGTCACACCAGAAGAGGAAGAATCTTTGTTTGAGGTCCTGGAAAATTTTAAGAAGTATGAGATAGATGACAGGAGAGTCATGATTAGAATGCCTAAACGAGAGGCGCAATCGGGAGAGGCCTATGATAACAAAGAAACCACCAAGAAAATAGTGGTAGCCATAGAAGAAGGAGAAGAGAGGTGCACTTACATAGGACATGACCTCATTGAGGAAGAAGAGCATGAGCTGATAGCCTTGCTAAGAGAATATAGAGATGTATTCGCTTGGAGTTACAAGGATTTGAAAGGAGTGGACCCTGACATATGCTCACATACAATTCCCATGACCACAGAGGCCAGACCTTCAAAACAAAAGCCATACACATACAATGACAACTATGCTCCCAAGATCAAAGAAGAGATAGACCGCTCGGTTGAAGCTGGATTTATCTATGAAATTGAGCACACTGAATGGGTGTCCCCCATTGTAGTGGTGCCCAAAAAGAATGGCAAATTACGTGTATGCATTAACTTGAAGAAGGTTAACGCAGCCACTATCAGGGATAGTTATCCGCTTCCTATCACCGAGCATTTATTAGAAAGGGTAGCCGGCAAGGAAGTGTATAGCTTCCTAGATGGGTTCTCTGGCTACAATTAAGTGGCCATTGCACCAGAAGATCAAAATAAAACGGCTTTTGCCACAGAGTGGGGCATATTCGCCTTTAGAGTAATGCCATTCGGGCTTACCAATGCTCCCGCAACCTTCCAGAGATTGATGTGCCATGTGTTTTAAGAGTTCCTGAGAAAGAATTTGGAAGTCTATGTTGATGATCTATGTGCTCATTCCAACATCAGACAAACACATATACCTGAACTCAGGCAAATCTTTGACAAGTGTAGAGAGTATCAAGTCTGCCTGAACCCAGAAAAGTGTGTTTTCATGGTCAGGCAAGGCAAAATTCTAGGACAATAGTGTCAAAGAATGGCATATCTACGGATGAAGAGAAAGTAAGAGCTATAGCCAAATTACCTAGGCCAAAGAATGTCAAGGAAGTACAAGCTTTCATGGGGCATTGTGGTTATTACCGACGATTTATACACATGTATGCCATCATAGCAAAGCCTCTGTATGGACTGTTGACTAACTTCCAGTGGACTGATGAATGTGAGCATTCCTTCAATGAGCTTAAACGGCGATTATGTTCAGCACCAATCTTGACCACACCAGATTGGAATAAGCCTTTCCATGTTCATGTTGATGCATCCAATTATGCTATTGGGTGTGTACTAGCGCAGCCTACCAGTGAAGGTAATATGGATCTTCCAATTGCCTATGCTAGTGGACAATTGAATGCAGCCGAACGAAATTATACCACTACGGAGAGAGAAGGATTAGGCATGGTATATGCAGTTAAAAAGTTTAGACATTATTTGCTTGCAAATAAGTTTAAATTTTTTATTGATCATCAGGCACTGCTATATCTTGTAAACAAGCCGTGCAATACCGGAAGATTAGTAAGATGGTTTCTCTTGCTAATGGAATAGGATTTTGAGGTTGTGGTAAGGAAAGGGAAGACTCACTTGAGAGCAGATCATCTCTCTAGGCTCACATGAGGAGAGGCCCCACAAGGAGTATCGGATGATCTTCCTAATGCCTACTTGTTTAATTTGGAAGTAATACCTCAGTGGGCTAAGCCATTAGTGCCAGTATTGACATACGGGCCTAACCACCCAGTAATAAACACTCAAGGTAGAGAGGTAGTAAAAGTTCAGAAGTACCATATCATGGCAGGAAGCATGTACAAACAGACAAATCAAGGGATCTTGGCTTGTTGTGTAGAAGAGGACGAGTACACTAAATGGTTGCAATTAGCACATGTAGGTGCATTAGAGCAACACTACTCAAAGCAACGAACCTTACAAACACTAAGGAGACTCGGAGTGCATTGGCCGACTATGGAGGCTGATGTCCAAAAGTTGTGCAAGGAATGCCCAATCTGCTGCACTAAACCACCTGTGGAACATGCCACTCTTTATCAAGTGTCCATAGTGCCAGATTGGAGTGAACCACTAGTATCCTTCTTAAGGACGAAAACATTCCCTCCAGACATGACTCTAGCTAGGCAAAGGAGTTTAGAACAAGAAGCCCAGGATTATTCACTCATTGGTGATAATCTATACAAGCGTGGTAAAGATGGTTACCTGAGACTATGTGTCCATGAGAGTGAATATCTCAAAATCTTGGATACTGCTCACCAAGGTGTAGCAGGGGGACACTTTGGACCAGATCGGGTAATCAAGGCAATACTATTTGCGGGCTTTTGGTGTCCAACCCTTCACATGGATGCACATACCTATGTGAAACGATGTGATGTTTGTCAGAGAACTCAGTACCCTATACGCAAAGATGAGATTCCACTAAAGCCTATGATGGGCGGACGTGCGTTCTCTAAATGGGGAATAGATTTTGTTGGTCCTATTAATCCCCCAGCTAAGGGTTCACATGCTAAATATATCATCGTGGCCACCGACTATCTAACCAAGTGGGTAGAAGTGAAAGCTACTACAAAAAATGATGCTCAAACAACAGCAAAGTTCTTATTTGAAAATGTATTCACGAGGTACGGATTGCCAATAGAGTTGGTGAGTGATAGAGGCACACACTTCTTGAATGAAGTCATAGAAAACCTTCTCCAAGAATTCTTGGTGATACATAAGAAATCGGCCCCCTATCATCCACAAGCTAATGGCCAGGCTGAGAGCACTAATAAGATCTTATGCAATGTGCTGACTAAACTAGTGAACAATAAACGCTCTGATTGGGACAAACAGCTACACCATGCTGTTTGGGCATACCGAGTTGCCTATAAAACGGTACTCCAAGCCACCCCCTTTCAGATGGTATTTGGCCAAAATGATGTGCTACCTCTGGACTTTTTGATACCTACATTGAAGGTAGCACAAGAGCATGACTGGACAGGCCATGAACTCTCCTCTCGAATCTTTGATCTTGAATGCCTAGGCGAAACACGATTGAGAGCTGCAGCAGGAATCTATGCAGCAAAGAAGAGGCAAAAGGCATATTTTGATACACATGTGAAGGATAAAGGCTTGAAAGCAGGCGACCTAGTCCTAGTCTACACATTGAAGCAGCATGCACGGAAATTAGAGAAAAGAGGTTACGGGCCAATGATTATCAATAGAATCTCCACAAGTGGTGCAGTTCAACTAGCCACCCTAGAGGGTGATTGTAACATAATCCTGGTAGGAGATGGTTGAACCACACCCTAAGAGAGAGGATTAGGAAGTAATCCTCAACCATGGCTTTTGGGGCAAGTGGTTAGCCCATCACATTCCTAACCAAGAGGTTGTGAGTTCAATCCCTTACATTGGTATCAGAGCCTAGGAAGTAGGCTTGGGCAAAGTGGAATGACCCAATGGCCTCTAAAAAAGGCGCTTGGGCATCCTCCATGTGAAAGGGTAGGAATTGTGGAAGGCGCGCGTCGATTTCAATGATGGACCTTACAATGATTGGGGTGTATCTCCCAATCCGTAGGTCGGATTGAGGCGTGTAATATACCGTTGGAAAGCTCTCGGAACGAACTTTCCAATGAGCTAGTTTGCAATGTGTGAATTCCTTGGGAATCCTTGGATGGAACTTGATTGAGTACATCCTGCCAGTCCCATAGCTGGTCAGGGTACATCCTACCAGGGTACATCCAGGGTACATCCTGCCAGTCCCATAGCTGGTCAGGGTACATTCCCTAGGAGTTCAAGGGGGGAAGAATGTAACATAATCCTGGTAGGAGATGGTTGAACCACACCCTAAGAGAGAGGATTAGGAAGTAATCCTCAACCATGGCTTTTGGGGCAAGTGGTTAGCCCATCACATTCCTAACCAAGAGGTTGTGAGTTCAATCCCTTACAGTGATATTCTACCAAGTTACATAAGTGGATGCAGAGTCAAGTTATATCAAGAACCCCTCACTGAAGAGATGCTAAATCGACTCAACACTGCCAAGAAATGTAAAGAAGAAGAGAAACGAATTAGAGAAGAAGCACATGCAGAAGCTTTAGAACGCATCCGACGAATGAAATTGAGGAGACAAGGCAGAGACCCGCCTATGCCTGACACTCAAGAATCTGTAGGCTATCCTATGGCCATGTGCGAGGCTTCAGGTGGGCATTCCCATAGAATAATTGACCGACGGCCTTTTGTAACCCTAGGAGTAGGACAAGGAAAGGGTGCAAAGACTGTAAGAGCTTTGATTGACTCAGGTGCATCCACTAGTGCTGTCAAATTGTCTTACTATCAAGAATTGAAATTAACTGTCAATCCTATAGAAGCATATCTCATAGGATTGGGAGGTGTGGAAACCCCTTGCATGGGCGAGGTGGATCTTCCCATCTCCATTCAAGACGAAGTGATGACAATCAAAGTACTAGTGTGTCAAGATGAGGACCTCACTGAGCCTCTTGTCTTGGGTCAGGACTGGATCTATGATCATGCAGTCAACCTCAACCTAAGAAGTGGACTTCTTCAGGTATGGGTAGATCATAGCCGAATTACAGTTGAATTGGAAAATGAGGCACTCAAGGAACTAGGCAAGGCACAAACTCCTGGTCCTTCCAGGGGCGCACATGAAGTTGACAATGCTATTTTTGTCCAAAACTATATGATGCAGAAAGAGGCTTGTCTCAACAACGGAGCCAGGGAGAGGACGGAACTCCCTTCTTTTCCAAAGACCAGAAGGTTGCAACAACCAACGACAGATCAAATACAGAAGAAGCAGAACACTACCTATACTGGATGCCAAAAAAAGGAGCAAAGCAGATTGTTTCAGCCATGGAAACAAGTATGCAGGCAAAAAGGCGAATACCCTGTTCAGACAAGGCCGACCCCACGGCCAAAGCTTCTCATTAGTAGTCAACAACACGACACTAATAAGAAGTCCTTCATTAATGCTTCTGCGAAAGTGAAGTCTATTTGGGTACCCAAGAAGTCAATGAAGGATAGCCCACAATCACGACAAATCTGGGTGCCTAAGGCTTGCTTGCGGGCTCAAATAGCTACACCAAGGCCACAACCGGTACAACATGTTTCACTCACTCGAACATCTGAGGCCCAGTCGTACACATCACGCACGGACACATATTCTTCCATGAGCACAAGTAGAATCACTTGTAAATGGGTCCCTAAAAAGCCTCATCTTCAAGCAGATACCCCTATCAAACTCTTCAGAGTCTCCACAAAATCAAGATTGAAGCCCATCCACTGCATTTGGCAACCTAAAACTTGTAATAAACCCCCGGACCCCAGTTGTAAATCCATGTCCACCTACTAACTACATCACTCTCACACTACATCATTCCACTTAGTTCTTAGGTCCACCCAATTCCTAACTACACACACAAGCACCGCGCACTTATTAACCTACTAATCTCTCCCAAACCTCATGATAATGTTGTAATGGGGACAAAAACGGTTCTATCTTGTCCTTTACAATGTTAACACATGTTTCTATATTCTCACAGAATCAGGAGGCAAGAAGTAACATGGTAGAAGCGACAGGTCCGAGCTCACAAGTAGGAATACTTACTGCAGGAATTGATGTGGATAGTCTACCTGTTGATGTGCCACCAACTGAACGACCTGTGGAGCTGCAACACCTTCAGCAGATCCCGGTACCGGATCCACCCACACGGATCACAGAAAGAGTCCATGCCAATTCTCATTGGTTCAATGGCATGCCAGGTCCATTAGGAGAGGCCAAGTATATATGGGAGTCTAAATGCGAGTATGATAGATCATGGGTTCGATTCCAATTTTTCTCCAAGGAGTTTGAGACTCTACAGAACACAGAGGATCTCCAGACCATATGGCAACGTGCAGGGCTAGCAGAATACTTTGAAGCACCACTACCTAAACCGGATCTCCTCCGATGCTATTATTTGGTCTCCACATTACAAGCTAATGAAGAAAAGGACAAACCAGGATCATTTGTTCTTCCTTCCTTGCTGGGCAACAACGAGTTAAAGAGGTTTGAACTTACCTTGGAGTTGGTGAGCTCTGCTTTGAATATGCACGGCACACATGTACCTTCTGAGAAGGATGCTCTCGTTCCTACTAACATGAAGGATAGGAAACTACTGAAGCTTAAAGACATGGCAGCACTCACACCAAACGTGTCCATCCCTCTCTGTATGTGCATGCAACATTTTGCTTTCCCCAGCCAAGACCGCTTCACACAACCACACAAAAGAATCTGGTTCGCTCTCTACTTAGCGGAGACAGGTGCGTTACCAATTAAGCTGCCTGTATGGATTATAGATCAATTGTATGAAGCAAATAAAAGGTCTTCTAGGAAATTAGTGGTGAACGGTTGCTGTGCAATCACACACATTATTTATCGATGCCTAGCATACGATGTTCCCATTGAACGTGCCTTAACTTGGGCACAATTACAAATGTTTAAGAAGCTCAAGTCGTCCACACATCAATCCAAGTGCATGAGGGGTGCAATCCCTTGTGTCCAGACAAGGGAAGTTCTGACTACTCTTGAAGTATCGCCACGGGGGGAGGCCACTGTACCTCCCTTTACCATTAGGATACCTAGGCTTGGATCTGAAACTACGACACAAGCTGCCCCTTCAGCTCCTCCTGCTCCATCTGAATTTGAATTTGCTACAACTGGAGATGCTGAAGGAATGGATCCCCAGGACTTCGAAGCATTCTTACAAAGTACACAACTCTCTGATGTAGAGTTTTATTCAGATGCAGAAGAACAAGGCACATCTTCACAAAGAAGACAAAAATCTACAGACGGTCGCCATGTACATTGGAGTGACGCTCAGCAAGGTCAACAACAAGGACACCTAGAAGAAGAAGGAGCATATGAAGAGGAGACCACTGAAGCCCCAGCCTATACATCAGAACTCTGAAGGCTGTATCAAATCATGGAATGAGTGCGATCGCAACAACTGCTCACCGAACAGAGCAGTAGAGTACTCATGAATCAGCTGTTGGAAGAAGTAGGAGTTGACTCAGAATATAGTGAAGGTCTCTTATTAATGGCAGAAACATATGGGGTAGTAGAAGCAGTTCGGACCGCCATTAGGAGATCGCCAGTTCAATATGATCCACGAAGATTCCACACACGACCACGGTCAGGTAAAAACATCCAGATCCCCGTTACAACGGCAGAAGGGCCGATTACTACATCCGAACCCATTGGGACAACTTCCCAAGCAGCAGAAATCGCTAGCCAAGAGCACCCAGTCACCCATGAGGAATCAACCGAGCTACTACCACCCACACCCCCACCATCGCCTCCTAGAACAAAAACCGTGGAAATCACCTCGACCACTCAACCCACCGAACAAACCTTCATCTTCCGTACTCCCATCTCTAGTTCAACCCTATTCTCCACCTCTGATAACCCAATCTATGAAGCAACCACCATCACTACACAATCCACCGAATCGCTCATAGAGCCTACCCTAGGACAACCATCCCCCATGCCCTCAGCTATAGGTCATCCTGACTCCAGATCCATATTCATGGGTTTCCCTACTACCACACCACCCTTCATGCCCTCCTCAACTCTACAACCTCAACCCCCAACCTCCATCTCTCCACTTCTCCAATCCCTCCATAACTTCCTTGCTAGAACTTTTCAACCCAGGTCTCAACCATTCCCTTTATTTTCAGCTCCCCACCCCACTTCTCATCTATTCACCACTTTCACACACACACCACCTACCATCCCAATGTATATGGTAGACCCCACACTCGCACCCACTCCTGAAAGTATGGACATTTCACCACCCACGGCACCTCCCCCTCCCCCCACGCTTCCACCTCCTCCCATTCCCCCTCCACCAATTTCACCCACACACACGTCTTCAATAGACACATCATCCACTCTTCCCCTTCCCCAATTCCCTTCCCATGCATCTTCCATTGTAAACACCACCCCCTCATCTATAGGCAATGCATTGGACACCATGCTAGCTTGTATATCAAAATTAAGGACAGAATACAATCAGCTCCAGCAATAGAATGAACGCGTGCAAGAGCACTCGGAGACACTACAACACCGCCTTGCTGCACTAGAAGAGGAAAATGCTCGCCTCCACACACAATTCCAAACTCTCCAAGAGGCTCATAGCATATTGGAGGTACAGTTACAGAACACAGATCAGGAAGCAATACAAGTGGTAGAAGGTCATCTACGGACACAGCTGGAACGCAATTCAAAGCTTCAGCGAAATATGGCCCTACTCAAGCGACATCTTGCTGCCGCTCATGAAGAGAATCGACGCCTGCAATTACAAAATCAGGAAAACTTAGAAGCAGCTATCGAAAGCACACCTGGGGCACCCATCAGCCCATCAAAGTTTCAAGCAGTGACCCCCGACAATTTCAAGATCATATTGGAAGACTATGCCATGCTGCTTGAAGCACATGACCAGCTATCAGAGGAACTGGGTCAACTGAAGCAGAAACACCAAAAAGAAACAACAGCTGCCTCTCAAACCACCTCCTCCGCGGCTTCACTTCTCACAGACTCAGAGGCCTTAAAAGATCTCCAGAAACAGGTCACCGAATCGCAAGCACGTCTACTACAATATGAGAGACCACCTTCCCCTCTTGAGGCTCCCACCGACGAAGAAGTAGTACAAATTCCTGTGGAACAAACATTTGAAGAAGAATACGACCCACAACCCTTCCCAGGAGGCCAACAAACGGAAGAAGCTCAGGACACATTGGAAGCACCACGGCCTCCATGGTTACGTCAAGTGGAGGAAATCGGGAGTTCTCACGAAGAGCGCACAGTAGTGCAAAATCAGGCCATGAGGGTCATAGAGGAAACTGTGCTACAATCTGCTTACTTCAAGAACCTGTCATCGAGACGCCTTATCCTCTCATCTGAACTCCAATACAGGCCTTATTATATTATTCTGGCTGATTATAATGCAGAAATACAGAGAGTCACGGGTAAGATTCCTACCTTTGCTACCCAATTTCAACCCGAAGACCTTCCTCCAGAGGTGCAAAAGGCAAAATTCGTCAACCCACCTGGCGGCAGAAACTTCTAGAGACATATCCAGAAATGCTACGCACATGGAACAACGCGCCTTTACATCTCCTATACAATCCATGCTACGGTCCAGTTCCACGCCGCAGGTCTTGGAAGGCATTCAATATCAAAGTGCAGAACAACGCGCAATGCAAGGAATGGCTAAACTACCCATACATTGCGCCACCACAGGGACCACCATCGGTAGCGTACATGATGGGAACAATTCGACATTGGATGCCGCGATTGAAGCCCATGCCAGATGTGGCAGCTCAAATGATGCTTAAGATTTTAGATATGATGCAGGTAGTCCTGAAAACCTTTAGAAATGCAGCTGCACCACAGGTACGTCTACCGGGGTTTACCAATGGAAATTATGATTTGGTGTATGACATGAGCACCACCCCCAGTATTCGTGTGGCTTACGCCTGGCATGCACGCATCAAATACCTCCTTGCATGTTACAAACAGACCTTCGAAGAAATGTTCAGATCAGGTTTCTGGGAGTATCACTCGGAGATCTTCGCACCGAAGCCAACACACCTGCTCCATCTCTTTGCTTGTGAACAAGCAATGTACTCTGAGTACTACACCACACCGCAACCAGAGGTCCCTGGCGCAATAAATTGGGATGCATTGAAAGCTGATCTAGCAAGAGGCTTAAGGATAGGAGAACACGAACTTGCCACCAATGTCATCCAATACTATATCGACCACCCGATAGAACAGAGGTCTGTCAGGGGCGACAGACGCTAGGAAGGGGGGAGTGTTGGCATACAAGTCAAATGAAGAGCATACTAGCACAACGGAGCAGTCATGCACAATACGGCAACAAGGCCCAATCATTTTTTCCATGGACCATTTACAACTCAAGTGATTTTAATCACTACACAAACATTGTAAATTCCGTTTTTGGTAGAATAGACTCCATTTTGTGCAAACCGAGGAGTCCTCGAGCTTGAGGAGCATTAGAGCTAGCTACATATCAATTTTCATAATTTTTAGACTCCGTTTGAGCCCTCAAATAGGCTCTAGAACCTAATTTTTAACTAGGCCGGACACTAGGTCTGGACAAGACCAAAGCTAGTTAGAAAACTATAAAAAGAGCTAGAGAGCTCATTTTTGAGGTTAGATTGTTTGTGAATTGAGCTTATGTAAGAGACTTTTTGACTAATGCAAAGAACTCCATTGTTCCTCTCCTTGTTCTTGCCTTGTGTGCGCGTGTGTGTATGTGTGTGCATGCTTGTGTGCTTCTCACTCACACACTAGTGCCTTCACTTGCTCATAGTCTTCATACTAGTCCTCACGTCTCCAGGGATTGACAATTATGAGGTGGATCTTCTCACGTTGGTACTCACCATTGTGCTAGAGTGACACCCCTCAGGAAACAGTCAGACTTGCAGGACGTAGGTTTAGACAATATGTGGAGAGATGTCCGATGCAAGAGTTACCCTCACATGCCAAGCAAGTGTCATTGTTTTTAGATGGCCTCTTGAGCTCTAAACTACACTCCTATGTGTAATTGAAGGAACCCAGAATGCTAGAGCAATTTGTACAAATTTGTATAGACATTGAGGACAACCTTGGAGACGAGTTGGAACTCTCAAAGGTCTATAAGGACTCAAATTGTTCATCTCTAGCATCTTCAAAACAGTCTAGCTCGATAGAAGACCTAGCAGAAAAAGTGGCCCAAAAACTAGGCGTTTGTAGTAAACAGATGCCTAGGTTAACAACAAACAAGCGTTGTTACACCTGTGGTGGTGATCATGTGGCAAATGTGTGTCCCAATGCAACACAATCACAAGCCAACCCTAGTGGCCAATACTATACAATTCAGAGACGATACACAAATCATAGGCGTCAGGACTGCCCATACAATAAACAAGCAGTACGACAGAACTACTCGCAAGCATATGCACAGCCAAGTAGGTACCAAGGTCAATATAATGCTTAGCCTCATTACTATAGGCCTCCTCAGAACTATCCTTATCAGGCTCAACAGAGACCTCAACCTGTTTTAGCTCAATAGCCACCCCCACCAGCTAATGTCATCTCGATCAAATACGCTGCTGCAAAAGAAAACCTCAATAGGGCTTTAGTGCCTTCATCATCCTTGATCACGGAGAGTGACCCGAACTCAAATAGTTTTGACTCTACTCATGTAGATAGTCCACCCGTGTATTACACTGAGTCACCAGAACACGTGGAGACATATCAATATGATAGTCCACCATTGGAACCTAGTTGGGAGCAAGACTATGCCAACGTAATGTACACAAACCCTAATTTGCGGCACCAACTAAGACAACCAATACCACAGGGCCCTAGAGGACCATGCTTTAGGTGCGAAGGAGATCATTTCATAAAGGATTGTCCACATCCTCCGATAGCAGGACAGTCACAATACTATAACATACAAGGCTTTTGTGCCGAGTGTGGTAAAGAGCATATCATCAAAGATTGTCCTAAGAACCCTGCTAATGCTTCAAAAGTGACACCGATCAATGTGATAGGTATTGTACACAACGCAGATGGATACAACCTTACATACATGCCTATCCAAGCTATAACAAGAGCCCAAGCGCTCTTACAAAATCAATAGCTTAATGTTGAAAAAATAGCTGGAATCAGTGAAGTTGGAGAATCTAGCAGTAATAAAAAGACGAAATCATGGAAAGATTCTAGAGAAAGGATTAAGAAAAAATGGAGTAAAAAGATAACTGAATTGGAAGGAAGTTTAAAGGAATGCAGAGCCAAAATCCTAGAATTGACTTCGCAAGAATCTAATCAGGAGCATCTAGCTCAGAGATCAGGATCAATTTTAGCAGAACCCATACTAGAAAACTTAGACATGATGTTTCATGCATATCAGGCTAGATTAAAAGAAGAACCCCAAGTAACTGAAATGATTAAGAATTGCCCTTGAGCAGACTTAGAAATTGAGATAACTAAACTTTGTATGAAAATGGTAGAATTAGCACAAACTATGTTTGAAGCCTCTCGTTATCCCAATTGGAATAACATGGCAAAACCTGAATTACATTTTCAAGGAATATTGGAGAGGCTAGAATACTTGATCGATAGCAAGGAGAAAAAGAATCAGCATAGGAACCCTATTGCCTCAGAGACACAGGAAAGAAAAGCACCATCCCTGTCTCAAGTACCAGATACGGAGGGTGAAGACAGCCTGTCTTCCATACATAAGTATTCACATGAATTTCTAAGAGCAATCCAAGAAGAGAAGTGGAGAAAAGAACAAGGAACCCATCCTCCTATTCAAGAAATAGACGACTTGCAAGAGCAATTGTTGGAAGAAGCATTTTTTGAAGAAAAATATTTGTAAAATGTCAAAAAATTGTAGAAATATTTATGCAATTGATGTAAAAATGATGAAGAGTCTTCCTCATGTAAATTAGAATCATATGTATTTTTTCTAGATTTTTTGGAAGCTCTTTGATAGCATATTTTTAGATTATAAGGGAAAAAGACCAAAAATCAAGTGTGAAAAGGCACACTTGAAAATGTATAAAAGATAATTTCCTCTATTTTGAGAGGGTTGGTTGTATTATTTGTGCTATCCAAGTAATTTGAAGAGCTCTCTTTGCAGAAATCGTGTTTCTTCCTTTCAAGTACTTTCTTTAGATTTGTTGAGTCTATTTTATGTGTGATCCATGGAATTTGCAAGCTTCTATTGTGTATTTCTAGTTAATATGTATGAAGAGAGGTGGTTCTTGGAGTGTTAAGTGAGAAAGTGCTGAAGAACAGAGCAGGAGATGGAAATTGTCAATTTTCACAGGATCGTGATTGTCTCGTCTGAAGGTTAGAGGTATCATTTTTTTAGATTTGACTTCATAATTGTGTTCTACTGAGGAAATAACACACTTTAGGCACCAAGATCATTGGAAATGATGTAGTATTGCTCAAGATAATCAAAACCCTAGAAAATTCTCTTCATCTTCATTATTTCTCAGAAATCCAGTCATATTTCTCTTATTTTTTGGATTCTATCATCTAGAAGGGGCCCTGGTCTTTGTATACTTCCCAGATTGACAAATGTAAGATGTATTGTTGATTCTTTATGCTAAAATGATTGGAGAGGACAACTCCAAAGGGTAACAACAAACAGCAATTTCCCCAAGACATTCCCTCTATCTACGATGATGTAGAGGAAGAGCAAGTGAGTGAACACACAAGTTTCGAATCCAATTCTTTACAGGAATTACCTTAGTTTACAGGACCTTGGGAAGCCAAGTCTATTAGCATGAGAGCACCCACGATACTAGTGAGGAATGAAGAATGAGTGATTCCTAGAAACACGGAAGTGATCAAGAATACCAAAGTACAATGTCATCTCACTCTAGAGGAATTGTTGAAGGTTAAACCAGAAGTGTGGAAGCATGTAGCAAATCGATTCCCTGAGCTTGCTACTACTCCCTCACAGATAGGATCACCCAAGAGGGTACCAGAGATACCCGTAGAAAGAATCGGAGATGTAAGCGAAGGAGAGGAAGGTAACACTTATCTTCCAATAACCCATCAGGGCTACACCATGAAAGCCATCTTAGATTCAAGAGGCGGAGTAGCCATCTCTACCACCGCTTTATGGAAACGTTGGGGTAAGCCAACATTAAGACCCACCAGGATGAAGCTACAAATGGCTGACGGACATATAGAGAAACCATTAGGCTTACTAGAAGGCATATCTCTCACCACTTGTGGTGTGGAGTTTGAGCATACTTTTGCCATTTGTGATTTTGGGAAAAATCATGCGTACGAGATGATTTTAGGACGACCATTCATGCGTCAGTTGCAAATCGTACAAGATTGGGGAACTAATTCTTTGTATTTGCAACATTTAGGAGTGACTATTAAAGTCAATCTTAAAGAGTATTCACATCGAGATGTACCTCCAATACAATGAAATACCATCCATAATACACAAGAAGAAACAGAAGTAGTACACTCATTGGAATCAGATCCCTCATGGTTGCATGAGGATACTCATCTATGGATGTGTAAGGTAGCAAAACAAGAGGAAGAATGGTTAGAGGCCCGAACCTTAGGTTCAGAAAAACATCCATGAACTCTTCAAGACCCAGCTTATGCACCGGTAGTATTTCCAGACGAAGAATTGGAGCCTCACGCTTGGGTAGAAATTCTAGCAACAATGGATGTAGCCATCAATGAAGAACAATGGACACCCCATTGTGACGAGGATGGCTATGAAATTTCAATCTTCACAATACAGCCAATCATGTGTGATTCAGTTATACAAGAATGTGAACCTAGCACTGATGCATTTGAGGATGCAAGTGACTTCGATCTAGAGTCAATTATAATGGACCCTCCCTTTGCATCAGATGAAGAACATTTCTACAAAGTAGGAGCTCACCCTCAGAGACACGAAGAAATTATGAATGATGTGAGTTTAACCACTCAAGTGATTGCCAAAAGTGAAGGTAAGAAAAGAAAGAAGAAAGAAACCACGCCAGAGGAAGAAGAATCCTTGTTTGAGGTACCCAAAAATTTTAAGAAATATGAGATAGAAGATAGAAGAATAATGGTACGAATGCCTAAGAGAAAATCTGACGTTGGAGAAGTATATGATAATCAAGAGAAAACCAAAAAAATAATAGTAGCCATAGAAGGAGAAGAAGAAAAATGTACATACATAGGGCATGATTTGATGAATGAAGAAGAAGAAGAATTAGTTGCCCTATTGCACGAATATACAGATGTGTTCGCCTGGAGTTACAAAGACTTGAAAGGAGTAGACCCGGATATATGTTCGCATAGAATCCCTATGACTCCAGATGCAAAACCTACGAAACAGAAACCATACACGTACAATGATAACTACGCTGCAAAGATTAAAGAAGAAATAGATCGTTTGATAGAAGCAAGATTCAGTTACGAAATTGAGCATACCGAATGGATATCCCCTATTGTGGTTGTGCCCAAGAAGAATGGAAAATTGTGTGTGTGTATTAACCTTAAAAAAGTTAATGCCGCCACAATTAGAGACAGTTATCCTCTTCGTATCACGGAACATTTATTGGAAAGAGTTGCGGGCAAGGAAGTTTACAGCTTTCTTGATGAATTTTCAGGCTATAATCAAGTAGCCATTGCTCCAGAAGATCAACATAAGACAGCTTTTGCCACAGAATGGGGCATATTTGCATTTCGTGTAATGCCATTTGGCTTAACAAATGCATCCACCACTTTCCAGCGACTCATGTATGTTTTTAAGGAATTCTTACGCAAGAATTTGGAAGTTTATGTCAATGACATACGTGCACACTCGAATGTGAGGCAGACTCATATCCTAGAACTTAGGCAAGTGTTTGACAAATGTCGAGAATATAAGGTTTGTTTAAACCCAGAAAAGTGTGTTTTCATGGTCAGACAAGGCAAAATTCTAGGACACATTGTGTCAAAGAATGGAATCTCTACATATAAAGAAAAGGTGAGAGTAATTGCACATCTACCTAGACCAAATAACTATATTGGCCTTCGATGGAAGCAGATGTCTACAATTTGTGTAAAGAATGCCCTGTTTGTTGTGAAAGACCACCAGTAGAACATGCTACATTATATCATGTGTCTCTCACACCAGAATGGAGTGAACCTTTAGTAACGTACTTGAGGACGAAAACATTCCCTCAAGAAATGACCTTAGCATGACAACGCAGTCTAGAGCAAGAAGCTCAAGACTATTCACTTGTTGGCAACAATCTATACAAACGAGGACGAGACGGATACTTAAGACAGTGTGTTCATGAAAGCCATTACTTGAGCGTACTAGAGACTGCACACCAAGGTGTTGCAGGAGATCATTTTGGACCCCATAGGATAATCAAAGCCATCCTCTTTGCAGGATTATGGTGGCCCACTCTTCACATGGATGCACATACCTATGTTAAGAGATGTGATGTGTGCCAAAGAACTCAATTTCCTACTCGTAGAGATGAAATGCCATTAAAACCCATGATGGGAGGACGTGCATTTTCTAAGTGGGGTATAGATTTTGTAGGACCCATTAACCCCCCTGCAAAAGGTACACATGCTGAATACATTATTGTTGCGACAGATTATCTTACCAAATGGGTAGAGGCAAAGGCCAAAAAAAGAATGATGCACACAAGACTGCAAAATTCTTATTTGAAAATGTCTTTACAAGATATGAATTGCCTATAGAGTTAGTGAGCGATCAAGGAACTCACTTTCTAAACCAAGTCATTGAATATTTGTTACAGGATTTTATGGTGATTCACAAGAAATCCGCACCATATCATCCTCAGGCCAATGGTCAAGCAGAAAGTACTAACAAGATCCTTTGTAACCTACTGACGAAACTCGTGAACAACAAACATTTGGATTGGGACAAACAGTTACACCACGATGTTTGGGCATATTGAGTGGCCTACAAGACCGTACTCAATGCAACTCCCTTTCAGATGGTTTTTGGTCAGAATGCTATGCCTCCTTTGGACTTCTTGATACCGACCCTTAAGGTTGCACAAGAACATCAGTGGACTGGCCATGAATTATCAGCAAGAATAATGCACTTGGAACGATTAGGAGAAAACAGGTTGAAAGCAGTAGCAGGAATATATGCAGCAAAGAAGCGACAGAAAGCCTATTTCGACGCACATGTGAAAGATAAAGGCTTAAAAGAAGGAGATTTAGTCCTAGTATATACGCTGAAACAACACACATGAAAATTAGAGAAGCGAGGTTATGGACCTATGATCATTGACAAACTCTCAATAAGTGGAGTAGTACAATAAGCCACCCTAGAAGGAGACATAATGCCTAATTACACTAGTGGCTGTAGAGTCAGGCTATACCAGGAACCTCTTACTGAGGATATGCTTAGACGACTCACATTGGCAAAGAAGCGTAAGGAGGAAGAAAATAGAATACGAGTTGAAGCTCAGGCAAAAGCCATAGAACAAATTAAGCACATGAAGTTAAGAAGACAAGGACTAGGGAGAGAACATTATAACCATCTGGAAACCACACCCAGATACCCCATGCCCATGTGTCAAGAAAAGTCAAGTACTCATCCTAACATAGTGGACAGAAGACCATTCATTACAGTCAGGCTAGAGCACGATAACCCTTGCCAATAGCTCAAGGCTTTAATTGATTCAGGTGCTACGACTAGTGAGATTAGATGGTCCCACTATATGGACTCAGGATTAGAAATGCGGCCGATCGAGGCATACCTCATAGGGCTACGAGGCCTGGAAACTCCCATCCTATCCTCATACACAATGTGAACATGACATCGAAGCTACTAGTGTGCCATGATGATGACCTGATAGAACCCCTAATCCTTGGCCAAGATTGGCTATACGATCACTCACTAGACCTAAATCTTAGACAAGGCTCCTTGCAAATTGGAACCTTAGATCAACGACAAGTGATACCGCTTGACTTCCCTAACAACACTTCGCCTGAGGTATGTAACCCTAGACCCTATGAAATGCTTGCGACGGAGGACAGGAAGATCTTTGGGCAGATCCTCGGCCAAGTACGCTCTTTCCAAAGTCAACCCATGAGAGCTTGCCGATGGATAGAGGCTAGACAAAAGGATGTCAAGAGATTTTCCCTTGGTCTTCCAGCAACGGACAAATGGGGACCATTGCAGGTCAGGTGGGTTGCATGAGTGGTCAGGTGGACTGCATCAGCAGCCACATGGGCAAAACACCCTGCAAAGCCCATCCTTCCACACTTATGGCCTAGATTTTTGATACAAAACGATGCAGTTCCTAACGGGAAGGTTTCACAAGTGTTGGACTTCCCTTCTTTTCCAAAACAGAGTGTCCATCCGACCTCTCAACCTCAACCACAAAGGAGTCAACCACGACGAAGGACCCCAGACCGACGACCATATTAGACGACACAAAGAAAGCAGTAGTATCAGTATCACAAAGCAAGAGGCACGAGACAAATATGGGTGCCAAAAGGATAGAAAGCACCGACAGATTTCAACAATGCAGACGAAGCCAAGAAGAAGTTTCAGCAAAAGTAGAGGCAATATTCCACATCTTCTCGACCTTCTTCTACGAGTACGAACATTCGACAGATTTGGATCGCCAAAAAGTACCTAATCAATTGACCCACACCCATGCAGATTTGGGTACCCAAACAGTGTATTATAGCTCAACCCTCAAGCCATGTCATATATACCCCTCAGAAATCTTTTCACCCCTCAATACCACCACACCCAATATCACCTTTTGTCCCTCAGCAGAAACATACCACCCACTCAGAAACTCTTAGGAAATGGATATCAAAATATATCCAGACGTCTTCTCTGACTCCCTTATCTAACATTAATCCCACCCCGACTAAACACCATCCTTGTAATAACTCATTCACAACTGCACTTTGTACAAATCCACACACTATAACCCAACATCACTTGTAATAACAATCTCATCAAGAAATGTATGCGCCATCTGAAGCATGTAGGTGTCTAGAGACCTGCATTAGTTTTGCAACAATCATTCCATAAACCACATCACAACACTTGGCTACACGGGTTACACATCAGTTATGGAAAGGGATTGCAGTCTCACTTTAAACCAATTTGCATGTTCTGATTCATCCACACAACAAGCAAGAATCTTTTGATTATCCTGTTTATATATACTTCTTGCTATTATTTGATATCTCTGAGACTTGGTAATTTCTCCTTCCTTGATCCTTATCCTAGGATTCTTGGGTCCATATGTGAAAATAGGGACAATAGGCTTAGCCCATTCTGGTACTATCTCAAGGTTAAACAAATATGTGTCTGGTAATTCATCTGGTATTCCTTGAGGAGCTTCTCCTGTGGTTAGTCTCGAGAGGTGGTCAACTCTGAGATGTGTCTTTCCTTTCCTGACTACTACTTCAAAGTCATACTCCATGAGTAATAGAAACCAACGTATCAACCGTCTTGTGTTACATGGCTTATTGACTAAGTACAATAACTCTTGATGATCTGTAAAGAACTTGAACTTGTTTGCCAACAAATAATGTCTAAATTTCTTTACTGCGTAGATCATTCCTAATCCTTCTCGTTCTGTAGTGGTGTAATTTCTTTCTACAGCGTTCAACTCTCTACTCGCATAAGCTATGGGGAGATCTATGTTACCTTCATTCGTAGGTTGTGCTAACACACATCCTATGGCATAATTGGATGCATCCACATGTACATGGAATGGTTTGCTCCAATCCGGGGTTGTCAATATAGGTTATAAGCACAAACGTCATTTAAGTTCATTGAATGAATTCTCACACTCATCTGTCCATTCAAACTTGATCAAAAGAGAGTACAGAGGCTTGGCTATGATTGCATAGATGTGTATGAATCGTCTGTAATAACCATAATGGCCCATAAATGCTTGTACCTCTTTCATGTTGCTTCGCCTAGGTAAGTTGGCAATTACTTTCACCTTTTCTTCATCTGTCAAAATTCCATTCTTTGACACAATGTGTCTTAGAATTTTTCCTTGTCTGACCATGAAAACACATTTTTCTGGATTCAGAAAAACGTGATATTCTCAACATTTGTCAAATACTTGCCTTAATTCTGGGATATGAGTTTGCCTCATATTCGAATGTGCACATATGTCAACGACATAAACTTCCAAATTCTTGCATAAGAATTCCTTAAAAACATGACACATGAGTCGGTGGAAAGTGGCGGGTGCATTTGTCAAGCCAAATGGCATTACACGAAATGCAAATATGCCCCATTCTGTGGCAAAAGCCGTCTTGTGTTGATCTTCTAGAGCAATGGCTACTTGGTTATAGTGTGAAAAACCATCAAGAAAGCTGTAAACTTCCTTGCCCGCAACTCTTTCCAATAAATGTTCCGTGATAGGAAGAGGATAACTGTCTCTAATTGTGGTGGCATTAACTTTTTTAAGGTTAATATACACGTGCAATTTTCCATTCTTCTTGGGCACAACCACAATGGGGGATACCCATTCGGTATGCTCAATTCCGTAAATGAATCCTGCTTTGATCAAACGATCTATTTCTTCTTTAATCTTTGCAACGTAGTTATCATTGTACATGTATGGCTTCTGTTTCGTAGGTTTTGCATCTGGAGTCATAGGCATTCTATGGGAACATATATCTGGATCCATTCCTTTCAAATCTTTGTAACTCCAAGCAAACACATCTCTATATTTGTGCAATAGGGCAACTAACTCTTCCTCTTCTTCATTTGTCAAATCATGCCCTATGTATGTAAATTTTTCTTCTTCTCCTTCTATGGCTACTATGAATTTTTTGGTTTTCTCTCAATTATCATATACTTCTCCAACGTCAACTTTTCTGTTAGCCATTCGTACCATGATTCGTCTATCTTCTATTTCATACTTCTTGAAGTTCTCGGGTACCTCAAACAAGGATTCTTCTTTCTCTGACGTGATTTCTTTCTTCTTTATTTTCTTACCTTCACTTTTGGCAGTCACTTGTGTGGCTAACCTCACCTCATTCATTATTTCTTCGTGTCTCTGAGGGTGAGTTTCTACTTCGTAGAAATATTCTTCATCTGATGCAAAAGGAGGGTCCATAATGATTGAATCTAGATCGAAGGCACTTGCATCCTCAAATGCATCAATGCTAAGTTCACATTCTTCTATAATTGAATCACCCATGATTGGCTCTATTTTGAAGACTGAAATTTCATAGCCATCCTCGTCACAATGGGGTGTCCATTGTTCTTCATTGATGGCTACATCCATTGTTGCTAGAATTTCCACCCAACCATGAGGCTCGAATTCCATCTGTAAATACTACAGGTGCGTAAGCTGGGTCTTGAAGAGTTCCTGGATGTTGTTCTGAACCTAAAGTCCTAGCTTCTAACCGTTCTTCCTCTTGTTTGGATACTTTACACATCCATATATGAGTATCCTCGTGCAACCATGAGGGGTCTGACTCCAATGAGTGTACTGACTCTATTTCTTCTTGTGTCTTATGGATGGTATTCCATTGTATTGGGGATACATCTCGATGTGAATAGTCTTTAAGATTGACTTTAATAGTCACTCCTAAATGTTGCAAGTACAAAGAATTAGTTCCCCAATGTCGTATGATTTGCAATTGACGCATTAATGGTCATCCTAAAATCATCTCGTAAGCATGATTTTTGGCAAAATCACAAATGGTGAAAGTATGCTCAAACTCCACACCACAAGTGGTGAGAGATATTCCTTCTAGTAAGCCTAATGGTTTCTCTATATTTCCGTCAGCCATTTGTAGCTTCATCCTGGTGGGTCTTAATGGTCGCTTACCCCAACGTTTCCATAAAGCAGTGGTAGCGATGGCTACTCCGGCTCCTGAATCTAAGATGGCTTTGGTGGTGTAGCCCTGATGGGTTATTGGAAGATAAGTGTTACCTTCCTCTCCTTTTCTTACATCTCCAATTCTTCCTACGGGTATCTCTGGTACCTTCTTGTGTGTTCCTATCTGTGAGGGAGTAGTAGCAAGCTCAAGGAATTGATATGCTACATGCTTCCACAGTTCTCGTTTAACCTTCAACAATTCCTCTAGAGTGAGATTACATTGTACTTTGGTATTCTTGATCACTTCCGTGTTTCTAGGGAGTACTGATTCTTCATTCCTCACTATTATCGTGGGTGCTCTCATGCTAATAGACTTGTCTTCCCAAGGTCCTGTGAACTAAGGTAATTCTTGCAAAGAATTGGATTCGAAACCTGTGTGTTCACTCAGTTTCTCTTACTCTACATCATCATAGATAGAGGGGATGTCTTGGGGAAATTGTTCCTACAAGTCGTCTATTTCTTGAATAGGAGGATGGGTTCCTTGTTCTTTTCTCCACTTCTCTTCTTGGATTTCTCTTAGAAATTCATATGAATACTTAGGTATGGAAGACAGGTTGTCTCCGATTTCTGTATTTGGTACTTGAGATGGGGATGGTGCAATTCTTTCCTATGTCTCCGAGGCAACAGGGTTCCTATGCAGATTCTTTTTCTCCTTGCTATCAATCAAATATTCTAACCTCTCCATTAGTCCTTGAAAGTGTAGTTGACGTTTTGCCATGTTATTCCAATTTAGATAACGAGAGGCTTCGAACATGGTTTGTGCTAGTTCTACCATCTTCATGCAAAGTTTAGTCCTCTCAATTTCTAGATCTTCTCTTGGATAGTTCTTGCTCTTTTTCGTTGTCTGGGGTCCTTCTTTTAATCTAGCCTGATATGCACGAAACATCATGTCTAGGTTTTCTGGTATGGGTTCCGCTAGAGCTGATCCTGACCTCTGAGCCAGGTTCTCTTGATTTGATTCTTGTGAAGTCAATTCTAGGATTTTGGCTCTCGATTCCTTCAAACTTCCTTCCAACTCAGTTATCTTTTTACTCCACTTTCTCTTGATTCTTTCCCTGGAATCTTTCCAAGATTTCCTCTTTTTACTACTAGACTCTCCCACTTTGCTAGTTTTGGCTATTTTCTCAGCATTAAGCTGTTCATTTTGTAAGAGCGCCTGGGCTCTGATTATAGCTTGGATAGGCATGTATGTAGGGTTGGATCCATCTGCGTTATGTACAATACCTATCACATTGATCGGTGTTACATTTGAAGCATTCACGGGGTTCTTAGGACAATCTTTGATGATATGTTCTTTGCCATACTCAACACAAAAGCCTTGTATGTTATAGTATTGTGACTCTCCTGCTTTCGGAGGATGTGGACAATCCTTTATGAAATGGTCTCCTTGGCACCTAAAGCATGGTCCTCTAGGGCCCTGTGGTCTTTGCTGCCTTAACTGGGGCCGTGGATTAGGATTGGTGTACATCACGTTAGTGTAATCAAGCTCCCAACTGGGTTTCATGGTGGACTATCATATTGATATGTCTCCACATGTTCTGGTGACTCTGTATAATATGCGGGTGGACTATCTACATGAGTAGAGTCAAAACTATTTAAGTTCGGGTCACTTTCTGTGATCAAGGGTGATGAAGGCACTAAAGCCCTATTTAGGTTCTCTTCTGCAGCAACGTACTTGACTGAGATGACATTAGCTGGTGGGGGTGGTTGCTGAGCTAAAATAGTTTGAGCTCTCTCTTGAGCCTGATAAGGATAATTTTGTGGAGGCCTATAGTAATGAGGTTGTGCATTGTATTGACCTTGAAATCTACCTGGCTGTGCGTATGCTTGCGGGTAGCTCTGTCTTACTGCTTGTTTGTTGTATGGGCAGTCTTGAGTTGTATGGTTCGTGTATCGCCCAATTGTATAGTATTGGCCACTAGGGTTTGCTTGTGGTTGTGTTGCATTGGGACACACATTTGCCATATGATCACCACCATAGGTGTAACAACGCTTGTTTGTTGTTAACCTTGGCATCTGTTTGCTAGAAACTCCTACTTTCTGGGCCACTTTTTTTGCTAGGTCTTCTATCGAGCTATATAATTTTGGGGATGCTAGAGATGAGCAATCTGAGTCTTTATAGACCTTTGAGAGTTCCAACTCATCTCCTAAGTTGTCTTCAATGTCTATGCAAATTCTTACACATTGCTCTAGTGTTCTGGGTTCCTTCAAGTACACATAGGAGCATAGTTTAGAGCTCAACAGGCCATCTAAAAATAGAGATACTTGCTTGGTCTGTGAGGGTAACTCTTGCATGGGACATCTCTCCACATATTGTCTAAACCTACATCCTGCAAGTCTGATTGTTTCCTGAGGGGTCTGTTTGAAGCTATGGATCAACGAAGATGTATCATGTCTAATTCCACTTTTAGAGAATTCCGTGATGAATGATTCTAAAAAGTGATGGATATGTCTAAACTGCCTTTGTTGCAATGGTTGGAACCAAGTTAAAGCGGTATTCTTTAACCTTAGTCCAAATGCATTATATTGTGTGAACATATCTTCTACTTGCTCTGCTCGTAACACTTGCTTAAATTCCGCAACATGGTCATAGGGATCTCCTGTCCCATCGAAGTAGTTTTTCATGGACTTTACTAATTGAGTGGGTCTCACTATTCTTGCGTGTTGACGTGGTCTAGGTAGAGGAAAATCATCTCTACCACTTGGTATTCTAGGTTCCCTTTGTCTTTCCACTCTATCAGCATCTATGGTGGTTCTATCTCTCCCTAAGGGATGAGTGAAACTTACTTCCGGTCTTTCTTTATTCTTCTCTCTTTGATTACCATGGGCTGAGGATGTTCCAACACCCTGACGGCTTGTGTTTACATTTGCTCGTGATGGAGGGAATACCAAATCGCCTCTCCATGTATATGTATTTCTCGCGTGATCTGGGACCACAAATACTCTTTCTAAAGTTTCATCTAGGTATACCACCTTTCCAGGTGTATCTAGGTCCTTGAACTCGTAAATCATGATGGAGCCTACCTCACTAGGTTGTTCCATTCTGTATCTCCAAAATGCTTCATCTGTTTCTTTGTTTACGAATAATTCTATGCTTCTGTTATCTTGAGGGATCCGCTCGGGGATTAGTACTCTTGTTAGTACAGATTTCCCTCTAGGTATCCTAGGTTCTTCTCCTATTGGTTCTTTTCCTTGGAATTTAGCTTCTGTCTCTAATTGAATTACACCAAACTCATTAATATTATTTGGCTGAATACGTATGATGTACATTGTTCCTTCTTTGTCTATGTATGTGTCTCTCTCAAATTTCACCACTCGACATTCCAATCCAATGGGTTGATCCGGATTGTGCATTTGCACCACTTGTCTTCGCAAACCATCCTCATAGATGCGAGCACCTAAGCAGTTGGTTCGGAGAAATTCTAATTGAGTTCTATAGGGTCCTTCGGGTTTTTCTAAGTATGCTATGTTTGACCCTCCTTCTAGTCTTTCCATGCTAAAAGCCATTTTTGACTCACTCGTATCTGAGCTCAACGCGTAAGGATAGCTATTCAATTGTTGAGCCCACAAATGTGTAGTAGTTCCTACACTTGCTTCTGATGATCTAATGCTTCGTCGGTCAGACTTACCTATATGCTTACCCGATCTAAGGTTCATGAATTTACTTCGCAAAACTTCTGATCGTCAATGGTTCTTTTTCGTACTTACTTGATTCTTTTTAAATTCCTTTAAATTCTTGTCTAATCTTACTGTAAGCATCAGCAATCGACTTTCCATGGTACTTTTGAAGTCTTGTTCCGTCAGACTTTAATTCTTTCCTATAGGTTTTCGTATCGCACACCTTTACTTTAGTCTTGGACTTGAAAAATTAAATCTCTTGAACTTGATGCATTCCTATCACCTTTAATCCACAATGCTACTGTTTAGCCTAAGCTAATAATTGACTAAGGGGGTTGAGTATTCTTCCAACCTCAAGTCAGCTGCTTTGAGTGCTTTGATGCCCAAGAAGTCGCACTTCCCAAGCCCTGCGTTCTTCACTGCCTTGCTTTGCTTGCTCTTGATTGCCCTTGCTAGACTTGTAAAAGGACAATGTTTAGACCAATTTTTATTTGGATGTTCAAGCACTTTGATATATACACTTCTTTAAGTCCTTCCTCTTATGGCCAAACTTTTAGTGCCCCTGGGCTTTCTAGTCCCAACAATAGTTAACCTCAAATTATCCTCTCTAAAAAATATCGTCTTCTTTTTTGAAAAAAATAGTTGAAGTCATGTAGTACTCGTAAAGAGCTTTCTAACGAGCTATAAAGCTCAAAAAAGGGACTTTCGATGAAAAAGATATGATCGTTCAGGCCCTCGAGGGTGAGTGGCACAATCGCGATGGTCCGAAGGTGCGAGGCATCGCGATGGTCTAAAATGAACAGTCGCGATGGTTTGAAGTGAGCAATTGTGATGGTCTAATCGGCGAACAATCATGATGGTGTTGGTCAATGGTCAATGGGACAATCGCCATGGCGTGAGCCCATCGCGATGGTCACGAGGCATGATGGCTTGAGCCAATCATGATGGTTCAACTTGTGAGGCGTCGCGATGGCATACCTAGGACAGTCGCGATGGCGTGACTAGCGAACAATCGTGATGGTCTGGCTTGACACATGGCAGCATCGGCGCAATGGCATGAGCCAATCGTGATGGCGTGGGGTCGACTAGATCGTCACGATGGTCAATGACCGTTGCGATGGTCCAAGTGAACTGTCACGATGGTGTGAGACCATCGCGATGGTCCGGCTGAGCCGTCGCGATGGTGTGATGCAATCACGATGGCGTGAGCCCATGGCGATGGTCCACCAAAATGCAAATTTTCAAAAAGCAAATGTGGATTCCTATGTGCGCAAGGATCGCCTACACGCTGGTGTGGTCTCCTACCTCAAATTTCGAGTTTGCCAAACCATCGCGATGGTCTGACACAGTCGGCAATCTCTGACAGAAAGTACATTTTTTACCTTTTGGAAGCTTTTTTGATGTTCTGGAGCTCTGTACCTGCAAGAAAACTCAAAAACACAAAAGTACACACAAGCATAAAAACTCTCTCTCTCTCGCATGCACAAATGAGGGGAAATGAGGAGAATCGGTGGATATGGTGAATTTTCTGATTTTTTTGGAGTGGAAGAAGATGATGCGTTGGTGAAGGTGGAGTGTAGAGAAGATGAAAAACACTAAAAATTTAGTAAAAACAACAACAAAAACTGAAATTTTTACCTTCCAACGCCACCTCTTGCTATACTCTTACCATCACACATTCGTCCTAGACTCGATCCCTGACAACGGCGCCAAATTTGGTGTTGCTCTAGCACAATGGTGAGAACCACATTAAGAAGCTCCACCTCCTTAATGTCAATCGGTAGAAGAGATAGGAGTGATATGAAGATCCTGAATGTGAGATTTAGTGAGAGTGAAGGTGAGAAGCATAGAGATGCACACACACATGCACACACACATGTAGGAGACAAGCAAGACACAATGCAAGGTAGGAAAGTAGACTCTATTGCTCAAGATCTCAATTACAAGCTCAAAATAGCTCTAAGCTCACACTAACCAACCTCAAAAATGAGCTCTCTAACTCTTTTTATAGATTCAAGACTAGTTTTGACCGGTTTCACATCTAGTGATCGGCATAGTTAAAAAATAGGTTCTAGGTGCTATTTAAAAGGGTAAACAAGATCTAAAAATATCCAAAATTGGTAGGCTTTTCTACCTAAGCTCCTCAAGCTTGAGGGCTCCTCGGCTTGCACAAAATGGAGCATATAATTACAAAAAGGGGTTTTTTCTATGTTACATAAGGTACAAAAGTGATGAAAATCACTATTGGAGGTTTTTGAAAAGTATTTGAAACATATTTGTTTGAAAAATAATTCAATTGAATCCCTGCTACTTTGTTGTGCTCTGTCTTCACATGCTTCCTTGACGTCTATGGCTCTAACTACTACCAACACTACCACCACAGCCGCAGAAATTCCCACCACTATTGGTGCGGAAGCGTTTTCTTTTCGGATACCCAACCTAGAAGCAGAACCAACGGATACCACGTTTGATTTTGAAATGCCAGTTGCCTTTTCAAATGAATTTCAGTTTTCCAAAGGACAATTTTTCTCTCAAGAATATGAACAACCAAGTTACCCTACTACTCCGCCTGATCAACAGCAAGGACAAGTAGTATCAAGTTTAGGAGAAGAAAGGACAGAAACAAATGATGACGACGGAGATGATGAAGCTAGCCAAGGCACTCATGACTCTCAAGAGAATGTGCAGAATGATGAGCAGGACCCAAGGTGACACTAGCATTTATGAAGATGAAACCTTTGAAGCAGCTGCCTACACCTTGGTGATCAAGAAGTTATATCGCACCATGGAAAAGGTTTGGACGCGTAAAAAGCTATCTGAGGAAGAAAGCCAGGCTCTTGTAGAACAGGAACTCATCACAGGAGGTTTCGAAGAAGCATACATCAAAGGCTTCAGAGAACTAGTTAAGTCAGTAGGCACAAATGAAGCATTAAGATATTTGTAGAGAAAACCACTGCCGCAATTTGACCCACGTCGCGTTCGACTATTATCCAAACCAGCACAATACATTTGTGTGCCAACAGATGGCCAATCTTCAAAACAGGCCAGGGAAGCCCGTCTTATCCCTGATGAATCTTTGGCAGAAGACACAATCATCATCGACTCCCCGCCTCGCACTTCTACTGTACAAACCACCACAGTCGTCGAAGTACCCACCTCCCTGTTGGAAGCAGCCAGAGGCACAGACGCCACGGAAGCATGTAAAGACGGAGCAGGGAGCCAGTCGGATCAATTTTCCAAACAAATATGTTTCTTATTATTTCTTCAAACATTCAACAGTGATTGTTATCACTAATTGTAACATATGTATCATAGAAAACCCCATTTTGAAATCCATAGCTCCATTTTGTGCAAGCCGAGGAGTCCTCGAGCTTGAGGAGCTTAGGTAGAATGCACGTACCAATTTTCGTTATTTTTAGACACCGTTTACCCTTCCAAATCGCATCTAGGACCTATTTTTTAACTAGGCCGGTCACTAGATGTGAAACCGGTCAAAACTAGTCTAGAAACTATAAAAAGAGCTAGAGAGCTCATTTTTGAGGTTAGCTGGTTGGAGTAAAGAAGAGAGTAGAGCTAGTTTGAGCTTGTAAGAGTATTCTTGAGTAATAGAGCTAATTTCCTACCTTCCATTGTGTCTTGCTTGTCTCTTCATTGTGCGTGTATATGTGTGTGTGCATCTTTGTGCTTCTCACCTTCACTTTCACATCATCTCACATTCACGATCTTCATATCACTCCTACCTCTCCCACGGATTGACATTAAGGAGGTGAAGCTTCTTAACGTGGTTCTCACCATTGTGCTAGAGCAACACCAAATTTGGCGCCGTTGCCGGGGATCGAGTCTAGGACGAATGTGTGATGGTAAGAGTATAGCAAGAAGTGGCATTGGAAGGTAAAAATTTCAGTTTTTGTTGTTGTTTTTACTTAGTTTTTAGTGTTTTTCACCTTCCCCATACTCCATCTTCATCATCGCATCATCATCTCCATTTCCAAAAAAATCAGAAAATTCACCATATCCACCCATTCACCTCATTTCCCCTCATTTGTGCATGCGAGAGAGCGAGAGAGAGTTTTTGCGCTTGTGTGTGCTTGTGTTTTCTTGAGTTTTCTTGCAGGTACAGAGCTTCAGAGCATCAGGAAAGCTTCCAAAAGGTAAAAAATGTACTTTCTGTCAGAAATTTCCGAGTGTGGCGGACCATCGCGATGGTCTGCAACTTTCGGATTTTGAGGTAGGCGACCACACCACGAGGTAGGCGATCCCTGCGCATACACGGAACCACAGCTGCATTTCAAAAATTCGTTGTTTGGTGGACCATCGCGATTGGCTCGTACCATCGCGATTGTGTCGCACCATCGCGATAGGCTCACGCCATCGCGACGGCTCGGCCGGACCATCGCGACGGTTCGCTTTTTCGGACCATCGCGACGGTTCACTTGAGCCATCGCGACGGTCCACTTGGACCATCGCGATTGTTCAGCTGACCCCGGACCATCGCGATTGGCTCACGCCATCGCCACGACAGTGCCACGTGTCACGATAGGCCATCGCGACGGTTCATTTTTTGGACCATCGCGACAGCCCAAAATCGGACCATCGCGATTGGCTCACGCCATCGCACTTGTGACCATCGCGACGGTTCACATTGGACCATCGCGATTGTCCACCTTTGACCGTTGACCGCGCCATCGCGATTGTCCGCCTGATCACGCCATCGTGACGGTTCATTTTTTGGACCATCGCGACGGTCCATTTCCACGCCATCGCGACGGTTCACTTTTTCGCGCCATCGCGATTGTCCACCTTTGACCGTTGACCCGCGCCATCGCGATTGTTCGCCTTTTCGGACCATCGCGATTGTCCAAATCCCACGCCATCGCGACGGTTCGCTTGGACCATCGCGACGGTCCCAGACCATCGCGATTGTGCACCCCCATCGCAAATTTTGGGCTCCAATTTTTGACCAAATTTGAGGGTATTTTTGAGAAATTTTTGGACCATTCGACTCATAGGAGACCCCTTAGCTCATATTTGAAGGAAAACTTTATTGTCAGTTTTTACCCCCCAGGGCCTGAACGCTCATAACTTTTTCATCCGAAGTCCATTTTTTGAGCTTAATAGCTCATTAGAAAGCTCGTGACGAGTACTACGTGACCTCAACTGTTTTTTTCTTAAAGGATACATCTATTTTTAGATAAAATATTTTGAGGTTCACCTAGTTTGGGACTAGGAAGCCAGGGGGCACACATTGAAAATTTGGGCAAAAAGGGAAGGGACTTAAAAGGTGTATGTACTCAAGCATTTGATTATCCTACTGTGAATTGGTCTAATATTGAATTTTTCCAGGTCTAGCAAAGGCAATCAAAGGCAAGCAAGCAAGGCAGTGAAGACAACAAAGCTTGGGAAGCGCGGCTTCTTGGGCATCAGAGCAACAGAAAAGCCGACTCGAGGTTGGAAGATTACTCAACCCCCTCAGTCAATTCTTAGCTTAGGCTAAACGTTAGCATTGTGGATTAACGACGATAGGAACGCCTCAAGTTCAAGATACCTAATTCTTTCAAGTCTAAGACTTAAAGTAAAAGTGTGTGTGACGAAAACCTAAAGAAAAGAACATAAGTCTGACGGAACGAGAACTCAAAATTATAACGGAAAGTCGAATTCCTGACACATATATTAAGACAAGAATCCAAAGAAAATTAAAAATAATCAAGAAAGTAATCACAAAGGACCATTGACGATCTAAGTGTGTAATTGAGCGTGCAAGGAAGAAAATTAATGAACCTTAGATCGGGCAAACATATAGGTAAGTCAGACAGAAGAAGCCTTAGATCATCAGAGGCTAGTGTAAGAACTACCGCTCGATCTTGGGCTCAGCAATTGAATAGTAATCACCCCTACGAGAGCTCAGATACTAGCGAATCAGAAATGGCATTTAGCACAGACAGACCAGAAGGAGGGTCTCATGTAGCATACCTAGAAAAACCAGAAGGACCCTATAGAACTCAACTAGAGTTTCTCCGAACCAACCGATTAGGTGCTCGCATCTATGAGGATGGTTTGCGAAGGCAAGTGGTGCAACTGCACAACCCTGATCAACCCATTGGATTGGAAAGACCAGTGGTGAAATTTGAGAGAGACGCTTACATAGACAAAGAAGGAACCATGTACGTTCTAAGTACGCAGCCAAACGATACTAATGAGTTTGGCACAATTCAATTAGAGACGGAAGCGAAATTTCAAGGAAAAGAACCGTTAGAAGAACCTAGAACACCGAGAGGGAAATCCGTATTAACAAGAGTACTCATCCCAGAGTGCATCCCTCAAGATAACAGGAGCACCGAGTTGTTTGTAAATAAAGAGACAGATGAAGCCTTTTGGAGGTACAGAAAGGAACACCCTGGTGAGATAGGCATCATTACGATTTATGAATTCAAGGACCCAGATACACCTGGGAAGGTCGTATACCTGGATGAGACTTCAGAAAGAGTCTTTGTGGTGCCTGAGCGCGCTAAAAACACATACACATGGAGAGGTGAATTGATATTCCCTCCATCTAGAACAAACATGAATACAAGTCAACAAGGGGCAGGAACATCCTCAGCCCATGGAAATCAAAGAGAAGGAAATAACGAGAGACCGGAAGTAAGCTTTAATCACCCCATAGGGAGAGATAGAACAACCACGAACACTAATAGAGCGGATAGACAAAGAGATCATGGAATACCAGGTGGTAGAGATGATTTTCCTCTACCTAGACCACAGGAACACGCAAGAGTATTGAGACCCACTCAATTAGTAAAATCAATGAAAAATTACTTTGATGGGACAGGAGATCCCTATGACCATGTCGCAGAATTCAAGCAAGTACTAAGAGCAGAACAAGTCGAGGACATGTTCACGCAATACAATGCATTTGGGCTAACGTTAAAGAATACCGCTTTAACTTGGTTCCAACCATTGCAACAAAGGCAATTTAGAGACATCCATCACTTTTTAGAGTCATTCATCACTGAATTCTCTAAAAGTGGGATTAGACATGACACGTCTTCGTTGATTCATAGCTTTAAACAGACCCCTCAGGAAACAGTTAGACTGGCAGGTCGTAGGTTCAGACAATATGTTGAACGATGTCCAATACAAGAGCTACCCTCACAAGCCAAACAAGTATCACTGTTCCTAGATGGCTTGTTGAGCGCTAAACTATGCTCCTATGTGTACCTAAAAGAACCCAGAACGCTAGAGGAGTGTGTAAGAATATGTATAGACATTGAGGACAACCTAGGTGATGAATTAGAACTCTCAAAGGTCTATAAAGACTCGGATTGTTCTTCTCTAGCATCCACAAAATTGTCTAATTCGATAGAGGACCTAGCAGAGAAAGTGGCCCAAAAACTAGGAGTTTCTAGTAAACAGGTGCCCAAGCTACCAACTAATGTACGTTGTTACACTTGTGGTGGAAATCATTTGGCAAATGTGTGCCCCAATGCACCTCAACCTCATGTCAACCCTAGTGGCCAATATTGTACAATTGAGAGAAGATACACGAATCATACGGCTCAGGACTGCCCATACAACAAACAAACCGTGAGACAGAACTACCCGCAAACATACCAGCAGCCAGGTAGGTATCAAGGCCAATACAATGCTCAGCCTTATTACTATAGGCCTCCTCAGAACTACCCATACCAGGCTCAACAGAGACCTCAGCCCGTCTTAGCTCAGCAGCCACCCCCACCAGCGAATGTCATCTCAGTCAAATACACTGCTGCAGAAGAGAACCTAAGTAGGGCCTTAGTGCCTTCTTCACCCTTGATCACAGAAAGTGACCCGAACTCAAACAGTTTTGACTCTACTCATGTAACTAGTCCACCCGCTTATTACACGAAGTCACCAGAGCATGTGGAGACATATCATTATGATAGTCCACCAATGGAACCTAGTTGGGAGCCAGACTATGCTAATGTGATGTACGCAAACCCAAACCCACGGCCCCAATTGAGACAACAGAGACCACAGGGCCCTAGAGGACCATGCTTTAGGTGCCAAGGAGATCACTTCATAAAGGATTGTCCACATCCCCCAATAGCCAGGCAATCACAGTACTATAACATACAAGGCTTTTGTGCCGATTGTGGCAAGGAGCACATAATCAAAGATTGTCCTAAGAACCTAGTTAACACTTCGAATGTGACACCGATCAACGTGATAGGTATTGTAAACAACGCAGATGGATCCAACCCTACATACGTGCCTATCCAAGCGATAACCAGAGCCCAGGCGCTCTTACAAAACCAACAACTTAATCAAGAGAAAGTAGCCGGAACTAGTGAAGTTGCAGAATCGAGTAGTAAAAAGACAAAATCTTGGAAAGATTCTAGGGAAAGAATCAAGAGAAAATGGAGTAAAAAGATAAGTGAGTTGGAAGGAAGTTTAAGGGAATCTAGAGCCAAAATACAAGAACTGGCTTCACAAGAATTAAATCAAGAAAATCCAGCTCAAAAATCAGGATCAGTTTTAGCGGAACCCATACCAGAAGATCTAGACATGATGTTTCGTGCATATCAGGCTAGATTAAAAGAGGGACCTCAAGTAACGGAAATGAGTAAAAACTACCCTCGAGCTGATCTAGAAATTGAGAGAACTAAACTTTGCATGAAAATGGTAGAATTAGCACAAGCTTTGTTTGAAGCCTCTAGATATCTTAATTGGAATAACATGACAAAACCGGAACTACACTTTCAAGGACTAATGGAGAGGCTAGAACACTTGATAGAAAGCAAAGAGAAAAAGGATCAGCATAGGAACCCTATTATCCCAGAGACACAGGAAAGGAATGCACCATCCCTGTCTCAAGTACCCAATACAGAAAGTCAAGGTAACCTATCTTCCATACATAGGTACTCACATGAATTTTTGAGGGAAATCCAAGAAGAGAAATGGAGAAAAGAACAAGGAACTCATCCTCCTATTCAAGAAATAGACGACTTGCAGGAACAATTTCCCCAAGACATCCCCTCTATATATGATGATGTAGAGGTGGAACAACTGAGTGAACCCACAGGATTTGAATCTAATTCTCTACAAGAATTACCTCAGTTCACAGGACCTTGGGAAGCAAAGTCTATTAGTATGAGAGCATCCACGATAATAGTGAGGAATGAAGAATCAGTGATCCCTAGAAACACGGAAGTGATCAAGAATACCAAAGTACAGTGTAATCTCACTCTGGAGGAATTGTTAAAGGTAAAACCAGAATTGTGGAAGCACGTAGCAAATCAATTCCCTGAGCTAGCTACCACACCCTCTCAGATAGGATCACATAAGAAGGTACCAGAGATACCCGTGGAAAAGATTGGAGACGTAAGCGAAGGAGAGGAAGGTAACACATATCTTCCAATAACCCATCAGGGCTACACCACGAAAGCCATCTTAGATTCAGGAGCCGGAGTAGCCATCGCTACCACCGCTTTGTGGAAACGTTGGGGTAAGCCAGCACTCAGACCTACCAGGATGAAACTACAAATGGCTGATGGACACATAGAAAAACCGTTAGGCTTACTAGAAGGCATATCCCTCACCACTTGTGGTGTAGAATTTGAGCATACTTTCGCCATTTGTGACTTTGCGAAAAATCGTGCTTATGAGATGATATTGGGACGACCATTCATGCGTCAGTTGCAAATTGTACAAGATTGGGGAACTAATTCTTTGTACTTGCAACATTTAGGAGTGACTACTAAAGTCAATCTTAAAGACTATTCACACAGAGATGTACCCCCAATACAATGGAATACTATCCATAAGACACCAGTAGAGACGGAATCCGTGCACTCATTAGAATCAGATCCTTCTTGGTTGCATGAGGATACCCATTTATGGATGTGTAAAGTAGCCAAACAAGAGGAAGAGCGGTTAGAAGCCAGGACCTTAGGTGCAGAACAACATCCACGAACCCTTCAAGATCCAGCCTACGCACCTGTAGTATTCCCAGACGAAGAGTTTGAACCCCATGGTTGGGCGGAAATACTAGCAACCATGGATGTAGCCATCAATGAAGAACAATGGACACCCCACTGTGACGAGGATGGCTATGACATTTCAGTTTTTACGATAGAGCCAATCCTGTGCGATGCAATTTTAGAAGAGTGTGAACCTGATACCGATGCATTCGAGGACGCAAGCGATTTTGATCTAGAATCAATTATCATGGACCCACCCTTTGCATCAGAGGAAGAATATTTCTACGAAGTAGAGACTCACACTCAGAGACACGAGGAAAGTACGAATGAAGTGAGGTTAGCCACGGAAGTGACTACCAAGAGTGAAGGCAAGAAAAGAAAGAAGAAAGACACCATGACAGAAAAAGAAGAATCTTTATTTGAAGTACCCGAGAATTTCAAGAAATATGAAATTGAAGATAGAAGAATAATGGTACGAATGCCTAATAGAAAAGCGAATGATGGACAAGTATATGATAACCGAGAGAAAACCAAGAAAGTAATAGTTGCCATAGAAGGAGAAGAAGAAAAATGCACATACATAGGGCATGATTTGACAACTGAAGAAGAAGAAGAGCTAGTTGCCCTATTACGCGAATATAGAGATGTTTTTGCTTGGAGTTACAAAGATTTGAAAGGAGTAGATCCAGATATATGTTCTCATAGAATCCCTATGACTCCAGATGCAAAACCGACAAAACAGAAACCGTACACGTATAATGATAACTACGCTGCGAAGATTAAAGAGGAGATAGATCGCCTGATAGAAGCAGGATTCATTTACGAAATTGAGCATACCGAATGGGTATCCCCCATTGTGGTTGTGCCCAAGAAGAATGGAAAATTGCGTGTGTGTATTAACCTTAAAAAAGTTAATGCCGCAACGATTAGAGACAGTTATCCTCTTCCTATCACAGAACACCTTTTGGAGAGAGTTGCGGGCAAGGAAGTTTACAGCTTTCTTGATGGATTCTCAGGCTATAATCAAGTAGCCATTGCTCCAGAAGACCAACACAAGACGGCCTTTGCCACAGAATGGGGCATATTTGCATTTCATGTAATGCCATTTGGCTTAACAAATGCACCCGCTACTTTCCAGCGACTCATGTGTCATGTTTTTAAGGAATTCTTACGCAAGAGCTTGGAAGTTTATGTCGATGACTTATGTGCTCATTCAAATGTAAGACAGACACATATCCCAGAGCTAAGACAAGTATTTGACAAATGTCGAGAATATCAGGTTTGTTTGAACCCAGAAAAATGCGTTTTCATGGTCAGACAAGGCAAAATTCTAGGACACATTGTCTCAAAAAATGGAATCTCCACGGATGAGGAAAAGGTGAAGGTAATTGCGGATCTACCTAGACCAACTAATGTGAAAGAGGTACAGGCATTTATGGGCCATTGCGGTTATTATAGGAGATTCATACACATGTATGCAATCATAGCCAAGCCTCTGTACTCTCTTTTGACCAATTTTGAGTGGACAGATGAATGTGAAAATTCATTCAATGAACTTAAACGACGCTTGTGCTCAGCACCTATATTGACAACCCCAGATTGGAGTAAGCCATTTCATGTACATGTGGATGCATCCAATTACGCCATAGGATGTGTGTTAGCACAACCCACGAATGAAGGTAACATAGATCTCCCCATAGCTTACGCTAGCAGACAATTGAACGCAGCAGAAAGAAATTACACCACGACGGAACGAGAAGGATTAGGAATGATCTACGCTATAAAGAAGTTTAGGCACTACTTGATGGCCAACAAATTCAAGTTCTTTACAGATCATCAAGCCCTATTATACTTAGTCAACAAACCATGTAACACAGGACGATTGATACGTTGGTTTCTATTACTCATGGAGTATGATTTTGAAGTAGTAGTCAGGAAAGGAAAGACACATCTTAGAGCTGACCACCTTTCGAGATTAACCTCAGGAGAAGCTCCTCAAGGAGTAGCGGATGATCTACCAGATGCATACTTGTTTAACCTTGAGATAGCACCAAAATGGGCTAAGCCTATAGTCCCTATTCTGACATACGGACCCAAGAATCCTAGGATAAAGATCAAAGAAGGAGAGATTACCAAGTCTCAGAGATACCAAATAATGGCAGGAAGCATATATAAACAGGATAATCAAAAGATTCTTGCTTGTTGTGTAGATGAATCAGAACATGCGAATTGGTTGCAATTAGCACACGTAGGTGCACTAAAGCAACATCATTCAAAACATCGAACGTTACAGACTCTGCAGAGATTAGGAGTATATTGGCCTACGATGGAAGCAGATGTCTACAAGTTGTGTAAAGAATGCCAGGTGTGTTGTGAAAGACCACCAGTAGAGCATGCTACATTATATCATGTGTCTCTCACACCAGACTGGAGTGAACCTTTAGTGACATACTTGAGGACGAACACATTCCCTCAAGGCATGACCTTAGCTCGACAACGCAGTCTAGAGCAGGAAGCTCAAGACTATTCACTTATTGGCGATAATCTATACAAAAGAGGAAGAGATGGATATCTAAGACAATGTGTTCATGAGAGCGAATATCTTAGCATACTAGAGACTGCACACCAAGGTGTTGCAGGAGGTCATTTTGGACCCGATAGGATAGTCAAAGCCATTCTCTTTGCAGGATTATGGTGGCCCACTCTTCACATGGATGCACATACCTATGTAAAGAGATGTGACGTGTGCCAAAGAACTCAGTTTCCTACTCGCAGAGATGAAATGCCATTGAAACCCATGATGGGCGGACGTGCATTTTCTAAGTGGGGTATAGACTTTGTAGGACCCATTAACCCCCCTGCAAAAGGTACACATGCGGAATACATTATTGTTGCCACAGATTATCTAACCAAATGGGTAGAGGCAAAAGCCACAAAAAAGAATGATGCACACACAACTGCAAAATTCTTATTTGAAAATGTCTTTACAAGATATGGATTGCCTATAGAGTTAGTGAGCGATCGAGGCACTCACTTTCTAAACCAAGTCATTGAATATTTGTTACAGGATTTTATGGTGATTCACAAGAAATCTGCACCATATCATCCTCAGGCCAATGGTCAGGCTGAAAGCACTAACAAAATACTTTGTAACGTACTGACGAAGTTCGTGAACAACAAACGTTCAGATTGGGACAAACAGCTACACCAGGCTGTTTGGGCATATCGAGTGGCCTACAAGACCGTACTCAATGCAACTCCCTTTCAGATGGTTTTTGGTCAGAATGTTGTGCTTCCTTTGGACTTCTTGATACCGACCCTTAAGGTTGCACAAGAACATCAGTGGACCGGCCATGAATTATCAGCGAGAATAATGGACTTGGAACGATTAGGAGAAACCAGGCTAAAGGCGGCAGCGGGAATATACGCAGCAAAGAAGCGACAGAAAGCATATTTTGATGCACATGTGAAAGATAAAGGCCTAAAAGAAGGAGATTTAGTTCTAGTGTATACGCTGAAACAGCACGCACGGAAGTTAGAAAAGCGAGGTTATGGACCTATGATCATTAACAGACTTTCGACTAGTGGAGCAGTGCAGTTAGCCACCTTAGAAGGAGATATAATGCCTAATTACATTAGTGGCTGTAGAGTCAAGCTATATCAAGAACCTCTTACTGAGGATATGCTTAGACGACTCACATTGGCAAAGAAGCGTAAGGAGGAAGAAAACAGAATACGAGCGGAAGCTCAGGCAGAAGCCATAGAACGCATTAAGCGCATGAAGCTAAGAAGACAAGGACTAGGGAGAGAATATTATAACCATCTGGAAACATCACCCAGATATCCCATGGCCATGTGTCAAGTAAAGTCAACCACTCATCTTAGCATAGTGGACAGGAGACCATTCATTACAGTTAGGCTAGAACACGGCAACTATTGCCAAGAACTCAGGGCTTTAATTGACTCAGGTGCTGCGACTAGTGCGATTAGATGGTCCCACTATAGGGATTCAGGAATAGAAATGCGGCCAATTGAGGCATACCTCATAGGCCTACGAGGCATGGAAACCCCTTGCATGGGTGAGGTGGACCTTCCTATCCTCATTAAGGATTTGACCATGACAGCAAAGCTACTAGTGTGTCATGATGACGACCTGATAGAACCCCTAATCCTTGGCCAAGATTGGCTATACGATCACTCAGTGGACCTAAATCTTAGACAAGGCTCCTTACAGATTGGAACCTTAGAACAGAAGCGAGTGATACCGCTTGACTTCCCTAACGGCATTCCGCTTGACGGTTGTGGCCCTAGACCCTATGAAATACATGCAACAGAAGACCGGAAGATCTTTATACAGACCAGTCACGTTACGTCTACACCAACCCACTCGGGCTCGGCTACGAACAGTTGTCAATCAGAAGGACGACAGAAGATCTTCCCTGGGACTTCCTGCAAACTAGAAGAGACAGTTACCCAACGGCAAGGGCAGATGGACACAATCAGTGGTCAGGTGGGTTGCATCAGCGGCCAAATGAGCACGACACCCTGCGGTGCTCATCCTTCCAAACTTGCTGCGGACTGGCCTAGATTAAAGTTAAAGAACGAATCACTTCCTAATGGGCAGGTCACGCAAGTATTGGATCTCCCTTCTTTTCCAAAGTAGAGCGTCCATCCGACCTCTCAACCTCAACCACGACAGAGTCAACCACGACGAAGGAACCCAGACCGACGGCAGTATCAGAAGACAAAACAAGGAAAGCAGTCTAGACCACCAAAAGGAAGCGGCATCAAACAAATATGGGTGCCAAAAGGACAAGAAGCACCGAAGAAATCCAACCAAGCAGAGATCGTCAAGAAAAAGACAAGGCAGAAACAGAATCAGTACCCACCATCCCCTCGACCTCTTTCTACAGGTCAGAGCATTCGACAGATTTGGATCGCCAAGAAATACCTTACCCATAGACCCACACCCACGCAGATTTGGGTACCCAAACCATGTATCATAGCTCAACCCATGAGCCATGTAATATATAACCCTCACAACTCGTTTCATCACCCGACACCACCCTTTGCCCCTCAGCAGAAACCCACCACCCACTCCAAGATCCTTAGGAAATGGATACCGAAGCGTGTCCAACCGTCTCCCCCTAACCCCATGTCTGACAAAACTACCCCCCGACTAACATACAACCTTGTACTAAATCACTAACCTTTAAACCTTGTATAAATTCACCCACCATCATCACACATCACTCATATTCTCATCTCATCAAGAAATGTATGCATCATCTGAAACGTGTAGGTGTCTAGAGACCTGCACTAGTGCTGCAAAAAGCATTGCATCCATCACATCACAGCACTTGGCTACACGGGTTACGCATCAGTTATGGAAAGGGATTGCGGTCTCACTTTAATGGGATCATAATTAATTTCCATGCTAATGTGTTAATCTTTTGTAGCAGATCTTTCTCATTAACGCATCAGTCATCATGCAAGCCGACGAAGGAACATCAGGAGCAGGCCCCAGTGTAGCTTCAGTGCCCCTCAATGTTTTACGAGCAGAATCCCACCCGACTGCTCCACCGCCGGAATTCCAAGGATTTCCAGGGCCCATGCCTATCGACAACCCACCTATGGGCTACACAGAAAAGATACACCGAAACTCTCATTGGTTTCAGGGACTTGCAGGACCCCTTGCGGACGCGGACTTTATATTTGAATCCACTTTGACATTTGATGACCGCACGTGGGGAAAATACCAATTCTTCTCCAGAGAGTTCGAAGCCCTACAAAGCACCCAGGATTTAACTCACGTTTGGGCCATAGCAGGCTTCACGGAGTATTTCAGTGATCCTCTGCCCAAACCGGACTTTTACAGGTGCTATTACTTAATCACTACCTTGCTGGCCTCCGAAAATAAGGATATCCCCGGAACCTTCATTTTGCCTTCTTTAGTGGATGATCCACCTTACAAAAGATTCTACCTCTCAAAGGATTTAATCAGAGCGGCCATCAAAATTCATGGCACCCACACACCCACAGATCGAGAGAGATTAATTCCAGACCCGATGAAACGTGGGGATGTCACTAAGTGGGAGGAGATCTCAGCAATCACACCTAAGCTGTCAAAGCCGCTACGGATATGCATGCAACATTTCGCATTCCCCGCTCAGGACAGATTTACCATGCCACACAAAAGAATATGGTTTGGTTTGTACTTGGCATGTACGGGACCTCAGACTGTTGATCTGGCGAGCTGGATCATAGATCAAATGTATTTGGCACAGCACAGATGGGAGCGCAAGAAAGTGCTTAATGGATGTTGTGCGCTGACCAGAATTGTTTATATGTGCTTAGCTTATGACTTGCCCATTGAACGTGCATTAACCGGAGAAGAGTTGAAGAGGTTTCTCCTTATGTATTGTTCTTTATATATTGCACTTATTGTATTCTTGTTTTAGGTCATTCTCGTACATTCCTTTTTATGTAATAGAAGAAGAAGAAGAAGAAGATTATTCTTCCTTGAGGCGTATGCTTCTCCTTGAGAGTGAGAGTGTGTGTGTGAGCTCTCTTCCCTCGTAACATGGTATCAGAGCCAGCGTGGCTATAGAGAGCTCGTGGAGAAGGCGACGGTGAAGAGTACGCAACAAGGCGTGGAGAAAATGCGATTCACAAACGACCTTCGTTTGCTATGAAAATCGGCATGAAGGTAGAAGACCTCAATATATTTTCGGAAGTTATACCTTTAGGATCATTGGTTTTTGTCAGATCGAAGTTTCGGAGCCATATCATCCTCCATTTTGAGATCGCAAGGTGGGGCTCGTAGAAAAACCAGGTCAGTTTCAAAAACTATAACTTGTGTTGTGTTTGGAAACACTCATATATTTGAGATCCAAAATTTCAAGCGATTCAATGTATTGTTGATACAGGAAAACTGTGTTTTTTTTAGATCAAATTGTCATGTCATATTGGGATAGTGTTCAAGCAAAAGTGTTGCTTGTAGTGTTTTGCAGTGTTGTGAATTGCTACAGAAATGGCAAACGCAGATGGAATGAGTCAGCTTATGAGCGATAAGCTGGACAAGAACAACTTCTATGCTTGGAGATTCAAAATGACAAATTTCCTGATGGGAAAAGGCCACTGGAAGTACATCGAAGGAGAGAATGAAAATGCTCCGTAGTTACCAGAAAGGAATTGGACTGTAGATCAACTAAGAGCATATGAGGAATGGAATCAAGGAGCACAAAAGGTAATGTATTGGCAATCTGTTAGCATATAGGATAGCATGATTGGACACATACAAGATGCCAAGACTGTGAAAGAGGCTTGGAACAGTTTGATCACATTATATGAGACCAATACAAAGGCATGAAAATTACAACTCAAGAACGAGTTGCACACCTTGGAGAAAAAGAGCATGTCAAATCTTGGTGAGGATTCAAACTCCCAAGGAAAGTCTGGTTCTGAGCAGGTATTCTATTTTGGCAGAGGAAGAGGCAGAGGTAGAGGTTTTAGAAGTGGAAGAGGAAACAGTAAACAAGACCAAGGTCAACAACAGAATCATGCAGGAGGAAGAGGACATTTTCGAGGCAGGGGGAGCCAAAGAGGTCGTAGAAATTTCCAAAGAAATGATTCAGGTAATGATAGTAAAGGATGTTGGAATTGTGGTAAACCTGGACACTTTGAACATGATTGCAGGTTAAAGAATCAAAATAACAGAAGGCAACAAAACAACTATGTATCCACAAGTGAAGATGATTCTGAGAAGCTGTTCATGGTTCAATATCACATGATGAATACGATGTCTGCTGGTGTTTCAAAATCGAATGATAATGTTTGGTATGTTGATTCAGGTGCTTCAAATCACATGACCAGTCATGCAGAATGGTTTAGTACTTTGCAAAAATTGCCAGTTCTTGGATACGTTGAAACAGGTGATGACACATCACATCCTATTGAGCATACAAGAAACATAGAACTATGTATGGAGGATGGAAAGGTAAAACATCTTGTTGATGTGCTGCGTGTTCCAAATATAACAAAGAATCTGGTTTCTGTTGGACAAATGGTTGACCAAGGATTACAAGTCAGGTTCAATGCTGATGGATTATATGTAGAGGAGTACAAGCAAGATGGACGATTGGTTGCCAAAGGAAACAAAGTGGGTAGGATGTTCACCTTAAATGTGAAGATTCCTAAAATGAATGTAGCTATGTTTGCAAAAGGTGCAGGAGTTATTGCTGATATAGAGATCTGGCACAAACGAATTGGACATGCAAATCTGGAAAGGCTGAACCAGATGCAGTCAAAGGAGATCGTTCATGGACTACCAAATTTCAAGGTTTCAAAGATGCAAAAGGTATGTGCAACATGTCAATTTGGTAAACAGTCAAGATCATCATTTCCACATGACAAGCATGTTAGTGAGAATGTGCTAGAAATAGTACATACAGATGTTTGGGCTCCCACAAAGACCACATCTATGGGCGGTTGCAGGTCTTCTGTTACTTTCATTGATAACCATACATGCAAAGTATGGGTATATTTCATGAAAGAGAAGAGCGAGGTGTTCACTCACTTCCAGAATTTTAAAGCTTTGGTGGAAAAGCAGACAGGGAGGTACATTCAGACATTAAGATCTGATGGAGGAGGTGAATACATGTCAAATGAGTTCAACAGTTTTCTAAAAAATCATGGAATTCGGCATCAGTTTTCATGCAGGTACACACCACAACAGAATGGCATTGCTGAACGCAAGAATAGACATATTGCAGAAATAGCAAGAGCTTTGATGGCTGAAAAGAATATGCCTCATTCTTATTGGGCATAAGCTGTGCATACAATCGTATACATCATGAATAGAACTCCCACTGCTGTTGTACATCAAGTTACACTTGAAGAGAAGTTTACAAGTAAAAAGCCAAACTTATCACATATGAAAGTTTTTGGCTATATTGCATATGTACATGTTCCAGATGAGTTGAGGATGAAGGTGAAGGTGAGCAGAGATGTGGTATTTGATGAAATGTCAAGCTTCTATGGAGATGTCAAAGAAGGACTGAATCTTGAACCAAATGACAAAGAAAATGCTGAAAAATCAAGTGCAGAATCTCAAGTTTTGAGTGGACCGGATGAATCACTAAGCAATAGTTCCAACTCAAATCCATGGAGTGGAAGACGGCGTGGAAATTTCAGTCCAGAAAATTCATCAAATACATCCAAGAAAGGTAAAGAAAAGCTTTCTGTTGGTAGTAAAACATGTGCAGGTTTTGAAGACGTTGATGGAGATTCAAGCGGTGCAGAAAAGAGTCTTGATGAGGAACTTTGATTGCCCTCTGTGAAGACTCTAGGAGTAAGAAGGGCACATGCAGATGATACAAGGAGAAGTGACCCAGGACCAAGAAGATCTGGGAGGATGCGGAATTTAGTGCAACAATTGACGTATGACAGTTATATGGCTCGTCATTGTGCCTACATGACCAAGGTAATACAAGACGTTGAACCTTCTTATTTTGAAGATGCAATTGGAAATGCAGATTGGGAAAAAGCTATGGATGAGGAGATGGCTGCACTTTATGGAAATGATACATGGAAGTTGGTTCCATTGCTGCAAGGAAAGAAACCCATAGGTTGCAAATGGGTTTACAAGGTAAAGAATAATGCTGATGGTAGCATAAGCAGGTATAACGCACGATTGGTAGGTAAAGGATATGCACAAACATATGGCATTGATTATGAGGAAACATTCAGTCATGTAGCTAAAATGTCTACTATTAGAACGCTTGTTGCATTAGCTATAGGAAAAGGATGGACTTTGCATCAGATGGATGTGAAGGATGCTTTCCTACATGGTGAGTTACAGGAAGGAGTATATATGGACCAACCACAAGGATATGAAGATTCAAAGCATCCAGAATATGTTTGCAGTTTGCAAAAGGATTTGTATGGGCTGAAGCAAGCCCTCATGCATGGCATGCAAGGATTGCTGATTACTTAACTAGCATTGGGTTTTCTATGTGTGATGTAGATCACTCACTATATGCAAGGAAGGCTGATGATAGCATCACTATTGTGGCTATTTATGTTGATGATTTGATTGTAGGTGGTGATAATGAAGGAAGCATCAAAGAGGTAAAGCAACTTCTTATGTAGGAATTTGACATGAAAGATCTTGGTGTGCTGCACTATTTTTAGCTCTTGAGTTTATACATACAGAAACAGGTATATGGATGTCACAAAGGCAATATGCCTTGAATATGCTGCAAAAGTATGGTATTGGAAAATGCTACTATGTAGAGGAAAATTGTGGGAAGTCTTATATATCTCACAATTACAAGGCCTGATTTAAGCTATACTGTTGGACTTGAAAGTCAGTTTATGCAGGTTCCCAACAAGCCACATTTGGATGCTATGAGGCACACTCTACGTTATGTGAGTGCTACTTTGGATTATGCATTGTTTTATGAGGCCGGTGTAGATTTGCAGGTTTATGGATACACCGATGCAGATTGGTTTGGTAGCATTCCAAATAGAAGATCTACTGGTGGTTTTCTATTCTCACTTGGGAGTGCAGCTATTACATGGAGCAGCAAGAAGCAACCCACTGTTGCTTTGTCGAGTACAGAGGTTGAGTATAGAGGTGCTGCAATGGTAGCATGTGAGGCATTGTAGCTCTGTGATGAGTAGCACCTCCTTTAATGCCAATCCAGGAAGACAAGAGGATGGTATGAAGAGCTCGAACAAGTGATGGCACAAGTGTGTGAGTGAGAAGCACACTAACATGCACACACATACACACACATGTGCACACAAGGGAAGAACAAAGAGAGAGACAATGGAATTCTTTTAGATTACCCAAAAGTGCTCTTACAAGTTCAATTCTACAACAAGCTAACCTCAAAAATGAGCTCTCTAGCTCTTTTTATAGTTTTTAACTAGCTTTGGCCTTGTTCAGACCTAGTGTCCGGCCTAGTTAAAAATTAGGTTCTGGGGCCTATTTGAGGGCTCAAACGGAGTATAAAAAATATGAAAATTGATAGGTAGGTACTTCTAATGCTCCTCAAGCTCAAGGACTCATTGGCTTGCACAAAATGGAGCTACAAAAAATATGAAATGGTATTTACAATGAGGTGAAGTGAAAAAAATCACTAATTGGAAAGTATTGTTTCATGGAAAAATTGTAAGGCCTATTTGCCAGATACTACTTTGCCTGCTTGATCCTTCTCTTTGGCTTCCTTGTCTTGTGAGTCCTTGGGTGCCTTGACTGCTGCTCACACCCCCCCTCTCTCGCGTATTTCGTCTCTGACAGACCCTTGTTTGGCTGAGCGTTTGACATAGTATTCAACCACGTCTGAAGCTAGGTGGTGTTCTTCCAGCCACAGCCCTCGGGCTAAGTCTCTTAGGAGGGCATCCCAATCCACTGGACCTGGAATGTCCGGATGTGGCACACGTAGTTGTTCTGAATGTAATGTTCGCTCCATTGCAAAGAGGTGGAGTAGATGGGAGGGTCTGGGAACAAAGACTTCAGAGTGGTATTTCCAGAACCCCGTGATGAACATCTCTTCAAATGTTTGCTTGTAGCAAGCGGGGAGGTATTTAATTCGTGCGTGCCATGCATATATCACCTGGATGGAGGGGGTTGTACTCATATCGTAGACCAAGTCAAGGTTACCTGCTGTGAATCCGACACCTGAGAAATGTGGATCTTGAATATTTTTGAAGGTAACTAGCATCAACTCGAATATCTTTAGGCACATCTGAGCCATTACATCTGGGATGTTTCGCATTCTGACTCCCCAGTGGCGAATGGTAGAGATCATGTAGTTGACCGTAGCTTGTCCCCGTGGCGGTGCCAGGTATACGTAATTGAGCCACTTTGCACATCCTTTGACATTTTTCACAGTTATGGCAAACTTAGGCCATGTGCGTCTTCTGAGTATGGGAGCATAAGAAGGATTATACTTAATGAATAGTGGCATGTTATTCCAAGTTCGAACCATCTCAGGGTAAGTTTCTAAGAGTTGTAACCGCCAGGTAGGTTGATGAATTGATCCTTGTTTAGCGCTCTCAGGGATATCATCAGGGCCGAATTGAGTGGCAAAGGTTGGGGCCTTGCCACATCATCATTGAATTTCTGCATTTTAATCTACCAAGAGCACACAATACGGCACATAGTGATCGTCATTGGTGCCTATCCATCTGTGATGAGACATACTTTGGAAATATTCTGATTTGATGATGGTGTCCTCAATCTTGGACATGGACTCAATCTGGACCGTTACTCGATCATCATGTGTATTGGCTGTTTTTTCGAGCGTTTGCATCCATTCAGGGGCTTTTACCTCTAGTAAGTCCAATCCCTCATAGGTTTGTTGGCCACCTGGCATTGGCATAAGAACATATGGCTCTTCATATGACTCATCCACTTCTATGGGTACCAATTATTCTGGTTCTGGCTCGATGACTAGGGAGGGTTGTCTTTCATATTGGAGTAACTTGCTTTGCAACTCCGCGACCTGTTCTCTCAGTGCCTTTACCTCTCCTGTAGTGGGAATAGAATCGGTGATCTTGGGTTGGGCTTCTTGCATCGTTAGCTGTTGATGGAGAGTATCTCGTTCTTTGCCCAACTCATCATGCGCTTCCAGTAGATCTGCATAGCTTTCTAGAATTGTCTTCATAGTCTCGGATGGAACGGCTTTGAATCTTTCGGGGTCGATCTCCTGGGGGGAACCCTCCATGGCTGCCTCTAAATTTTCTCCTTTGCAAGTGCTTGTTCCCTTTGAGGGCAATGGCCATGTGCTTTCTGAGTAAGGTTAGGTTGCGACGGCTTTTAACATGTTCTGACTGATATAGTTCAAGTAGAGTTGTTAGTTTTTTAACTTCAGAGGATTCGGATGCTGGGGAGCTTCCAAAACGGTCTGGTGAGCATGCTCAAGCGTAGTGTAGCGTTGATTTAGGTCAGTGTTTTCTGCTTCCAAAGCTACAAGCCTCTTCTATAGTTGCTCTTGATCCGTAGTTATTTGGTGATGATGATCTTCTAAGGTTTGGTATTTTGTCTGCAATTGATGTACACATTGGTGTAATGTAGAAAAAATGTTATTTACATTTATGAATGCAGCAAAGGTGGAGGATGCAGGGGGAATGGGGAGGGGGAAAGGGATAGTGAATGAAGTGGTCACGAGAGGTGATGTGGGTGGAGGGGGTATGGTAGATGGTGGTAGAGAGGGGGGAGGGAGTGGTGCTGTGGCAGGTGATGTTTCCATGGTGTCAAAAGTGTGTGTAAATGTGTAGATGGGGACTGTGGGTGGGGTGGATGTGATGTTCGTGAATATTGTTGTAAATGTGGTTATTGTGATCCCTCCAAATTGGGTGCCTTGCGAGATAGGAATCCCCATAACATATGTGGTGAGTGTTGAAATTGGGATGGTAGTGTCATGTGGTGAATTGAAGTGTGTAGTGAGAGGTGGTGAGGGTGGTGATGGTGGTGCCTCGTGGTGTTCCTCTGTTTGTGTAGTGTCCCCTGGTGCCAATACATCCATGTGAATTTGCTTGCCGGAGCGCATGGGAGGGGTAAGCACCCGTTTCTCAAGGCGATGAATATAATCCATAGTTGAATGAATGGCTTCATCCAGGCCCACCGCATCCGCGTGCAGGTTCAGGGATTCAATGAACAGTTTGTCCACTCCTTCTTCTGCTAACATCTGACTTATTAGTATTTTTCCTGTTTCTAGTGACAGCTTGTGATGCTCTTGGACTCTCTTCATAGTCTCATATAACCTTTTGATTTGTGCAGTATATGCGGGGGCACTTGCTAGTTCTGTAATTTCTTCGTATTCTTGATCATGTTCCTTATATGCTTCCTCTTCAGTCTGTTCTTCATCTTCTTCTACTTCTACTACTTCCGGTTGGGTCGGGGCTGAAGTTGTTGTGGTAGGTTGTGGCCCTTGGGTCTGTTCTACTTTCGTCTCAAGATTGGTCTCATTAATCATTCGAGCGATTTCTTCATCTATCAAATCGGCCAGAGTGTAGCCTTGTGGGAACTCCAAGTCAGAGGGGATTGGAGGGAAAACTAGGTTGGGTCCTTCTGCACTCTGTCTGGGTAAGTGAATTGTAAACAGATGGACACGTCACGTTTGTGGAGGGGTCACCTTTGGTGTGGTGGTGGCTCCCCTTGCTTGTGCACACGGTAATCTGACTGCACCTCTCATTTTCTTCGATGGAGGACCCGTTGTTGATAGCCGTCTCTGGAACTCTTAAGCTCTGGACCACACTAGTGCTCTTTGAATAGGTACGTCATAAGCTAAGCACCTGTAAATGATTCTTGTCAGCGCACAACATCCATGAACCACATTCTTATGTTTCTTATTCCAGTGTTGATATGCTAAGTGGATTTGATCTATGATCCAGTGTGTTTCCCTACTTGAGAAGTGTGTCCATGCGAAGGGTCCTGAATGGGAAGTACATGCACAGCTCTAAGTTCTTGAGGCCTCTCGGTGAGTTGTGGTTTGAGGAGGAGGGTTTCAATGTCCACTATCTGGCTGCTAGACCCGGCCTGGGAACTGGTACCTCCTGCTTCTACCATGTTACTTCTTGTTTGCTGGTTCTGTGAGAATAAAGAAGCAGGTGTTAACATTGTAAAGGACAAGATAGAACAATTTTTATCCCCGTTACAACATTAACGTGAGGTTAGTGGGTCAGTGAGTGCTCGGTGATTGTGTGTGTAGTTAGTGAATGAATAATCCTATGAGCTAAATGGAAAGATGTAGTGTGAGGATGATGCAGTCAGTAAGTGGAGATGAATGTACAAATTGGGTCAGGGGGTTTATTACAAGGTCCTCGTCTTGACACACTAGTACTTTAACTATCAATAAAACATCTTGAATGTAGAGGGGAAGTTCCACCTCTCCCAAGCAAGGGGTTTCCACGCCCCCCAATCCTATGAGATATGCTTCTATAGGATTGATACTTAATTTCAACTTTTGACATAAGAAAATTTAACGGCACTAGTGGTTGCACCTGAGTCAATCAAGGCCCGTACAGTCCTTGCACTCTTTCCTTGTCCTATCTCTAAGGTCACAAAAGGACGTCCATCAACTATTCTATGGGGACTAATACCTGAAACTTCACACATAGCCATATGATATCCTTGAGCTGCATAGGCCTCTGTCCCCTTCTCAACTTCATCCTTTGAGTCGATTTAACATCTCCTCCATGAGGGGTTCCTGATATAACTTGACTCTGCATCCGCAAATGTAAGTAGGAAGAACATCACCTTGTAGTGTAGCTAATTGAACTGCTCCACTTGTGGAGATCCTATTGATAATCATGGGTCCATAGCCTCTCTTCTCTAATTTCCATGCATGTTGCTTCAATGTGTAGACTAGTACTAGATCTCCTGCCTTCAAGCCTTTATCCTTAATGTGGGCATCAAAGTATGCCTTCTGTCTTTTCTTAGCTGCATATATTCCTGCTGCCGCTCTTAGTCTTGTTTCACCTAGTCGTTCCAGGTCAAAAACCCTCGAAGAGAGTTCATGACCCGTCCACTCATGCTCTTGTGCTACTTTTAGTGTAGGTATCAAGAAGTCCAATGGTAGCACTGCATTTTGATCAAACACCATTTGAAAGGGAGTGGCTTGGAGTACCGTTTTATAGGCAAATCGGTATGCCCAAACAGCATGGTGTAGCTGTTTGTCCCAATCAGAGCGTGTATTATTCACTAGTTTTGTCAATACATTGCATAGAATCTTATTTGTGCTTTCGGCCTGCCCATTAGCTTGTGGGTGATAGGGGGCAAACTTCTTGTGTACTAGCAAGAACTCTTGAAGAAGATTGTTGACCTAAGCTTCAACTTAGGGACTTGCGGAGAAAGAGACTGTACCTCAATCCCCTCACAAGTGCATATAGTGGGGATACACGCTTTTAATTTATCAATCCGAAGAGTATACTAACCTAGCCGAGTGTATGAAGACATGCAAATGCGTAATGGTCAATGCAAACGTATTACTCAAAAGTGAAAATGAGGAAATCACTTATCCTAACAAGCTTCAACTGTAGGACAAGACGAAACGATACTTGGTGCAGCAGCCGTCAGTATTTTGGACTTTTCTCCCAGCTCCGAGCTCCAAACATAGCGAATAGCATATGCGTTTCGAAGCTCTCGAGAAGACGCATCCAATGGCAGTGGTTTCACTTAATTCTGACACTCCTACTTCAAGTTATGACAGAATTACTGAGTCGCGGGAATACTTTCCTACACTTCAGCACCTCCTACACCTCGTACACACCTCTCCTACAGCAAAGAAACACTCTCAAGGATAGATCACACTCACAAGTACTCTTTCCAAGCAATACACATGCATACAAGCTCACGAAGAAGAAGATGAAGAGGGAAGAAGACACAAATTCGAATTTCTGTGCTCTCTCTTCTCACAATGGCAAAAAGTCTCTTACAAAGAGTCACATTTGAATTATATACTAGTGCCCTAAAAATGGTCCTTTCACACAAGTGACCGGCACTTTATTCACTAAGAGCTAATTTCCTACTATTTTACATGGGTAAGCTTCTATTCTTCTGTGGGAATGCATCTAGAGGACTCCTCTAGTGCCTTTACAAGGGAAATATATTACAAAAATGAATATGTTACAAAAATATCTGGTCCAAATCGGAAAAATTTTGGGGCCCGTCTTTTTCTCTGCTTTGTGCGCTCTTTGGCTCTGCAACACTCTCCCCCTCTTCGCCTCTGTCGTCCCTTGACAGACTTCGCTTCCTTTGACAGACTTTGCTTCGCGAACGCATCCCGTGGGTAGTGTTGTCTACTTCTTGATCTTGCATTACGTTTTAGAGGCGCTTCAGCTTTTCCACTGCACGCTCCCCTTGGTCAGTGTTGTCTGCAGTTAAACAGACATGCAGATTCGATGGCCTTCTTGATTCAAGCTCTACGACTCGAGAGCCTGATGTAGTTGTCTTGCCTGTTGACTTGGGTTGCCACGCACGCCACCAGTGACTAGGAATGTGCTATTCTTAGTCACCCTCTTCAACTTTTCAGCCTCTACCCCTTTCTAACTTTTGGTCCTACTCTGATGTTTGAAAAATCCACTCCTCTGGACCCCGGGGTTTAGCTTTGTAGCCTGGTGCGTGCCCCTGCGGGGCTCTGTGCAGAGATGGGTGTTGCGCCCCTGCGGGGCTTCCTGCAGAGATGTATCTTTACATTTGTCTGATCTTCAAATTTGCCTTTTAGTGAAGCTGTTTCTTTCGTTGCTTTCTCTTTTTCCTCTTTTTACTCGTCTCGCCCTCAACACTGCCCCCCTCCTGAACTCTGTCGTCCCCGACAGGCTTTGATAAGCGTCGGGCATATGTTCTGTATACTTGTTGCTCTGTGTCATTTAGCAGATTGGCTTCACGTATCATGATCTGTTTCCATTGTTCAGCTTTGACTCCATCGTTTGGCGGCTGTCTATGATCTGCGAAGAAGCTTAATTCGTAGGCCACAAGTCTGGCATTCAGATTAGATGACATCTTTAAAAATATCTCTGAATCTATTTCAAAAAATCCTGTAAAAAATGCTTCCTCAAATATTTGCATGTATGGACTTGGCAAAAACATGAGTCTAGAATAATATGCCATTATTGTGGGGCGGCTCGGCATTACTGACAGATCAAAAATAAGTATATCTGTGCCTTGATTAATGCCGATGAAGTTCAGAAATGTGTACGCTGCATGCTTGAAGACCTTCAAAACTGTAAGTAGCATGCCAAGTATTTTATTTGTCATCTTAACTGCTAAATCTGGTACAGTCGCATAGTTTTGTAGCCAAAATTCTATGGTTTTGATCATATAATCCTCGGTTGGCAAATAATTATGTGGCGAGCTAGGTAACATCGGATAGTTTAGCCACTGTTTATTAATAGTGCCGCTGCGTTGTAAAGCCAAAAATTCTGTTGCAACCCTTCTGCGTGGTATGGGACAAAACGAAGGGTTTACCTGTAATAAATAAGGTGCGGCCTCCCAGTGCACCCGTAGTGTGGGATGTTTCTCCAAAAACTTTCTCCTCCACACTGGCTGTGCAGCTTCAAACTCTGCTTGAGTGTACGTGAATGTGTCATTCTTGAAATTAAGCTGCTGATCCGGACTTTTGTGTGTAACCTTCTTTATATATTGCCTTGCTTTCTCTTTCAACAGTCCATATGGAATGTTGAAAGGCTTGATGATCTTCTCCAAGTCTTTTCCTTTGATTTTGGCTTCCTTCATGACCTTGATGACTTCATTCTCAAAACTTTCCGTCAATCGGGACACCACTAGTGCCCGTTCCTTCTGACTTATTTCTGCAGTGTATGGCATTGGATGATCATCATGCATATCCGCCATCTGCTCATGCATTGGAGAATGATAGATCGGTTGAGATAGAGGGCTTACCTCTACCTCGTCAGTAGGATGTTCTTTTTCTGGCACTACTGATGTCCCGATCGGTTCTTTACCTTTGTGCTGATTCTGTAGCTCTTCTATGCATTCTTCTTTTTCTTTTACCTTTTGCAGGGCTTCACCGAGTTTTTCTTTGGTGGCTAGGAGCTCCTTACCTATGTCGGCTACGTGATCCATGTTTTCACTGTAGCTCTGTACCAGTTTGGCCTGTGCTGAATTTAGCTGCCTTTTGAGCTCACTCATTTCTTGATTGTGCCGCCGTTCTGATTCTTCTTGTACTTCCTTAGCTTGTTGTAGCAATTTGGCATACTCCGCTATCTGTTCTTTTAATTCCTGTTCTTTAGTTTCTGAGGGGCCCTGTTGTGTCAGTGGTTGATCATATAATAATGATTTCATTAATTCTTTATTCCTATCGCGCAGGCTGTCGTTCTCTTCGAGATATAGCTTGAGTTGTTGCTCTAATAGTACGCTTTGCATCTTCATTTTTTCTTTCTCAGCCTCGCTTGCTTTGTGTAATTGTTGCAACTCTTCTAGTTGTGTAAGCAGCTTTTGATTTTGGGCAATGGATTCGTCATATTGTGTCTTAATTGCTTGCACTTCAGTATTTTTGTTTGCCACCTCTTTTTGTGCCACAATTAGCTGTGCCGATAGCTGTTCACTCATGAGTTGAAACTGATTCTTTTCTTGCATGGCTTTGTCATAATCTGCATCTATGTCCATCATTTGCTGCTGAGTATCCATGGCTGTCTGGATCATTTGTTTTACCACCGGTTTTAGTTGAGTTACATCCACATTGAGCCAAGTTTTCGGTATGGAAGGTTCTGCTCCGGTAGTCACGTCTTTGCTTTGAGCAATGTGTAAAGTGGTATCATGGGGCTGTCTGATTTGAAGCTATATCCGTGGCTCAGCCCTCATGTTTTCATCCTGTGCTTGAGGTGTGTCATCAGGCACCTCGATTATTGTTTGTTCTTTTTGTGGGATCTCTCCCGCATCCATATTCTTTGGGGTTTGTTCTTCCTCTTTAATAGGTATCTTGATATGTGTAACCCCAGTAGTTGTGTCTTCCTTGATACTTACTTTGGTAGTGTCATTCAATTGAATGATATGCTCCTGTTCCTGAGCATCATCCACCTTCTTTTCTTTTTCCTTCTGGCTGTCTGGTGTTACTTCCATTTGATTGACCTCTGGTCCTTCGTCTTCATAAGTTTCTGTCCTGATATCAGTATCTAGCGTATCTTTCTCAGGACTGGATTCCGTATTTGTACTTGAGTCATCAATGCCCAATTCTTGGTATCTTCCAGGTTGTTTTGGAGGTGTTTCTGTACTCTGTTTTTGCTGACTTTGACTCGCTTGTCTATACTGATGTCCTTGGACATTTAGATTTACCTGCCCTTGCATATACTGGTGTGTTTGCTCGAGGGCGGCAGACAAGTCTCTTTTTGAAATCGGCATTTGAGCCGTCGTGACCTTAGGCAAGAGATGCGTTCTCTTGGACTGCGGTGTTGCTTGGGCTTCTTCTTCTCGCAAGCGTTTTGTACCCCTCATGGGCTTTTGTGTGCTGGTTCCAGCCTCTTCCACCACGACTGCTGCTTTCTTCTTCTTGGGGACAGAAGCGGACTTTGCATACCTTGCTAGCCCTTCTGCTGTCGGCATCTCTCGTAAGCAGTGTCTCATGTCTAGGGCTTCATATATTAATAAGGTCAAAGCTGAACCACCGTTCAGGAATTTCTTTTGCCCCCATTTCTTCTGAGCTTCAAACAATCGCTCTTGTACGTAACCTGTGAGATTCACTTTGTTTCCTATCTGTCTCATGGCATGGGAGAGTAACTGAACTACAATCTTCTGAGGTGCAGTGTATCTGTTCATGCCAGGAAAACAAAAATGTTGGTGTACCAAACGTACTGCATCTTCAATATCCACTCTGTTAATCTCCAGGAATGATCTTTTCTTGGGGTCGTGGCATTCCTCTTTGACATTGGTAATGCCTTCTTGATTCCATCCAAAGGTCTTATTGATCAATTCATGAGTGAATTGAATGGTCTTCCACTTGCCCACCTTGTCCAAAACCTTTGCTTCTGGAACCGAAATCTTTGTAGCAGCCGGCTGCATAGTATTCATTACTTGTGTACATCTTTGGAAGTCTGGTACACATATAGGTATCTTCAAAAATGCTTCAATGCCAGCTTGATTCCATACTTCTTCGATATGTGGTAACCCTTGGATTATGGTCTTGAAATCCTGTGACATAATAGGGAAATAGTGGTCCCTGTCCATAATCTTGATGGTTGCCATGAATAGAAGTTCCGAGATAGGTTGGTCATCTCGAAACCAATGTCCTCTGACCTTAGTTATTGACCCCAATGGAAGAAGTAGTTCCTCTTCCTGCTGTGTAGCTTCTGAGTCAGAAGATGTCATCTGCACTCAATATAGAGGATGTATTAGTATCCATATTTTTTTTTTTTTCAGAAATCCTCCTCCATATGTTGATTAATAATTTGATGAAGTTCCGAGTGCATTGTGTCGTCCCTTTCCCGTGGGTGTGAGAAAGGTAATACCTGAATTTTTCATGTATTTTTTTTTTTATTTTTATTTTTATTTTTTTTTTATTTATTTTTTTTTTTTTTTGCTGAAAGAAAACATAAAAGTTAGTACATAGCCGAAGCGGTTAGTGAAATGCTATTGGAGTAATATTTTAAATATGTACAAGTGCTCTCCTATTTCCAAAGGGAAAATGTGCGTGACTATCCGAAAATAGAAGAAGGACGTGCTGAATGCTTGGCCTTGTAATGTGGCCCTATCATGCATACTTTGGATCTTGGCAACTCTTCATGTGTGCAATTGGAAGTAGTTGCCCGATGTATGCAGCTTGTCTTGTCTTTCGGCATCCAGATTTGCTTCACTCGGGCGGAACGTGCTATAATCTCCACCTTTTTGATAAATGCGGTTCGTCTTCGGTAGTATGTCTGCTGATTCTGTTTTGGGAATCTCCTGTCGGTTTGTATTGTATTTGGAGATTCCTTCTTCCTCCAATATGTCCTCTTTCTCGTTTGATGTGCCTGTTGACCAATGTGATTATGATAGCTCTTCTGAGGATGTTCTTTGTTTGGGATGGTCGTCCTCTGGGCATGTGACTTTGGGATCCAAATTTTGGTTCGATCAGGTTGTGCAGTTATCAGCTTCTTTGGGATCCATATGCTCTTGAGTCGTGGTTGCTGAAAGTGTCCGAAATTCTTTGTCTTCTTATACAAGTGCTCATGCTGCTGTCGAAGACGTTTCTGTTGCTGGAGATATGCCTTCTTTTGATCCTTTCTTATCCAAGCTAATATAGAGTGTGGAATGGGGTACACTTTCACGGGTGTAGATTTCACTTCTTGCAGAGGAATATTTTTTCTTGGACTTTGTGGTTCGCTGTGCTTGATTTCATGTTCTTGTGCCCTCTTGTGACTCTCTAAACTCAAGGATGGAGTGCACACAGGACTCACAGTATTTTCACATGAAGTACTTGACGATGGGGTTCCTATATTGCTAGTGAACTTACAATCATGACTTTGTTCATTAGGATGAACTTCTGGCTCTATAATAGCAGCTTTGGGTGGTCGTTCGTCTAGCAAACTATATACTTCACGAGGTCCTATTCTGGCCGAGATGTATCCTAAAGCCAATTGAATAGTTACCTCATATTCATATATCCAATCTTGGCCTAGCACCACATCTTCAAGCAGATCTTGGTCCTGACATACTAAAAGTCTCTGCTCCATTGTGTTGTTCCCCATATGTAAAGGTAGAGTGATCTCACCCATGCATTGAGTAACTTTTCCTCCTATTCCAATTAGCTGTGCCTTTGATGGGCGTAACTCCTCTTTAAGTCTCTGAGACAAGGAAAATCTAATGCAGCTTATTGCGGCTCCTGTGTCTATGAGAGCATCCACTAAGTGGTACTCTTTTCGTCCTGCTCCCAAATTCAAATAAGGTTGTCTTCTTTGTCGTCCTGAGTTCTCAGTGGCTCTAAAATTAGCCATGGGGATGAGTTCTTCTCCTACTCGATATCTCTCGTCTCTTTCTCTCATCCACTCTTTCCGTTTTCTGATACGTTCTAGGGCTTCTTGCCTCGCTTCTTCGCGTATGCGTTCTTCTTCCTTTTTTCTACTCTGAGCTCCTAAGAGTCGTGCTAACATTTGATCCGTTAGAGGCTCCATAAATCTTTTCACTCTGCAACCACTGATGTAGTTGGGAAGAATATCTCCGTCTAGTGTGGCGAGATTGACTGCACCACTAGTGGAGATTCGATTTATGATCATAGGTCCATATCCGCGTTTTTGTAGTTTCTTTGCATGTTGTTTGAGGGTGTATACTAAAACTAAATCGCCTTCTTTCAGTCCCTTGTTTTTTATATGTGCATCATAATATGCCTTTTGTCTCCGTTTGGCGGCATAGATGCCTGCTACCGCTTGCAATCTAGTCTCATGCAGCTTTTCAATTTGATCTAATTGCTGAGACAATTCATGACCGCTCCACTCATATTGCTGGGCTACTTTTAATGTAGGTATTAAGAAGTCAATAGGCAAAATCGCATTCTGCCCATACACTAGGTTGAATGGTGTAGTTCCAATGGCCGTCTTATATGCCACGCGGAAGGCCCAAATTGCGTGATGCAATTGTTTGTCCCAATCTGACCTTCCATTGTTGACAATTTTTGTCAATACTGTACATAGTACTTTGTTGGAACTCTCTGCCTGACCATTGGCTAGGGGATGGTATGGGGCAGATTTTTTATGGATTACTAGGAATTCATTCATAAGCGTTTCAATGACTTCGTTTAAGAAATGAGTTCCTCGATCACTCACTATCTCGATCGGTAGTCCAAAGCGTGTGAATATGTGCTCAAAGAGAAATTTTGCTGTGGTTTGAGCATCATTCTTTCTCGTGGCTTTTGCTTCTACCCACTTAGTCAAGTAATCAGTGGCTACTATGATGTATTCCGCATGTGATCCTTTCGCAGGTGGATTGATAGGTCCTATGAAGTCAATTCCCCATTTGGTAAATGCTCTCGCACCAACCATGGGTCTTAAAGGCATGTCATCTCTTCTAATAGGATATTTTGCTCTCTGGCATGTTTCGCAACTTTTCACATATGTCTCTGCGTCCATATGTAGAGTTGGCCACCACAGGCCTGCAAAGAGAATCATTTTGACTGTTCTATCTGCTGAGAAATGTCCTCCCGCAGCTCCTGCGTGTGCCATTTCTAATACAGAGAGATATTCATTCTCATGAATGCACAATCTTAGCTGGTTATCCTTTCCGCGTTTAAAGAGTTGTTTTCCTAGGATGACGTAATCTTTGCTCTGTTCTTCAAGAGCACGCTTTCTTGCTAGGGTAGCTCCGTCAGGGTACTCTCGAGTTTTCAAGAACTTTACTAAAGGCATGCTCCACCTAGGTGCTATTGTAGAATAGCATAACGTAGAGTTCTCACCTGGGATTTGTTCTTGACAGGTTTGACAGTTTGACACATAATGATGTGCATCTCGTTGCATGGTTGGCCAATATATGCCGAATCTCTTGAGTGTTTGCCATGTTCCATTTGCATTCAAATGAGTGTTCCATTGGTTTATGTGTGCTTTCTGAAGCCACATTTCTTGTTCCCCTTCCTCCACGCATCTCATCAAAAGTCCGCTTGAATCCTGGTGGTACAAACTTCCAGCAAGGTTCTTAGTCTTCCAGAGATCTTGCTTTCGGTTTGGCGTGATCCCATCTTTAGGTCCATGTGTGAGTATCGGGATCAACTTTTCTGCCCACTGAGGACATACTTCCAGGTTAAAGAGATAAGTGTCTGGCAGATCATCAGGAACTCCTATAGGTGGTTCTCCATGGGTCATGCGAGATAAATGATCTGCCCTTATGTGTGTGTTTCCTTTCTTGACTATTACTTCAAAATCAAATTCCATTAGCAATAAAAACCATCGTACTAGACGTCCTGTATTGCAAGGCTTGTTGACTAAGTACAATAGAGCTTGATGATCAATGAAGAATTTGAATTTGTTTGCCAATAAGTAATGTCTAAACTTCTTGACGGCATAAACCATTCCTAGGCCTTCTCTCTCCGTAGTAGTATAATTGCGTTCAGCTTGATTTAACTGTCTACTGGCATAGGCTATCGGGTGGTCTAATTTACCTGTATCCGCTGGTTGAGCTAAGATGCAACCAATGGCAAACTTGGAAGCATCAACATGAATATGAAACGGTTTATTCCAGTTAGGGACTCGAAGAATGGGTGCTGAACTCAATCGATTCTTCAACTCATTAAAAGCTTTTTCGCATTCTTCGGTCCAATTGAATTGAGTTAACAATGCATAAAGAGGTCTAGCAATTATGGCATACATATGTATGAATCTTCGATAGTAACCACAATGCCCCATAAATGCTTGAACTTCTTTAGCAGTTTTCGGTCTCGGTAAATCCAAAATGACTTTGATTTTGTCTTCATCCGTGGAAATTCCATTCTTAGAAACAATATGTCCTAAGATTTTCCCTTGTCACACCATGAAGACACATTTTTCGGGATTGAGGCATACTCGATATTGTCGACATTTGGCAAAAATCTTTTCTAGTTCAGGGATGTGCTCTGATCGTATAGCTGAATATGTACACAGATCATCCACGTATACCTCCATGCTTTTTCTCAAAAATTCCTTGAACACATGACACATCAGTCTTTGGAACGTAGCTGGGGCATTCGTTAAACCAAAAGGCATGACTCTAAAGGCGTATACTCCCCATTCAGTTGCAAATGCAGTCTTATGTTGGTCCTCAGGGGCAATGGCTACCTGATTATACCCTGAAAAGCCATCCAAAAAACTATAAACTTCCTTCCCTGCTACCCTTTCCAAGAGATGGTCAGTGATCGGTAAGGGATAGCTATCCCTTATGGTGGCGGAGTTCACTTTTTTCAAATTGATGCACACTCTTAACTTCCCATTTTTCTTTGGTACAACTACCAAGGGTGATACCCATTCCGTGTGCTCAATTTCGTAGATGAATCCAGCGTCTAACAACTTATCTATTTCTTCTTTTATCTTGGCTGAATATACATCATTATAAGTATAAGGTCTCTGTTTGGAAGGTTTGGCCTCGGAAGTCATGGGGATTCTATGCGCACATATAGATGGATCTACTCCTTTTAAATCCTTATAGGTCCAAGCAAAGACATCCCGGTATTCTCTTATGAGTCGAATTAGCTCTTGCTCCTCTTCCTCTGAGACATCCTGTCCTATGAAAGTACATCGTTCCTCTCCTCCTTCCATGGTTACCACTATTTTCTTGGTCTGCTCTTTATTATCATATGCTATTCCCGGTTGTGCCTCTCTTTTGGGCATTTGAATAGCAATCTTCCTCTCTTCTATTTCATATTTTTTGAAATGAGCTGGTACCTCAAATTGGTCTTGAAGCTTATTATCTCCATCTTCTAACTCCCTTTCAACTTCTAATTTTTCCTTTTGTGTGAGATCCTCATGTTGTTCATTGGCAGTGAAGTCCATGTTGGTGGTACTAATTCCTAAATCCATGGGTTCTTGTTCCATTTCAATGCTCTCGTAGTCCTCCTTCCAGTTTTGCTCAAATACTTCTCCTTCTTCTGCCTCCTGAAGGACTACCATATACAGGCTAATGTCATAACCCTCCTCGTCAATACATTCGTTCATAGTTACCACTTCTTCGTTTACACAAACATCGAGGGTAGCTAAGATTTCCATCCAACCATGAGGTTCGAATTCTTCGTCTGGAAATACTTGTGGCATATAAGCTGGATCTTGTACCGATCTCACTACACCTTGTTTCTGCTGCCAACTTTTTCTTCTCTCTTCTTCCTTTTTAGCAGCTTGGCATATCCATAGATGAGTATCCTCGTTCATCCAGGATTGGTCACTAGAACCTGCACTATGAATTGATTGATCGTCTTCCTCTTTATGGATTTGATTCCATTGCAGAGGTGGGACATCTTGATATGTGTACGTATGTAGGTTGATCCTAGTGGTGACTCCTGCGTGTTGTAGGTACACTGCATCCTTTCCCCAATCTTGTACTACCTTTAGCTGTCTCATGAATGGCCTTCCCAAGATCATCTCATAGTTGCTCGGCCTTTCAAAGTGACAAATTGCTAAGGTATGCTCGAATTCCACTCCGCACGTAGTGAAAACTACTCGTTCCAACAATCCTAAGGGTCTTTCTGTATGTCCATCGGCCATCTGAATTTTCATACGTGTTGGTCTCAATGCTGGTTTTCCCCATTTCTCCCAAATTTCTTTGGTAGCAATGCCTACACCAGCTCCTGAATCTAATATGGCTTTGGTTGTGTAACCCTTGTAAGTGATTGGTAGACATGTATTTCCTTCATCTCCTTCACTAAAATCTCCTACTTTATCCACTGGAATTCTCACCGTTTTCACTTCGTCATCTATCTCCTCCTTTTCTTTCTTGACTTCCCACTGACTGATCAATTTTTCTTTTAAATGTGGTTTTACCTTTAACAGTTCTTCGAATGTTAAGGTACATGGGATTTTCACTTCCCTAAGGCGTTGTATGATTTCCGATGTTTGAACTGATGGATTCGTTTCCCGTCTTTGTATTGATGGAATGCGATACAATTCTGAGTTGTGCTCGTATTCCCCGGTGTAATTAGGTAGCTCCTTTACATCGTCTTCGGCTTCTTTGTCACTTGCATCCGTTGGAAAAATTTCTTCTGAATTAAGTTCAGGTATTGAATCTTCCATTTCGTTTTCTGCTTTCAGTTCTTCAAAGGGCGGTTCCATTCCCTCTATTTTTTTCCACTTGTCCTCTTGAACTCTCGCCCATAAATCCTTAGTCCAGTCTCCTTCTGTTTCAGGGACTATGGATCCTTCCTTTCTCTCAATACCCATTTCATCATCCCGAGGTCTATTTACATTAGGCTTTTCCTGATTGTTTAGACACTCTTGGAATTTTTCTTCGCCAATTCGATTGTTTGGTAATGGTGATGTGGGTTTTTCTAATGTTTGTTGGGCAACTTCTATCAATTTTCTGCAGATTTCCAATCTTTCTTTCTCTAGGTCACCTCTCGGATATTCTCTCTCATGTTGTTCTATGGTAGGTCCGGCTTTAATTCTCTCTTTGTATGCCTGAATCCACATCGCTAAATCTTCAGGCATTGGGTCTGCTAATACCGATTCTACCTCCTCCTTTTTATTCTCCTTTTTATTGTTTTCTTCCACTTGTGATTCCTCTGTTGATTTCTGTTCACTCTTTCCCTTTTCCTTCTTTTGCACTAACTTTTTTTCTTTTAGCCTGTCTCTCCTTTGCTTCCATTTTTGGGATCGTTTACTGATGATACTTTTTTCTGGTTCTTCTGGGTCTTCTACTCTGTGAGGGATGGGTGTATTTCCCTCTTTGTCACTTTGATTATTTTCTTCGGTTTTATCAGGGTTTTCTCTAGCCTTTGCTCTTGTTATGGCTTTTAAAGGTATAGTGTACTCTTTATCACTCCCCGACGATTCAATTACCTCTATCACGTTAATCTGTACGTTAGATGTGACTTTGTTTGGGTTCTTAGGACAATCTCTGAAAAGATGTTCCTTTCCACAATCGCTACAGTAACCTTCCCAAATTCGCTGTGGTGGTGGTGGGTTCGGTAATGTACATTCTCTGATATAGTGGTCACCTCCACATCTGTAGCATGGTCCTCTAGGTACAGGTGGTCTATTCATTGGTCGAGGTGGCATGGTTGCTCTAGGAGCTGTGTACATTAATGGTACATAATCTTGCTCGTAGTTATATGAACTCTCCGGCGTCTCCACGCCATAAGCATATGGGTCGTATTGTTGCCCATATTCCATTGTTGAGCTTTCAAAACCTGGGTATGCTCCTTGACTAGGTTCGTAAAATGAGTCATATGGTTCACTGCTAGTCAAAGGCGTTGCCGGCACTATGGCCCTTTCTAAGTTTTCCTCTGGCTGCGCTATCTTAACTGGGACAACGTTCTGAGGGTGGGGCGGTTGTTGTCCTAGCACTGGTTGAGGCTGTGTATATCCCTGGTATGCGTATGGTCGTGGCATTGGTGCCTGCGGCTGATATGATGGATATCTGAAGGCTTCTCCTCCTTGCTGGTTCTGCGGATATCCATATGGTCTCACATAAGGCTGGGTGGGTCTGGTCTGCCTATTGTAAGGGCAGTTCTCCGTGCTATGATTTGTGTATCTCTGCTCTATGCTGCAATACTGCAGTGGTCCGGGGACAGAGGGTCTCTGAGGAGCATAGGCAGGTGGTGGGGCTACTCCCCTAGTACAGAGTTTGAACTCTCTTCACGTACACTAATGACCTCAAGGTTCCGTTTAATAGTCCTTCTAAGAACAATGATACCATTTTGTTTTGTGTGGGTCTCTCCTCTATGGGACATCTATCCACATACTGTTTGAATCTCCTGGCTGCCAATCTGACTGACTCAGTTGGAGCTTGTTTGAAGCTGTGGATTAATGACGAAGAATTGTTCTTAATTCCAGACTTGGTAAATTCTTCAATCATTTCTTGATACACTTGATCCATGTTCTGGAAGGTATTTGGATCCAATGGCTGGAACCAGGCCAACGCCGTGTCTGACAAGGTAAGGCCAAAAGACTCATATTGAATCATGAAGTCATCTACCTGCTCGGCTCTAACTACTTGTTTAAATTCTGCTATATGATTATAGGGTTCACTCGAGCCATCATAATGATTTCTCATGCATTTGGCCACTTGAATCGGTCTTAGTCTCCTTCCTACTTCAGGTTGTCTCGGCATTACAGGGTAATTTGGTCTTCCTATAGGTATGCCTGGTCCTCGTACTACCTGTGGTCTGACTGGAGCACGAACTCCTTGTCTTGGGTCCATAGCTGGTTGTGGCCGGTAATTAGGATTAGTGGCAGGTATTGCAAATTGCACATGAGGTCTGATGGGGATCTGGGTTTGTTGAGTTTGTTGTGTTTGTCCCGAATGTTGACTTGAGTCATATTGAGAAGTTCCATGTGGGTTCCGTGAAGTGGTTGCTTGGTCCCTTGGGGGGAACACTGGAATGTTCTGATATTTCAGCTCAGCTCTCTCTAATTCAGTGACTGGCCAATATCTTCTGTGGTCTTTGTCCAAATATGTAATGATGGTGGGGAATTCAGGATCTTGTAACTCATAGATGGTAACTGGATTAGGAGCAGCGTCCCAAATAGAGGAATGGGTTCTGAGCAGGTGCTCCATCCCATTGATCAAATACACATCTATTAGAGTGTCATCCTGGGGGACTAAGTCTCCTCTCCAAAGTTTAGTAATTGTCGATCTACCTCTAGGAGTTGTTACTTGTTCCTCAGTTCCATGTCTATTTAAACTTGAAGTGTCATTTTCCTCACCACGCTCATTAATGATTTCCGGGTGTTCAGTGACCATGTATTGAATGTCTTGTTTATCCATGTACAGTCCTCCTATGTATTTGACTGCTGGTCTTGGCACTATGTAGGCCTCTGAAGCCTTCCTCAATCTGGCCACTGATCTGTTTAGACCATCTAAATAGATAGGGATCTCATTGTGGTTAGTGCTCACATATTCCAAGGAAGTTCTGTATTCGCCCTCAATGATGGACATCTGGCCAATCATGGGCACAGTGTTTTGCATATCCTCGGAAGCCATGGGGATTTCTCCTTCTGACTCACTGGAGGTCTCAGAATAGTGTGATCGGTTACTTGGTTCGGCAACACTCCCTACGGAAGAAATTACACTTCTTCGGCTTCCTAGGGTTCTTCCCGACCTCAAGTTCATTCACTTAAGAGCTCTAATCAAATCTTGTTCACCTTTAGTCTCTAGAGTTCTAAGTTATGGCTCAGAAGTCTAGGAAGACTTGGGCTGGAATGTGACTGAAAGAGAAACCCCAGTCACGATACTTGACCCTCACAACCTCTGAAAAACGATCGCTGATAGACGATACTTGAATGAAACGATCGCTGACAGACGATCTTTCCCTAAACGACCTCTGACTGGGAACGATACACGACCTCTCAATGAAACGATCTACGACCTCTGACCTAAACGATCGCTGGAAAACGATACTTGGCACAAAACGATACTTGATCAAAACGATCGTTGGAACACGATCTTTGACCAAACGATCTCTGGGTAAACGATCTCTCTCAGAAAGCGATACACGACCGACGATCTCTAGTAGAAACGATCGGCGATACTTGGGCTGAAACGACACACGATCTCTCACTAGACGATACACGATACTCGAATAGAAACGATCTACGATCTTCACCAGGAAACGATCGGCGATACTTAACTGAAACGATACCGACCTTTGACAAGTGTCGCGATCTCTGGATCACGATACTTGGCAAACGATACACGACCGACGACCTTTGATCAAAACGATCTCTAGCGAAACGATCTACGACCGCTGTCTGAAACGATCTCTAGCGAAACGATCGACGACCTCTGTCTGAAAACGATCTACGATCTCTATTAGAAACGATCTACGATATCTCCAAAAACGATCGACGACCGCTGGGAAATATCGCGATACTCAACCGCAGGAGTAAAACGATACTCGACCGCAGGAGCAAAGCGATACTTGACCCTTTTTCAAATTTTTGTGTTGTTTTTTGAGGTTTGGATGTTTCCCCCTTTCTCTCCTAGGTTCTCTCTCTTACCCCTACCCACTGTATCAATCAACAAACTACTTTTAACCCCCTGAAAGCCCAAACGACACTCAGCGCAGGTCGTTTTTTCCTTCTCCTAGGTTGAAATGCTGAAATTTTTGAGCAAGGAGGTGGTTTAGTTTACCTTGGAAGCTCCCATGATCTCTTGGTCCAACTCCTTTGCACAGAACTCTCCTCTATTACTTGCTTGCCTCAAAACGACCGCTGGGCTCACACGACACTCGATGCAGCTCTCCACGATACTTGTTCAACAAGTAACTTGAAAATGAAAAAATTTTTGGCTTTTATACTTGGGAATTCCTAGCTCACTGAAAAATGAAAATTCTTGAACAAACCTAAAGCCTACTCTACTCTCCACTCACTCCTATTCTACTTCTTCTACTCACTCCCCTAATCTATCAACTTACTACACACACTCCAAGAATGAGAAGTAGCAAGTGCGGTTGAAATTGACTTACCAAAGAAGAGAAGATTTCCGCTCCTCCACGTTCTTCAAAGCGAAAAGCTACTTACCATCACGCGAATGCCTCGGTTTGATTCGTCACTCCCCGGCAACGGCGCCAAAAAGTGTGTTGACCTAAGCTTCAACTTAGGGACTTGCGGAGAAAGAGACTGTACCTCAATCCCCTCACAAGTGCATATAGTGGGGATACACGCTTTTAATTTATCAATCCGAAGAGTATACTAACCTAGCCGAGTGTATGAAGACATGCAAATGCGTAATGGTCAATGCAAACGTATTACTCAAAAGTGAAAATGAGGAAATCACTTATCCTAACAAGCTTCAACTGTAGGACAAGACGAAACGATACTTGGTGCAGCAGCCGTCAGTATTTTGGACTTTTCTCCCAGCTCCGAGCTCCAAACATAGCGAATAGCATATGCGTTTCGAAGCTCTCGAGAAGACGCATCCAATGGCAGTGGTTTCACTTAATTCTGACACTCCTACTTCAAGTTATGACAGAATTACTGAGTCGCGGGAATACTTTCCTACACTTCAGCACCTCCTACACCTCGTACACACCTCTCCTACAGCAAAGAAACACTCTCAAGGATAGATCACACTCACAAGTACTCTTTCCAAGCAATACACATGCATACAAGCTCACGAAGAAGAAGATGAAGAGGGAAGAAGACACAAATTCGAATTTCTGTGCTCTCTCTTCTCACAATGGCAAAAAGTCTCTTACAAAGAGTCACATTTGACTTATATACTAGTGCCCTAAAAATGGTTCTTTCACACAAGTGACCGGCACTTTATTCACTAAGAGCTAATTTCCTACTATTTTACATGGGTAAGCTTCTATTCTTCTGTGGGAATGCATCTAGAGGACTCCTCTAGTGCCTTTACAAGGGAAATATATTACAAAAATGAATATGTTACAAAAATATCTGGTCCAAATCGGAAAAATTTTGGGGCCCGTCTTTTTCTCTGCTTTGTGCGCTCTTTGGCTCTGCAACACTCTCCCCCTCTTCGCCTCTGTCGTCCCTTGACAGACTTCGCTTCCTTTGACAGACTTTGCTTCGCGAACGCATCCCGTGGGTAGTGTTGTCTACTTCTTGATCTTGCATTACGTTTTAGAGGCGCTTCAGCTTTTCCACTGCACGCTCCCCTTGGTCAGTGTTGTCTGCAGTTAAACAGACATGCAGATTCGATGGCCTTCTTGATTCAAGCTCTACGACTCGAGAGCCTGATGTAGTTGTCTTGCCTGTTGACTTGGGTTGCCACGCACGCCACCAGTGACTAGGAATGTGCTATTCTTAGTCACCCTCTTCAACTTTTCAGCCTCTACCCCTTTCTAACTTTTGGTCCTACTCTGATGTTTGAAAAATCCACTCCTCTGGACCCCGGGGTTTAGCTTTGTAGCCTGGTGCGTGCCCCTGCGGGGCTCTGTGCAGAGATGGGTGTTGCGCCCCTGCGGGGCTTCCTGCAGAGATGTATCTTTACATTTGTCTGATCTTCAAATTTGCCTTTTAGTGAAGCTGTTTCTTTCGTTGCTTTCTCTTTTTCCTCTTTTTACTCGTCTCGCCCTCAACAAAGATTTTCAATAACTTCATTCAAGAAGTGAGTCCCTCTATCACTAATTAGCTCTATCGGTAGCCCGTATCTGGTGAACACATTCTCAAATAAGAACTTAGGTGTGGTTTGAGCATCGTTCTTTGTTGTGGCTTTCACTTCTACCCACTTGGTTAAATAGTCTGTGGCCACAATGATATATTCAGCATGTGAACCCTTAGCTGGGGGATTAATAGGACCTACAAAGTCTATTCCCCACTTGGAGAATGCACGTCCACCCATCATAGGTTTTAATGGCATCTCGTATAGGATACTGAGTTCGCTGACAAACATCACACATCTTCACATAGGTATGTGCATCCATGTGAAGGGTCGGCCACCAAAGACCTGCAAATAGTATAGCCTTGATCACCCGATCTGGTCCAAAATGTCCTCCTGCTACACCCTGGTGAGCAGTTTCCAAGATCTTCAGATATTCACTCTCATGGACACATAGCCGTAGATATCCATCCTTTCCTCGCTTGTACAGATTATCACCAATAAGTGAGTAATCTAGGGCTTCTTGTTCTAAACTTCTTTGCCTCATCAGGGTCATATCTTGAGGGAATGTTTTCGTCCTCAAGAAGGCCACTAATGGTTCACTCCAATCTGGCACTAAAGAAACTTGATAAAGTGTGGCATGTTCCACTGGTAGTTTAATGCAGCAGATTGGGCATTCCTTGCACCACTTATGGACATCAGCTTCCATAGTCGGCCAATGCACTCCAAGTCTCCTTAGTGTCTGTAAAGTTCGTTGCCTTGAGTAATGTTGCTCTAATGCACCTACATGTGCTAATTGCAACCATTTTGCATACTCATCCTCTTCCACACAACATGCTAATATCCCTTGATCAATATGCTTGTACATACTTCCTACCATGATGTGGTACTTTTGGGCCTTCACTACCTCCCTATCTTGAGTGTTTACTATTGGATGTTTAGGCCCGTATGTCAATACTAGCACTAGTGTCTTAGCCCACTGAGGTACAACTTCCAAATTAAATAAGTAAGCATCAGGAAGGTCATTTGATACTCCTTGTGGGGCCTTTCCTGATGTGAGTCTAGAGAGATGATCTGCTCTCAAATGAGTCTTCCCTTTCCTCACCACAACCTCAAAGTCATATTCCATCACTAAGAGGAACCATCTTACTAATCTGCCTGTATTGCATGGCTTGTTTACCAAGTATAACAATGCTTGATGATCAGTAAAAAATTTAAACTTATTTGCAATCAAATAGTGTCTAAACTTTTTAACTGCATATACCATGCCGAATCCTTCTCGTTTAGTGGTGGTATAGTTTCGTTCAGCTGCATTCAACTGTCTACTAGCAGAGGCAATTGGAAGATCCATATTACCTTCGCCTATAGGTTGTGCGAGTACACATCCAATAGCATAATTGGACGTGTCCACGTGAACATGAAAGGGCTTATTCCAATCTGGTGTGGTCAAGATTGGTGCTTAACACAATCTTCTTTTGAGCTCGTTGAAAGAGTTTTCACATTCATCAGTCCACTCAAAGTTATTCAAAAGTCCATACAGAGGCTTTGCAATGATCGCATACATGTGTATAAAGCGTCGGTAATAACCACAATGCCCCATGAAAGCTTGTACTTCCTTGACATTCTTTGGCCTAGGTAGTTCTACGATGGCTCTCACTTTCTCTTCATTAGTGGATATGCCGTTCTTTGACACTATGTGTCCTAGAATCTTGCCTTGCCTGACCATAAAAACACATTTTTCAGGGTTCAAGCAGACTTGATATTCTCTACATTTGTCAAAGATTTGCCTGAGTTCGGGTATATGTGTTTGTCTAATGTTGGGATGTGCACAAAGGTCATCCACATAGACTTCTAAATTCTTCTGCAGAAATTCTTTCAATACATGACACATCAGTCTTTGAAAGGTAGCAAGCGCATTGGTGAGACCAAAGGGCATTACTCTAAAGGCAAATATGCCCCACTCTGTGGCAAAAGCCGTCTTATGTTGGTCTTCCGGAGCTATGGCTACTTGATTATAACCAGAAAATCCATCAAGGAAGCTATACACTTCCTTGCCTACTACTCTTTCTAATAGATGCTCAGTGATCAGAAGCGGATAGTTATCTCGAATTGTGGCTACGTTAGCTTTCTTCAAATTAATGCACACACGTAACTTTCCATTCTTTTTGGGCACAACTATAATGGGGGATACCCACTCAGTGTGCTCAGTTTCATAGATGAATCCAGCTTCAACCAAGGGATCTACCTCTTCTTTGATCTTGGCAGCATAATTATCGTTATATGTGTATGGCTTTTGCTTAGAGGGTTCGGCATCTGAGGTCATGGGGATAGTGTGTGAGCATATGTCAGGGTCCACACCTTTCAAGTCCTTGTAACTCCAAGCGAATACATCTCAGTATTCTCTTAGCAAGGCAATCAACTCTTGCTCTTCTTCTTCCGTCAGGTCATGTCCTATGTAAGTGCATCTCTCTTCTCCTTCTCCTATGGCTACCACTATTTTCTTGGTGGTTTCTTTGTTATCATAGGCCTCTCCTGATTGTGCCTCGCGTTTAGGCATTCTTATCATGACTCTCCTATCATCTATTTCATACTTCTTAAAATTTTCAGGGACCTCAAACAAAGATTCTTCCTCTTCTGGTGTGACTTCTCTCTTCTTCCTTTTCTTGCCCTCACTCTCGGTGGCCACTTGCGTGGTTAACCTTACGTCATTTGTGAACTCTTCATGTCTCTGAGAGTGAACTTCTACTTCATAGAAGTATTCTTCATCTGATGCAAAAGGCGGGTCCATAATGATTGACTCTAAATTAGAGTCACTTGCATCCTCGAATGCATCAGTGCCAGGTTCACATTCTTCCAGAACTAAATCTCCCATGATTGGCTCTATGGAGAAAACTGAAATGTCATAGCCATCCTCATCATAGTGGGGTGTCCATTGCTCTTCATTGATGGCTACATCCATTGTTGCTGAAATTTCTGCCCAACCATGAGGTTCAAACTCTTTGTCAGGAAATACTACAGGTGCATAGGCAGGGTCTTGAATTGATCTATGTGTTTCCTTCGCACCTACCTCTCTGGCTTTTTCTCTCTTCTCCTCTTCTATTGCCACTTTTCACATCCATAAGTGGGTGTCTTCATGCATCCATGAGGATCCTGATCCTATGGAATGCACTGACTCAGAGTAATCCTTGAGATTAACTTTGGTCGTGACACCTAAGTGTTGCAAATACAAGGAATTGGTGCCCCAATCTTGTACCACTTGCAACTGCCGCATAAATGGTCCCAAAATCATCTCATAGGCCTGGTTCTTGCTAAAGTCATAAATAGAAAATGTGTGCTCAAACTCTACACCACAAGTAGTGAGAGTTATTCCTCCTAACAACCCTAAGGGTCTCTCTATGTGACCGTCAGCCATTTGCAATTTCATTCTCATTGGCCTGAGTGCTGGCTTGCCCCAACGCTTCCATAGGGAAGTGGTAGCAATGGCAACTCCTGCGCCTGAGTCCAAAATTGCCTTGGTTGTGTATCCTTGATGGGTAATGGGAAGATAGGTGTTTCCCTCTTCTCCTTCACTCATGTCTCGTGGTTTTCATCACTAAAAACCATTGTAAGTACCATTTTCTATTTTTATAACTCCATTTTTTTCAAGCGAAGGAGTCCTCGAGCTTGAGGAGTATTAGAAGTACCATCGTACCAATTTTCATAATTTTTAGACTTCGTTTGAGCCCTCAAATAAGCCTTGGAACCTAATTTTTAACTAGGCCGAACACTAGGTCTGGACAGGGCCAAAACTCAAAAAACTATAAAAAGAGCTAGAGAGCTCATTTTTGGGGTTAGCTTGTTAGAGAATAGAGCTTTGTAAGAGAACTCTTTTGCAATCGAAGCTTTCCATTGTTCCTCTCTTTGATCTTACCTTGTGCGTGTGTGTTTATGTGTGTGCATGCTTGTGTGCTTTCACTCATGCACTTGTGCCTTCACTTGCTCGTGGTCTTCATACCGGTCCTCACGTCTCCGCGGATTGACAAGTAAAGGAGGTGGTGCTTACGCTTGAGCTACACCGAATTTTGGAGCCGTTGCCGGGGAGAGAGCTTCGAGGACGAGCGTTGTGATGGTAAGATCGTAGATTTGCGACGTTGGAAGGTAAAAAAATTGTCATTTCTGTTATTTTTCTGCTTTTTCTTCTCCATCTTCATCATCTCCATCTTCATCCATCTTATTCTTCATAGAAATTTCTTGTTTTTTAGTGCATTTTCATACCATTTTTCACGCATTATTATGTGAGAAGGAGTTAGGAGGTGCAAGGGAGAGCAAGCGCTGTGTCTTTTCATGATTTTCTGCACATACAGAGCTCGCCATTGCTCGGCGCTCAAAAATTCGAATTTCCCACCAAAAAACACGATTCTGTGATGAAAATCGCGATTCTGTGAAAAATTCAAATATTTTTGAAAATTGTGATTTTCTATTTCCCGCCTAAAAGCTTGCTAAAAGAATCATGATTCTGTGGTCAATCTCAAAATCGTGATTCTCTGGTTGCACACAAAATCGCGATTCTCTAAGTTTTCAAAAAACACGATTCTGTGGTCATTCTCAGAATCGCGATTCTGTGGTTGTGCTCAAAATCGTGATTCTCAAAAATCACGATTTTCAGCCAAAAACACGATTGTGATCAAACACGATTCTTTGCTGACAATCGCAATTTTCAAAAACACGATTCTCTGATTTCATAGGATCGCGATTCTCTTGGTTTCACAGGATCGCGATTCTCTTGGTTTCACTTGGTTTCATAGCATCGCGATTCTCTTGGTTTCACAGGATTGCGATTCTCTTGGTTTCACAAGATCACGATTCTCTTCGTTTCATAGCATCACGATTCTCTATTTCATAGGATCGCGATTCTCTGATTTCATAGCATCGCGATTCTCTTGGTTTCATAACATCGCGATTCTCTAATTTTACAGCATCGCGATTCTCTGATTTCATAGCATCGCGATTCTCTTGAGATTCACAGCATCGTGATTCTCTTGAGATTCACAGCATCGCGATTCTCTTGATTTCACAAAATCGTGATTTTTCCATAAGTGCCTGTTTGCCTGTTTTGATCCCCAGGAGCCTGATTTGACTTAAATTTTTCATCCAAAGTCCATTTTTTGAGCTCTATAGCTCGTTGGAAAGCTCGTTTCGAATCCTACACGGCCTCAACTATTTTTTATAAGAATAATGTGTTGATTTTCAGACAGACTAATTTGAAGTTGACCCTCAGGTGGGACTAGGGAACCAAGGGAACTCCAAAGGATTTTTGAACCATACCAAGGGGAAATTTTGGACTCTTAGCCAAAGCTTATGAACTTGAGATCTGGTAGACACCTAGGCAAGGATAGACAAAGCATTAGATCTTCTCAGTCGAGTGTCAACCATACAACTAAGTCTTGGGCACAACAACTAAGTGGTTGTCCTTACGTACTAAACTTTGACACAAGTGACTCAGAAGTCTTTTAGCATGGGGAAACCTGCAAGTGGCTCAGGAACTGCCCATCTACAAACACCAGAAGGTCCCTATAAGACACAATTGGAATATATTCGGACCAACCGATTAGGTGCTCGCATCTATGAGGATGGCCTGAGGCGATCAGTGGTCCAACTCAAAAATCCAGATCAACCCTTTGGACTTGAACACCGGTGGTCAAGTTCAAAGAGGGTTCATACATTGATAAGGAAGGAACCATGTATGTGGTCACCAACCTACCAGATAGGACTGATGAGTTTGGAAATGTCATTCATGAGAATGAGATAGGAGACCTAGAACAAGGAAATGTAGGAAAAGGACCCCAGACTCCTAGAGGTAAGTCAGTTCTGACCAGAGTGATCACTCCAGATTGGATCCCTCAAGACAACAAAAGCATAGAACTATTCTTGAATAGAGAAACAGAGGAAGCCTTTTGGAGATTCAAGCCAGATCAACCTAGCCAATTGGGCATAGTCATCATCTACGAGTTCAAGGATCCTGAGATACCATGCAAAGTTGTCTACCTCGACAACACATCAGAGAAAATATTCTTGGTAACAGAACATGATAGACATGCATATACGTGGAAGAGTGAATTGATTTTCCCTCCATCAAGATCCAACGTTTCCCATAATCTCCAAGGATTAGGATCATCCCAAGCTCATGAAGCCCAGAGAGAAAGAACTAGAGAGAGACTTGAGGTAAGTTTTGCACACACTGTGGGCAGAAATAGATTAGGATGTGAAAATGAAAGACCTGAAAGAGAGAGACATCAAGCACATAGGCAACAAAGAGATGAACATGATTTTCCATTGCCTAGACCCTGAGAGCACACAAGAACCCTTAGACCCACTCAAGTAATCAAGGCAATGAAGAATTATTTTGACGGGACAGGAGATCCTTATGACCATGTGGCTGAGTTCAAACAAGTGTTAAGAGCTGAACAGGTTGATGATTTGTTCACCCAGTACGAGACATTTGGTTTGACTCTTAAGGGCACTGCCTTGGCTTGGTTTCAACCATTGAGTAGTCGCAACTATCGTGATATAGGTCAGCTGCTAGACGAATTCATTGTAGAATTTTCCAAGAGTGGTATCAGGCATAACACATCATCTTTGATCCACAGTTTCAAGCATACACCCCAAGAAACAATGCGACTAGCAGGTAGAAGGTTCAGACAGTACCTACAAAGATGCCCTGCTCCAGAGTTACCCACACCAGGCAAACAAGTGGCTTTGTTCTTAGATGGCTTACTGAGCACAAAGTTAAGATCATATGTGTACTTGAAAGAGCCTAGATCCATAGAAGAGTGTGTGCGAACGTGCATTGATATAGAAGATAACTTGGGTGAGGAGTTAGGATTCTCCAAACTCTATAGGGATTCTGATAGTTCTACTAGTCATACTTCGAAAATCTCCACGGAAATAGATGAGATAGCTGAGCAAGTTGCCAAGAAGCTAGGAGTCCAAAATAGACAAACACAAAGAGTCACCTCATTGAACTAATGTTATACCTACGGAGGGGACCACATGGCTAACATATGCCCAATGCAAAACCAAAACATTAGAGAAAGGAATGCTCCATATTGCACTATTGAGAGAAAATACACAAACCACACGGCTCAAGATTGTCCCTACAATAGGCAGGCGGTTAGACAAACTTATCAGCAACCTTACCAACAAGGTAGGTATCAGAACCAATACCAACAGCTGTATTATCGACCACAACAACGATATCAAGCACAATATAGGCCACAACCAGTCTTAGAAAACCAACCACCAGCTCCTGCCAATGTGATTCTAGTCAAGTATGTTGTGGGAGAGGAAAATCCAAATAGACCATTGGTGCCACTAACCCCATTGATACCAGATAATGACTCTCATGCTCATAGTTTAGACTACTCCCATGAAGGAAGTCCACATGCTTATTACACTGAGTCGCCTAAGCATAGTGAGATTTACTCGTATCAATATGAGGCACCACCTATGGAGCAAACTTGTGAGCCAGAATACTCCAATGTCATGTACACAAATCCTAACCCTAGGCCCCAATTGAGACAAATGAGACCACAAGCCCATAGATGATCTTGTTTCAGATGTCAAGGTGACCATTTCATTCATGGTTGTACCCACCCACCATCTCCGAGTCAAGGTCAAGCTATCACAATACAATTTTTTTGTCCTGAATGTGGCAAAGACCATCTCCCCAGAGATTGTCCAAGAAACCCCTCCAGTGCACCCAAGATTACAACCATTAATGTGGTAGGCTTAGTGGCGGATTCAAGTGCCAGTAGCAATAATGTGGCTCCTGTACAGGCAGTTACTAGGGCACAAGCATTAAAACAAGATAAACTAGCAAAACAATCGGAGTCGAGTGACTCAGGAGAGAATAGTAAGAGGAAAGCAAGAACATGGAAAGATACCAGAGAGAAGGCCAATCGCAAGTGGAATAAAAAGTTATCGGAATTAGAAGAAAGCTTGAAAGATGCAAAAACAAAAATAGAAGACATTGCATCTCAAAACCCCTCGCATGCCAAAACTCCATCCACTCCACCTCATCCCACCCTACCACCCATTGTAAATAGGCCGCAACCAGGGTCTGTTCTTGCAGATCCAATCCCAGAACGCTTGGACATGATGTTCAAGGCCTACCAGGCTCGTCTTCAAGAAGGGCCAATAGCTGCAAACCTAGACAAGAGTTACCCTAGAGCAGATTTAGAGATTGAACGGATGAAAATATGCATTAAAATGGTAGAACAAGCTCAAGCTATATTCGAGACTAGTCAAAAGTTCAATCAGACAAACTCTGTCAAACCGGATTTGCATTTCTAGGGTTTACTAGAAAGATTAGAGCAGTTGGTAAACAAACCACAAGTTTCTTTACCTCCAGAGGCTCAACTAGTTATTGAAAGAGGAAGCTCACCACCAATGGGAGCTCATGTTCCTAATTCCACGGATGCCGGAATACCTCCTTCAATACAACAATACTCTCAAGAGTTCTTGCGGGAAATACAAGAAGATAAATGGGCGAAGGAGAAGGGTAATTCCCCTCCTATTCTAGAGATTGATGATCTTCATGATCAATTCCCCCAAGACCTTCCATCTATTTACGGAGATGAAGCAAAACAACAAGAAGATGAAAGATTATATTTTGAATCTAATACTTTAGAAGAACTGCCTCAATTTCCAGGCCCATGGGAATCTGAGTCTCTTCATATCAGAGCTCTCACAATATTGGTAAGAAATGAAGACTTAGTGGTTCCAAGGAACACTGATGTCGTGAAGAACACTAAGGTTCAATGTCATCTCATTGTAGAAGAGCTGCTCAAAGCAAAACCTGAGCTATGGAATCATGTGAAGGATTAGGTCCCAGAACTTGATTCCAATATGCCAAAAGCAAGCTCTAAGCAGAAAGTCCCAGAGATACCTCTAGATAAAATAGGAGACATGTGTGACGGTGAAGAAGGTAATACTTATCTTCCAATCACCTACCAAGGTTACACAACCAAAGCAATCATAGATTCAGGTGCTGGTGTTGCTATTGCGACCACCTCCTTGTGGGAGCAATGGGGCAAACCCACATTAAGACCAACTAGAATGAAGCTTCAAATGGTAGACGGTCATTTTGAAAGACCTCTAGGATTGCTCGAAGGAATAACTCTAACCACTTGTGGCATAGAGTTTGAGCACACATTTGCTATATGTGACTTTGAGAAAATTAATGTTTATGAGATGATCCTAGGAAGACCCTTCCTACGACAATTGCAAATAGTACAGGATTGGGGAACCAATTCCTTGTACTTACAACACTTAGGGGTCACCACCAAGGTCAATTTGAAGGATTACACCTTCAGAGATGTACCACCCCTACAGTGGAATCCTATCCACAAACCAAAAGAAGATTCAATCTCTGTGCATTCTGGAAGTTCTCCTGACCCATCCTGGTTGCATGAAGATACTCATTTGTGGATGTGCAAGGTTGTAGAGGAAGAGGAAAAACGCTTGAAGGCAAGAGAAGAAGGAACTTCACCAGAAGATAGACCAGTTAGAGACCCGGCCTACACACCGATGATCTTTCCAGATGAGGAATTTGAGCCTCATGGCTCGCCAGAAATCTTAGCCACCATGGACATTTCTGTCAACGAGGAATAGTGGACACCTCATTGTGATGAGGAGGGTTATGATATCTCAGTGTTCATGTGTCAGCCCTTGCTAGAAGAATGTGACCCTAGTGATGTCGTGGAAGAAGAAGAGAATGACTATGATATAGAGTCCATTGTGATGGATAGTTGCTTTAACTCAGCGCAGCACTATCTAGAAGATATAGGAGTGTTCACCCAGAAAGAAGAAGAGCCTCTCACCAGTATTAAAACGGTAAATTCAAAGGATGGAAGTGAGAGCAGTCAAAAGAAAAAGAAAAGAAAACCAGTGAAACAAGAAGAGGAGGAATCATTGTTTGAAGTACTAGAAAACTTCAAGAAATATGAAGTTGACGACCGCAAAATTTTGGTACGAATGCCTAAGAGAGAGGCCATCATAGGAGAATCATATGATAATAAAGAAAAGACTAAGAAAATTGTAGTGACCATTGAAGAGAACGAAGAGAGATGCACATATATAGGAGGTGACCTAAGTGCAAGAGAAGAAATGGAGCTCATAGCTCTATTAAGGGAATATAGGGATGTGTTTGCATGGCACTATAGAGACTTGAAAGGGGTAGATCCAAGAATTTGCTCTCATACTATCCCCATGACTGCTGATGCCAAGCCCACCAAACACAAGCCCTACACATACAATGATACATATGCAGCCAAAATAAAAGAAGAAATTGATAGGCTGATTGAAGCTTGATTTATCTATGAGATTGAGCATACTGAATGGGTGTCCCCCATTGTAGTGGTGCCCAAGAAGAACAGGAAGTTGCGAGTGTGTATTAACCTTAAAAACATTAATGCTACTACAATCAGAGATAGCTATCCGCTTCCAATCACGGAACACCTATTGGAGCGCGTTGGAGGCAAGGAAGTTTATAGCTTCCTTGATGGATTTTCAGGTTACAATCAAGTAGCCATTGCCCCAAAAGATCAACACAAAACAGCTTTTGCCACAGAGTGGGGAATCTTTGCATTTTGTGTGATGCCATTTGGGCTCACCAATGCACCTGCAACATTCCAAAGGCTCATGTGTCCTGTCTTCAAAGAGTTCTTGTGAAAGAGCTTAGAAGTGTATGTGGATGATTTATGTGCTCATTCCCAAGAAAGAAGATTTTACATCCCTGAGCTCAGGCAAATCTTCAACAAGTGTAGAGAATATCGAGTGTGTCTAAACCCAGAAAAGTGTGTGTTCATGGTGCGTCAAGGTAAAATCTTAGGTCATATTGTTTCTAAGAATGGAATCTCAATAGATGAAGATAAGGTACGAGCCATAGCGGAGCTGCCAAGGCCAAGGAATGTTAAAGAGGTACAAGCCTTTATGGGCCATTGTGGATATTACCGAAGGTTTATCCACATGTACGCAATCATAGCTAGACCCCTTTATGCCTTGTCTAATTTTGAGTGGAACGACGAATGCGATAATTCTTTCAATGAACTGAAGAAACATTTGTGCACAACACCAATATTGACCACTCCTGATTGGAACAAACAATTCCATGTCCATGTGGATGCATCCAATCACACCATAGGATGTGTGCTACCACAACCCACAGGTGAAGGAAACTTAGATTTGCCCATAGCATATGCTAGTAGACAGCTCACCGCAGCTGAACGAAACTATACCACAACTGAGCGAGAGGGCTTAGGCATGGTATATGCTGTGAAGAAGTTTAGACACTATTTATTGGCCAACAAGTTCAAGTTTTTCACTGATCATCAAGCTTTGTTATATTTGGTCAATAAACCTTGCAATACAGGACATTTAGTAAGATGGTTCCTCTTACTAATGGAATATGACTTTGAAGTTGTTGTTAGAAAAGGTAGAACCCACCTCTGGGCAGATCATCTTTCTCGCATTACTTCAGGAGAGTCACCGCAAGGAGTGAATGATGAACTACCTGATGCTTATCTGTTCAATTTGGAAGTTGTTCCTAAATGGGCAAATAATTTGGTACCAATCCTTGCCTTTGGACCCGCAAATAAGAATGTGAAAGCCTCACAAGAAGAAACTGTAAAATCACAAAAATATCACATATTGGCAGGAAGCATGTACAAACAAGATACGGAGGGTGTACTCGCTTGTTGTGTCGAGGATGACAAACATACTAGCTGGTTGCAACAAGCCCATGAAGGATTGCTAGGAAATCACTATTCTAAACAATGAACATTGTAGAATCTAAAATGTTTAGGAGTGTATTGGCCTAGCATGGACAAAGAAATACATGAGTGGATTAAGAATTGTCCAATGTGCAGAGAGAGACCACCAGTGGAGCATGCCACCCTTTATCAAATGTCGTTAATTCCTGATTGGAGTGCTCCATTGGTAGAGTTTATGAGATCGGGAAGATTACCCAAAGCGGCTAGTCTAGCAAGAAGACGAAGCATGGAGCAAGAGGCTCAAGGCTATGCCTTAGTAGGATGACATTTTGGTCCTGATCGAGTGATCAAGACCATTCTATTTTCAGGACTTTGGTGGCCCACTCTTCATATGGATGCACATACCTATGTGAAGAAATGTGATACATGCCAACGTGCACAATATCCGATACGAAAAGATGAGATGCCTTTGAGGCCAATGATGGGAGGACATGCATTCTCGAAATGGGGTAGAGACTTTGTAGGTCCTATTAACCCCCCAGCTAGAAACTCCCATGCAGAGTATATTATTGTAGCCACAGATTACCTTACCAAGTGGGTAGAAGTGAAAGCCACAACAAAGAATGATGCTCAGAGTACGGCTAAGTTCTTATTCGAGAATGTGTTCACGAGATATGGACTACCAATAGAGTTAGTGAGCGATAGAGGCACACACTTCTTGAATGAAGTCATTGAAAATCTTCTCCAAGAATTCTTGGTGATACATAACAAGTCTGCCCCCTATCACCCACAAGCTAACGGACAAGCGGAGAGCACCAATAAGATCCTCTGTAACGTATTGACAAAACTGGTAAATAATAAATGCTCTGATTGGGACAAACAACTTCATCATGCTGTTTGGGCTTATCAAGTTTCCTACAAAACAGTACTCAGCACCACCCCATTTCAGATGGTCTTCGGACAGAATGTTGTGCTACCATTGGACTTCCTCATCCCAGCCTTAAAAGTAGCACAAGAGCATGAGTGGAATGGACATGAATTGTCCTCTAGGATCTTTGATCTAGAACGCTTAGGTGAGACAAGGCTACGTGCGACGGCAGGCATCTATGCTGCAAAGAAAAGACAAAAGGCATACTTTGATGCACACATCAAAGATAAAGGATTGAAGGAGGGAGACCTAGTGCTAGTTTATACGCTAAAGAAACATGCCCGTAAGTTGGAAAAAAGAGGATACGGACCCATGATCATTAATAGAATTTCCACTAGAGGTGCAGTTCAGTTGGCCACTCTAGAAGGAGATATCTTGCCAAACTATATTAGCGGATGTAGAGTCAAGCTATATCAAGAACCTCTTATTGAGGATATGCTAATGAGTTAAGGGTGAGAGAAGAAACACAGGAAGAAGCCAGAGAGCGTATTAGGCGAAATAAGTTAAGGCGACTAGGCCTAGATGTCAACTCAAAAGCCCAAAATATCACATGGATATGTGCCAAAAATCAGGCATAGCGATTTCTCAAGTCATTGACCGACGTCCCTTTGTGACCATAGAGATAGGACAAGGAAAGGGTGCAAGGACTGTGAAAGCATTGATTGACTCAGGCGCAGCAAGTAGTGCGGTTAGACTTTCCTACTGCCAAGACTTGCAGTTGAACATCAATCCCATAGAAGCTTATCTCATAGGATTGGGAGGTGTGGAAACCCCTTGTTTGGGCGAGGTGGAACTTCCCATCTACCTTCAAGATGTTCCAATGAAAGTCAAAGTGCTAGTGTGTCAAGATGAGAACCTTACAGAACCTCTTGTCTTAGGACAAGATTGGATTTATGACAATGCAGTCAACTTGAACCTAAGAAGTCAACTTCTTCAAGTTTGGGTCCAGGGACAATGCTTTACATTAGAACTAGAAAATGGCATGCTCACAAATCCAAATGTCACATCTTGTAGTTCTCCTAGGATTAATCTTAGCAAAAGAGATGTTGTATGCATCAAAAGCTCTATGTTGCAGGAGAACTCAATCATGGAAGAACAGGCTCAAAGACAAGCGGACTCCTCCTCTGGTGCAAGGACTAATGCCGCCACTACAACTCAACCAACAAGGCAAGCACAACGGAACAGGACAACTGCTATATCAAATAGACAATGGGATTTCCAAAGGAAAGTAGTGCCGGGCATGAAGCAGATCTGGGTACAAAAAGGAGAGCAACCACCGGCCTTAACCCCACAATTCCCCCCCAAGGACCCCCACCAGGCCAGAAGACGACTGAAGAAGCTAGGACAAACTCAACCACAAGATATCCGGCAAGTTTGGGCGCCTAAGAAATTAGCTGCAGCTCAACAAGGACAATTGCAAATATGGGTACGCAAGAAGCTCTTACATACACAACAATCTATGCTCTCCCACATGAGAAAAGTCACAACAAAGAAGCGAAGGCGGAGCAAGGGTCAGAACCAAACACCAAGACTAAAACCAGATCAACTCGCCTCTTCAACAAGGGTTAGAAGACCAGCCACAAGGGTATGGGTATGGAAGCCAAAAGCACTAGTAGCCCCCACAAAACCAAGGAACCAACCACGTGGGATACAAAATTTAAGAAACCATCCAAAGATGAAGATGCTTGAAGTGCTCTCTACGGTGCCAAATGTTGTTCTAAGATGGACCCCAATAAGGAGGATTACATCATTTCAAGATCCAATGGATACCTCCACCAAAGCCGGCGTCAACATCTACAAGTAACATCGAAAACCTCAACGAGCAACAACCATGTGCTTCTTGCACAACCCTGTCTTTTGCACCATTCAGGTTATGCATTTCCAAAGCATGCATTAATATAGGGCCACATTACACGGCCATGCATAGACACATTTGAAAGTCCCATGCACAAGAGCACATTGACATATGTCAATCATTTTTTTCTGATACTAACATCTGTCTTCTTGTTTAGTGACATTGTTAAAAAAAAAAAGGGAGAGAGAGAGAGAGAAAGAACTTGTTTCCAAGTTTGGCTCATGAAACATGAATGAGTCATGCTTAGTTGAAGGTGGAGCTGTTGATTAGTGGGCATTTATCAGTTTGGATAGAAGTGTGCCTCGGCTAGCAGATGATATAATTGCTGCCTTATCTGGTAGATGTCAAGAACTTTGCATGAACATGACATCCACAACTATTGTTTCCCCTTACCATGCTAGGAGGGAAGAGCTTGAAGTTCCACAACTTCAGCAATGCTTCACTACTATATGTACGAGAGCATCCAAGGAGATATCTGCAAGAGGTAGTTCGGGTACACTGCAAATCCTTGTATGTATACTGGGTGAGAAGACTCATGCTTATGGCGAGCTAACGAGAATATGTGAAACTAAGCTTGGTGTAGTTACCCAATGTTGTTTGTCAATAAATATAAAGAAATTCAATTCTCAGTATTGGCAAATGTTGCTTTGAAAAGAGGAAACAGACCAGGCACTCAAAGGAATTTTCATCAGTGGCCCCTAAACATGGACATTCATCGACAATGTTCCATCACAAATGCCGGGTGTGCAACACGTAGAGATACACATCAATCGACCCTTCACCATGGTAAGTATCTTCACTTTGGCAGCACCATAACCATGATAGATTAGGAAACCTCTTCATCGGCATACCCTTGAGCACTTAGCTCAAGACCCCAATTTTTGCACCATACTTCCTCTAATGCATTTTTCCAAGTCAGCATGCATAGGGCTACATTACAAGGCCGTGCACAAGGCAGATATTTTACTCAACCCATGCACGAACACACTTACCCATCATTCATTATGGGTTACGAGTACGGGGCATGAGCTACATAGGAATATCATCTTTGGAAGATTTGGAGGACATCAATGGAGGCCCACCATGACACAATCATGCTGGAATCCAAGGAAGGAGCACATACCAAGGGACAACAACTTCCAAAGGCTTTTTAGTGACAAATGAAGAACCCGACAACCAACCCTACCACATTTGGAAGGTAGACGGCTCTTGTTCCTACCAAACAGACACTACCTCTCAAAGAACTACATGGAACAACCATTACAACAAGGGTCTGTCAAGGACGACAGACTCGAGAGGGGAGGGAGTGTTGAAGCTGAAGGTCAAGGACAAAGCACAGGAGCACATTAAAGAGGTGGAAACACAAGAAGAAGGAGCAAGTAGGGAGCTCCAAGAAGTGTATGTCAAATTTTCATAAGAAATCCCTACAAAAATAGTGGTTTTCATCACTAAAAAGCATTGTAAATACAATTTTCTATTTTTATAACTCCATTTTGTTCAAGCTGAGGAGTCCTCGAGCTTGAGGAGTATTAGAAGTACCATCGTACCAATTTTCATAATTTTTAGACTTTGTTTGAGACCTCAAATAAGCCCTGGAACCTAATTTTTAACTAGGCCGGACACTAGGTCTGGACAGGGCCAAAACTACTAAAAAAACTATAAAAAGAGCTAGAGAGCTCATTTTTGGGCTTAGCTTGTTAGAGAATAGAGCTTTGTAAGAGAACTCTTTTGCAATCGAAGCTTTCCATTGTTCCTCTCTTTGATCTTACCTTGTGTGCGTGTGTTTATGTGTGTGCATGCTTGTGTGCTTTCACTCATGCACTTGTGCCTTCACTTGCTCGTGGCCTTCATACCGGTCCTCACGTCTCCGCGGATTGACAAGTAAAGGAGGTGGTGCTTATGCTTGAGCTACAACAAGTATCCGACAAGCCTCCGTGATCCTTGATGTTTGGTTGTTCGTGTAGGTGGAGCTTTGCTGGATTTTGTAAAGTGCTAAAACTATTTGCGTCATCTGTTGTGCTTCTTCATGCTCTGTGTTGGGACCAAGCACACCAAATCTCCCCTCTGTGACTCATGTGCATGATCGCCAGGTGGGCTGTCAAGCTTGGGAATAGGCAGATATTATCATGTGATGATTGGAGCAGACTGTGGTTTCCAGTCACCTCTACACCCTTGCGGAGGCAAACACCCTTGATGCAGTCTTGCTCGTTGCTAAATCTCTTGTTCTCATATCATTCTACTCTATCCTCAACTATATGGTTTTGTTCCTTGCAGAGTGCGTTGCAAGCTAGCTTACTAGTGGTGGCATGTTAAAAGGAGATGTGGCTTGTTGGGGCATAAGAACTTTATGGGTAGAATCATCCAATTCTTTTTGAGGAGCATGTTGTGCTTGAGATTTTGAATTGCAGGCATAGACAAATGCGTAGAAAGTATCTCTTGTTGCATGACAAATTTTTTGTGGTATCTTAGTTAGAATGTTGTGATGATTCTTCTCCAATGCAAACTTGGGGCTCGGCTCCTCCCCACACCTATCTCTGCTGGGAGCCATAGTCGATCTCTTACTCCTCCGTGAAGATGCATATGTTTGTGTTCATGTGCGTGCATCGTAAACCTCTGAGCAGATCGATGTCTGCTGGAGTTCTCCTAAGTGTCCGATGATCGCTCTCCTGCCTGGGGACTGTGGCGTTAGTCCACTCAAAGACTTCTGCTCATATCTCCGCCCTCATGCTTCCATGACCAGTTTCTACTGAGGGGGATCAATGGTCGTATGCATGATTATGTTGCTAAAGATTGTTGGTCATGTGCATGATGCGGGTGGTGTTTTTTCTAGTGCATTCTGAGGAAACATTGTGGAGGCAATTTGTTCCTTGTCAGATATTGAGCTCTGGTTACGTTACTTTTGTTCTACCATTTAAGACGGGGCATCAATATCTTCTTGCTTTTAATTCATAGAGGTCGGCTGGATCACTGCGTCTACGAGAGCCAAAGGCACTGGTTGTTGCAAGGGGAGGAACAGACGTCTAAACAGTTCTCCTACATCTCCGATTACCAAGGGCTATACCATCTACACCATCCTGCCTCTCTCTGGTGGTTACATTTTTCTTTTGTTATATTGTGCATCCAATGACTGAAATGTTGCATGTATGGAACCTGAAGCACTTCGATGTGAAATTTGTATGTTGCCTGGTCGTTGGTCGTTGGCATAGACTGGTTTCTTGTTTCAAACTCAATGGTTCTGGATTTCTTTTTGTTCCCCCATGTGTACATGTCCTCAGAACAACTTTGACACTGAGAAAGATTGAAAACAGACTTCGGTTCGGATTATTTTCCATCAAATTACTGCACATCAGACAATGTCATTTTGAAAGGCCTCACCTACAACAACAATGATGAAAAGTGGTAAGTCTGTATAGTTGACATAACAGTCTTGGTAAGCTCTGAGGAACCATGTTCTGTATCTCTGCAAATGATATATTGATTTTGTATGTTGATAACTAGCCCATGCGGAGGCACACTCCCTATTGTTGCATTTGTTTTCGAGTATGTATGGGTGACTATGTATGGTTGTATAAATGTTTATCTACACACAAGGATGTTTTTCAAACATTGGTGAAAGATTGGTTTTAAGCTATGTAGTGCTCCTTGAATGCTTGGCATGCCATCCCTTGTTGGGTTCAGTATGATCTGCTATCGAAGTACTGTGAAAGCTAGGAGCTCTTTTCTAGTGGATTCTCTAAAGGAAAAATGATCTGCTATCGAAGTACTGTGAAAGCTAGGATTCTGTAAAGGGTTACAAACAGATTGCTAGGCCTGCAAGAACTGTAGCTATGCTTATCCTATTTGCAATAAGGGAAGGAGGTGATACCACACTACTCTCCTTTATTTGTGCTTGATTTTACGTTGGGAAGTACTATCATCACATCTTTCTGGTAGTTACTCTTTTTTGTGATAATGCTCTTGTGCACAATGGCTAAGGTCTCTGAGTATTTCCTTTTGATGTATTGTTTGTGCACATACCCAATATGTGGGAGCAGGTCATAAGGGTCCTATTCTCTTGCGATCAACCTATGCTTCCATGTGATCCATTACCCCCGTGTCACTCCATGCCTTATAATTTTCTACCTTTCTTTGTGTACCTGCACGTTTTTGGGTAGTTTTCGATTCAACATTTAGTGGCTACATTGCTGTGCGAGCAATGGGGTAAAAACATAAAGGTTCATGATCCACTTGAAAATCAACGATAAGCTCAATTTAATGACCTCTATGCATGTTGAATCACAGATAGCTGAGACAATCCTATGCATGGTGATGATAATGTTCATCTCATACCCTAACTAGGTATGGGGCCAAGATTATTTGCTTTGGGGGTGTAGGTGATATCACATTATTTCTCTCTTGTTTCCCTCTTCCGTGAATAAAGTAATTAGAGGTAATGTGCTAGCATGGCTTGGCACATAATCTGTATATGGAAAGTAGTAGAAATTGTTCCCTAAACCTGCTAAATGGTTCCCTAACCCTACTGATGCATTCAAGAGGTGCTGAAAAGTTTTCCTCTTAGAGTTGTAAGAAAAAGATATGGTCTCCATCCATGGATGACCTTGGCTTTGGAAATATACTCAATGAAGATTCTTGATATTTCATATGTATATGAAGGATTTGATTTTGCATGGATCTCTCGGTTCACCATCATACTCTATGGTAATTCACACATGCATAGTTGAATTGATCTCCTTTGCAAAATGTTCATTATAGACTTGGGTCTGGTGACAAATTATGGTGTTACCTTTAAACATTATTTCTTGAAGTTTTAGAGATTGATAGGTCCTTCTTTTAAAGACTGTTCTTCTATGTATATCATATAGTTGAGGCTTGTCGTGATTTGTGGAAATCTATATGTTTGAAAGGACTTCCATTACTGATCTGATCATTGTTGATGTCATGTCTTCAATACTGATTCAATCATGTCTACCCCTATGATTAGGATTCCTAGAGATGCAACTTGGAAGCATGCTCCTGGCTATTTTGTTTTCAGATGAAATCCAAAAGCAATGAGGTGGTGCTAGGATCATTATATTTGGCGATCCATCACAGTGGACAGAGTTTTTTGGGTTTCATCTTTGCTGACCTCATACATGTGAAATAACTATTCATTTGCTCAAATTTGTCTTGTCTCAGAGTATTACAGGCCTAAAGGAGGAATGACTAGGGCTCCTTGTCTTCGAGGCTAACTGTTATGTTGCCATCCACTACCATGATCCATGATGTTTTATACAGAGAGGATCAATATGGTTGAGGTTAACAAATGGCATGAAGCAGGAAGCCAACACACTCAGAACTTTAGCATAGATGATTTGCTAATGTGCTTTGCAAGAATGACTCTGGATGAGCTGTTTGAATTTCATGATAGGAGTCATAATGTTGCACTATTGTCTAATCATTTTATGAGCACTTAATACTCATGCTAATTAGCAAGCTTGCTGATATGAGCATAGTATAAATGATGGCAAGAACATAAGTTAATCATGAAACCACATTCATCTCATGCTATACATTGCAATATGTTTCACACTCACTTGGGGACAGCATATTCATGAATGACAATATGATACAAGGGACATATGGGTTCTTATGATGTTCCTTGCTCTTTAGTTATAATTCTTGGATTGTAGGAACAATCAGATTTTTAGGACTTCTCTCTAGAAGGAAGTCTTGCACAAGAGGGTGCCCCTGAAGTGGAAACTAAATTTGAAGTGAATGTTTATCTCATTATTAGATGCAGTCTACTTGCTCTTTTGTATGTTATTTCAGGTTTGAGAGCTTCTGGAGAAGGCATTTCCTACCTCACAAAGGACTGCACAGGGGATAAATGCTGGGCTGACTGCCCCCCAAGGGGATTGTGTCGCTCAGCTTTGAAGATTAAAGATTTTCATATTGAAGTAAAGACTGAAGACTTGCAGCTTGAATCCTTATAGACTGAAGAATTGTAGATTAGACTGAAGAATTGCAGATTTTGAATATTTGACGAGTTTCCAGACTTGACTCCAACTTGGAACAATTCAGTTATGTATGATCCTTTCATCTTAGCTTTGTCGAGGACGACAAAGTCTAGGGAGGGGAGAGTGTGGTATGCACACACCCTCAATTGTGCATGAGAACCCTCACTAGAGCATAAGAATAACTCTTTTTGTATATATTTGAGTGTCACATGTGAACACTCTCCAAAAAACACTTTTTGATACTTTCTTATACCATAGTGTAGGTGACCTTTGATATATCATCTTTTTTGCTCTCTTAAGAAAATCCCACGTAGAAATTCCCACTCATGCCCTTCATTGGGATTTGGTGGTTACATATTTGATCTTGGAATATCCTAGAAGATATGACAGTTAGAGAGAGAATCACCTTTTGGACTTTTCAAAGAGGCACATGGGGAATAGAGCTTAGCTTATAAATAGAAGCTCATTTTTGTAAAGAAGGGGGCTTTTGGTCGACGTGCTCTCATGTAATATCTTTTATCAATGGAAGATGCTCTCATTTACTCAAGAAGACTATTTACATTTACATGTATTGTGCCTTTGTGAGTGTGTGAGAGTGGTGTGTGTGTGCCTATGCATGTATCTCCTTTGTGTGAGTAGAGTAGTTGCATTCTCTTGTATTTTTCCTCATGGACTAGGATCCTTGACTCCCTATTCTCCTTGTTTTCAAGGATGTGGCAAAGCATGGGGCTGTTGTCAATGGCTTGAACATGTGGGAGGTAGGGGTGGATGAGAGGAGAGTCACTCTTGAGCTTTCCTTCTTGCTTCCATGCAAGGTGGTGAGGGTTCTTGGTCATTTCTTGCTACAACATCAACATTGAGCATCTCCTTTTTGAAATCACTCCAAGGAAGAGTATCATATTGAGTGACACAGTTTATGATAGAGCTATCAACAATTCGTTCAAAGAATGCTACCAAAAGATCTTCGAGAAGACCAAAAATCATAACTTGCTCTTCAAACAAATCTAAGTAGCTTGTAATGTTGATGCTATTGAATTTTCCCTTCTCTCTCAACATAGAAGAGACCATTCTTTTGCCTTGTTTCTCAAGAATAAGGGATTTGAATCCTTCCTCCATCTTATGTGAATATGCAAGTGATACACGATGTTCTAGATCTCTCACAAATGCTTTTACTTCATGACAAAGATGTCAATGGTATTGTGGGAAATCTAGTGCAACACTCAAGAATGATGATGATGATATGATGAGGATGAAAAATATGAAACAAAGGATATGGATCAAAACCTCCCAAAATGATCAGAAGCAAATGCCATGAAGCATTTCACATCGGGTTCAAATATGGAGGTGATCACAATCTCGGTGGATCCGGTCCAATCGCGGCACACACGGGGTGTATGAAGCTAGTGAGTATTAGAAGGTTGATGTGATAAAAATTATGAAGGTGAAGATGAAGTTGGCTATGGGGAGGAGAGATTTCATGATTTGATTATGAAAGGGGAACATATGGATGTATGCATGATGAGAACAAAAAGAAAACCACACACATGAATCAATTTTTGAAAGGAAGAATGGTCCAAGAATGGAGCTTCTTAAACACTTTCGAAAATTAATTCATATGCATGGTTTCTTGTGGATGTATGCATGATGAGAAAAAAAAGAAAACTACACACATGAATCAATTTTTGAAAGGAAGAATGGTCCAAGAATGGAGCTTCTTATACACTTTCAAAACTGAATCATATGCATGGGTTTTTATGGGTGGTATGAATGCATGTGTGCCATGATGTATAAATGAATATAAAATTTTTCTCTCAATCCCAATGGATCATCCTCACTAGTTCAATGCATGACTGCAGAGCCTTCTCACACATAGAAAGAGATAGAAGGAGACATGTAAAAACATATAAGAGACTAAGAGACAAGAGACAAGAGACATGAATTAGAAGATATTGTTCTGTCATACATATACATGAATGTTGTGAAACATCAAGCTAAGCATTCTAAGGTGGTCTGCATGACTTTCTCACCATGACAGTTCAATCGAATGTCACACGTAAGAGGATAGGTTCCACTTCATTGACCTATGCCTTTCTAGGATTATAATGTGTTTCTAAAGAATTCTAAGACTTATAAAACCAGATCTAACTCACTCACACGCTCCCCTGAGGGTGAGCAAAGAAAGAGAAACTATGTTTATGAGCCTATCATAGATTGGAAGTTTAAAAAATTGATTCTAGGAACTATGCTCTTATTAGCCCACCTTGGATCCTCACATGCTCAACTGAGGGTGATGGTCCCAAGGAAACCATGTGCTACCAAGGCCCTATGGATGCCTAACAATGATGTTCTAGGAGTTTGGAGGGGGGTTTTATATAGTTTTTTTAATGAATTTGGGCCCTTGGATCTAGAAAAATCAACTCTCAACCCTAGGATCAACTGCTTTTGATTACAACTATTAGACTTATCAAATGGATAGCTAAGATTGGTTCTTTATATGATATCTAGGGCAAAGGGGTGAAAATTAGGTGCATCCATTCTCCACCATTAGATTTGGGGCTGATTTGGACCGTCGGATCAGTGCTAACATCAATTTGGATAAGATAAGCTGCTATTTTTGGACAAACTTTGCATTATTGATCTTTGACCATCAAAAAAGGCTTATCCAATGAAAAAAACTCGTGGATCCTCCTTCCTTTAAGCTTTAGTGCATCTCCACCCTTGAATATGAGCTCATGTTGACCGTACAACATGGTCCAATCATTGTTTTCCATGTGGCAGCCCTTCAACCCTTCAGTTTTCTTATTCTACGCAACTGCAGTGACCTTGAAAACTGGATTTTGTGCTCTTTGACCCTTCAAATATCCTCTGATGAAGATGAAAATTTGTAGGGCTATGTTTTGAAAGGTCGCCTTTAGGAATATGTAGAAAAAACGCCCATTTGAATCTCCCTTATATAAGTTTGACTACATTTGGAAGCTTGCAAGGTGGCATTGAGGTGTCAAGGAAGCTCTGATAGTGTTGAAAATTTTTACAAATATGTAGCCACATATGATCTTTATACATGCCAAACCATATGGCTAACAAAAATTTCTATACAAGATTTTGTAGGGTATAAGTGGAAAAATTAATTTTTTTACAAAATGCACATGGCATATCAATGTGCTAGAAAATCCAGTTACATGTGAAATTGAGGCTACAGACTGCCTTTGATAGGCTTTACAAGTATATGAAGTTTCATGTGATTTGGAGACATTGAAATTTTTACCCTAATTCCAAAATTCGACCAGCTTTGACCGCTACCCTGCATTCGCTTGATTTCTTCCAAAGTTTGCATGTGAACTCCCTTTGACATCTTTGATGCATCTTGGACTTCTCAGGGAATTCTGGCTACCTTTATTGAATGTGTTTCATGTAGGCCTTCATGAGTGAGAGAGGAGAAAAAATCTCGACGATAGTAGGAGGAGATAAACCGTCTTTCATGGCACCATAATGTCTATCGGGCAAGAAACAAACCATCTATCACAACACCATACTAGCTATCAGGGAGGAGATAAACCGTGTATCATGGATTGGTGCTTTGGGTTTGCTGCACGACAGACTAATCTTTCCACGATTGAGGCCTTCAAACTTCTGTCATTCTCAAGACTCAGTGACTCAATGTGTACCTAAGTACCAACTTAGGGACTTGTGGAGAAAGAGACTATACCTCGATCCCCCTCAAGTGCATATAGTGGGGATTCACGCTTTATTTATCAATCCGAGGAGTATCAAAACCTAGCCGAGTGTATGAAGACATGCATTCAAATGATGATCAATGCAAATGAGCTTCCCAAAGAGTGTAAATATGTCTAAGTCTATTCCAAACAAGGTTCAGGGATCTGTTGAGATGTCACGATACTTGGAGCAACAACCAACAGTAAATCGAGCTTTTCTCTCAGCTCCGAACTCCGAATATAGCAAATAGCAGGTTCATTTCGACGCTCTCAAGAAGATGCATCCGATGGCAGTTTCTTCTCACTCAATTTTGACACTTCTGCTTCAAGTGATGATCAAAATACTGAGTCGCAGGAATGATCTTCTTACACTTCAACACTTCCTACACTTCACATACACCATAACAACAGCGAGCAAGCACTTTCATGGATAGACAACACTTCCAACCACTCTTTTCAAGCATCACACATGCACACAAGCTCAAAAAGAAGAAGATACTCTGAGGAGAAGACACAAATCGAAATTCTGTGCTCTTGATTCTCACAATGGCAAAAAGTCTTTACAAAGAGTCACAAATTGACTTATATACATGTGCCCTAAAAATGGTCCTTTCACACAAGAGACCGGCACTTTATTCACTAAAAGATTAATTTCCTACTAATTTACATGGGTGAGCTACTAATCTCCATGGGTATGCATCTAGAGGACTCCTCTAGTGCATTTACATCGAAAAATATGTTACAAAATGGCTATGATACAAAAATAAAGTGTCCATATCCAAAAAAATTTGGGGCCCGTCTTTTTCTCTGCCTTGTGTTCTTCTTAGATTTGCAACATTCTCCCCCTCTTTGTCTCTGTCATCCCTTGACAGGCTTTGCTTCTTGTCTGTAGCTTTTCTAAGTCTTCTGAATGCACGCACCCAGTGGTCGAAGGAGCAACAAGGACTGTCAGACAATTGGTTATCTTATCCGAGGTATGTTCTTTGCTTCTGTTTGCCCCTTGGTATTCCTTATATCACATATCTGGGTTGTTGCATTAACTCGGGCTACCACGCACGCCATCAGTGGCTAAGAATGTGATATTCTTAGTCACCCGCTTCAACTTTTCAGCCTCTGCCTCTTTCTAACTTTTGGTCTTCTGATTTGTCTTTGTCTTCACACATCTAACCCGTTGCATTGCTTTGAGCCTATTTACTTTTTTTCCGCCGCACGCTATCAACAGGAGGATTATTACATGCCAAGTATCTTCTTGCATTTCTTCATGGATACTTGCTGGCCCTGGTCCATCCTTCCCTTCTGCGGGGCTGTGTGCAGAGATGGGTGTTGTGTGCCCCTATGGGGCTTCTTGTAGATATATGTCTTCAGATGTAATCTTTTCAATGAAGCTTCTCTTTTGGTCTTCTTCTTTTCTTCTTTTTGCTAGACTCTCCCTCAACACTGCCCCCCTCCTGAACTCTGTCATCCCCGACAAGCTTTGGAAGTCGGCGGGAGTATGTTCTATAAACTTTTTGCTTTGTCTCATTAAGCAGATTAGCTTCACGTATCATAAGTTGTTTCCGCTATTCTGATTTCACACCATCATGTGGTGGCTGTCTATGATCAGCGAAGAAGCTTAATTCATATGCCACTAATCTGGCATTCAAGTTGGACGACATCTTTAAGAAAATTTCTGAATTAATTTCAAAAAACCCTATGAAAAAGGCTTCCTCGAAGGTTTGCATATTGTACTTGGTAAAAACATAAGCCTAGAATAATATGCCATTATTGTAGGTCGGCTGGGCATAACAGACAGATAAAAAATGAGGATATCTGTGCCTTGATTAATACTAATGAAATTTAAAAATGTATAAGCCGCATGCTTGAACACCTTCAAAACTGTAAGTATCATGCTGAGGATTTTATTTGTCATCTTGATAGTTAAATCGGGGACTGTTGCATAACAATGCAGCCAAAATTCAATGGTTTTTCCATTGGTAGATAATTATGAGGTGGACTTGGAAGTAGCGGATAATTCAGCCACTGTTTATTGATTGCTCCACTCTTTTGCATGTCCAAAAAGTCTCTTGCTTCTCTGCGACGTGGTGTTGGGCAAAATGAAGGATTTACCTGTAATAAATACGGTGTTGCTTGCCAATGCACCCGCAAAGTAGGATTTTTCTCCAAGAATTTTCTTCTCCATACAGGTTGTGCAGCTTCAAATTCCTCTTGAGTGTAATTGAAAGTATTATCCTTGAAGTACAGCTGCTCATCTGGATCCTTCTGTGTGATCTTCTTTATGTATTGCCTTGTTTTCTCTTTCAATAGTCCATAAGGAATGTTGAAAGGCTTCATGATCATATCCAGATCTTTCCCTTTTGTTTTGGCCTCTTTCATAACTTTGACCACTTCATTTTCAAAGTTTTCTATCAATCGAGACACCAATAGTGCCCGTTCCTTCGGACCTATTTCTGCAGTATATGGCATGGGATGATCATCACATGGTTCTGCCATCTGCTCTTTTATTGGAGAATTATAGATTGGGGGAGATAGAGGACGTACCTCTACCTGGTCAGTAGGATTCTCTGGTCGTGGCTCTACTGATGTCCCGATGGATACTTTTTGTTCTGCTTTAGTTTCTAATTGTGCAAGGCCTTCAGTCTTCTCTTTAACTTCTTGAAGAGCTGCCCGGAGTGCCTCTTTGGCCGCAATTAGCTCATTACCAATCTCTGCTACTTCATCTACATTTTCGTTGTAGCTCACTACGAGTTTGGAGTTTACATTTTGCAATTGCTTTTTAAGCTTATTGGTGTCGTTAATGTACCTCATTTCCCATTCCTGTTTGATAGCCTGCTCCTGCTTCAGCAAATGAGCATATTTTGCTATTTGGTCAGTCAATTCTTTTTGGTCAGTTGCTGTGGGCTCTTGTTTTTTGATAGGTTGATCATAAAGTAGTGCTTTCATCAGCTCTTTATTCCTATTGCATATATTATCATTTTCCTTCGTATATACTTTTAGCTGAGTTTCTAGCAGATTGCTTCTAGCTTTCATTGTCTCTTTGTCTGCTTCACTAGCTTCATGCTGTCTTTCTAAGTCCATCAGTTGTTCATGGAGGTGATGATTCTGCTCCATTAATGTAGTGCATTGTCCTTTGACTTCAAGTATTTCTTTTTCTTTTGCTGAAACATCTTTTTAGGCCTGAATCAGTTGTGCGATCAATTGCTCACTCATTACATGAAATTGATTCCTTTCCCACATGGCCTTGTCGTAATCTACATCTGTGTCCATCATTTGTTGTTGCGTATCCATGGCCGTTTGTATCATCTGCTTGACTACGGGTTTTAGTTGAGTAACGTCTACATTTAACCATGTGGTAGGGATGCTAGGTTCTTCACCCGTGGTGACATCTTTCCCTTGAGCCACATGTAACGTAGTATCATGGGGCTACCGAATATGGAGTTGTATCCGTGGCTCAGCCTCCCTGTGGTCAATCTTGCCTTGTGGCGTATCATCAAGTACTTCAATCACAATTCTCTCCCCATTTTGTTGTAAACTTTCTTCTTTGTCCATGTGTGTTTGTATTTCCTCTTTTACAGGTAGCACTACATCTTTATTTGTGATTGGAGCGTCCTTGATGCTGATTCTTGACTAATCGTTCAATTGAATAATGTGGACCGGTTCAGTGGATGCTTCTTGGTTCCTAGCCTGTGACTGTTGATTGTCAGGTGTGACCTCGACGTGATTTATCTCTGTCCATTCCTCATTATTCGTTTCTGTTCTTATGTCGGTGTCTAAGGTGTCTTTCTCAAGGCTAGATTCCTCATTAGAGCTCGAATCTTCTAATCCCAGATCTTTATATCTGGCGGTTTGTTATGGGGTGTGTTCTTTATTCTTTTGTTGCTTTCCTTGGCTTGACTGTCTGTATTGGTGACCTTGAATATTTAGGTTCACTTAGACCTACATATACATATGCGTCTCTTCTAGGGTTGTGAAGAGGTCCCTTTTTGTGATTGGCTGTTGTGTCAAAGGAATCTTTGGCAATAAGTGTTTCCTCTTTGATTGTGGTGTTTCTTGGGCTTCTTCCTCTCTAATGCGTTTAGTCCCTCTCATGGGTTTCTTTGAACTGGTTCCCACTTCTTCAATGGAAATTACTATTTTCTTTCTCTTTGGAACCGTCGCTGACTTTACATATTTTGCCATCTCAGTTGAAGTTGGCATCAAGCATAAGCACTCCTTCATTTCAAGTGCCTCATAAATTAGCAAGGTCAATGCCAAACTTCCATTCAAAAACTTTTTCTGATCCCACTTTTTCTTTGCTTCAAATAGGCAATCTTGAATATATGGAGTCATATTTACTTCATTTCCAACTTGCCTCATTGCATGGGAAAGCAATTGCACGATGATTTTCTGAGGTGTTGTATATCTATGCATACTAGGAAAACAAAAATGCTGGTGTACCAATCGAACCGAGTCTGCAATATTGAAGAATGTGCCGAATGCTTGGCCTTGTAATGTGGCCCTATTATGCATACTTTGGACTCTCGTGAATCCAGATGTGTGCAAACTGAATTATTTGGTTGATGTATACAGATTGTTTTGCCTGTCGGCATCCAAATCTACTTTACTCCATTGGGACAGCCTGCATTCCCAGCACTCCTAGAGAATGTAGTGCTTCTCACCTTGTACTTTTGCTTCGTCACCCTTTTGAATCTTTGAATGACTTTTGTTGCGTATCTAGGCTCCTGCTCTGTCCTATAGTTGTTTGTCTTCTGTTGTTTCGCCTTAAGATCGTACTGATTCTCCTTGTGTCTTGACTTGTCCTTTTTGATGATTGTCACTTGGGCACATGACTTGGGAATCCATATTTGCGTTTGGGCCAGCTGTGCGGTTATCACCTTCTTCAGAATCCATATTCTAGCAATCCTTTGTGGACGTGGGTGTCCAACGTGACTTGCATTCTTATTATGTTGTTGTTTCCAATGTCGAGAGTAGTTCTATTGTTGAAGATATGCTGTCACATGATCTTTTCTGATCCAAGCCTGTCTAGTGTGAGGAATGGGGTGTATTCTAATGTGTGTAGGCTTTTGATAGTCTTGTTGACTAGTCCCTCTTGTGCTTGGTTCCTCACTCAAGCTTTTGTTGGATAAGACACTAATCATGTGATTTACTGTATTAGAAGATTGTGTGAAAATAAAATTTGGTGCATTCTCACATGAAGTACTTGATGGTGGGGTTTCCATAGTGTGAGTGAACATACATTCATCATCGTGCTTGTTTGAGTGATCTCTCGGTTCTATACATTTGACTTTGATCGGTCGTTCGTCTAACATGCTGAATACCTCCTTTGTATGAACCAAGAATAGCAAGTTTTCACCTCTGAGCGAACTCCAACTTATCTGTTTTGATCTATCTTTTTGAGAGTGATCTTCCAAGGTACATAGGGTGTGTATTACATCCATTGGCAAGCTAAAAGGGCCCACCATATACTCCTGGAGTTCATTTGGTTGGTGTAGATCAAGGATTTTGCAACACCTCTTCATCTTCAAGCACATACCTATCCATCTCTTCACAGTGGTATCAGAGCAAGGTTGGACAACATGGCAGATGGATTTCCTTCATCAATTGACAAATTGGATAGAGGTAATTACTCAGCTTGGTCATTAAGAATGGAATCTTATCTCCAAGGTAGAATTTTATATGGTTATGTGGCTGGAGATGAAGTTATGCCAAGTTTCAGGAACAAAAGTCAACCAACACAAGAAGAGCAAGAAAGATTGAGCACATGGTGCTCCAAGGATGCACTTGCAAGGTCTTATCTCCTCAACTCTATCTCAGATTTTTTATTGCCTCACATTAGAAGTTGTAAGACATCTCAGGAAGTGTGGGATGCACTTGAAGCTTGCTTTTCTTCAAGTACTAAAGCTAGGAAGCATCAACTATGGCTGGATTTCACAACTCTCAAGAAGGCTCCCAAACAAAATGTGATTGATTTTGTCACAAAGCTCAAGGACATAGCAGATCAGTTGGGAAGCATTGGAGAGGTAATAGATGAAGAGCAAATTGTAAGGCAGGTCATCAATGGCTTGAAGGCAGATGACAAGTGGGAAGCATTCACCACAGCTATGGATTTGTACATGGACATGCATGTACCTGATTTCAATACACTCATTGGACAACTACTTACTCAAGAGGCAAAGCTTGTCAAAAATGGAGAAAGATCTAAAGGTAATCAATCTTCAGCTTTATACATTGATAAAAGCAAGTCCAAAGATAACAAAGGAAAGGCAAAGAAAGTGGATGATGAAGCAGGTACATATCAAGCTAACTATGCAGGTAGAGGAAGACATGGCAGAGGTAGAGGAAGAGGAGGTAGACAAGGCAGGGGGAGATCCCAAGACTCCAAATCATGTTCTATTTGTGGATTAACTAATCATACAACTGAAAATTGCTTTAGGAATTCCAGGAATCAAAGAGGCAGAGGATACAATAGAGGAAGTTATGGCTACTCAAGAGGAAGGTTCAAAAACTACCATGGCAACTACAACAACTACAACCATTCAAACTATCAAGGAGGCTACAAAGGAAGGAGAGACTACAATAACTACACAGAAGACTCAAACAAAGAGGATTCATTATTGATCATGAACATGGCTATGCCACAAGGTAAATCTGATGATCATGTTTTCTACATAGATTCAGGTTGTTCAAATCATGTGGCAGGAAATGTGGCACTCCTATCAGATTTAGAAGATCTAAGGAATAAGCATGAGGTACAAACAGGAGATGACACAAAACATCCTGTGGAGAAAATAGGCAATGTCAAAGCACCTGATGGAAACATCAACCTACTCAGTAAGGTACTCTATGTCCCTACCATTACAAAGAATTTGATAAGTGTTGGGCAGATAGTAGAGAAAGGGTTGCAAGTCAGGTTCACAAAAGCAGGAGCATTTGTTGAAGATCCAAGTCAAGGATTCAAAAAAATTGCAAAAGGTGAAAAGACAGGTAGATTGTTCACATTTGAATTACAGGACACTAGAAACATTGCTCTCTTTAATTATGGTAGTCAAACACTCACAGAATTGGAAGTATGGCACAAAAGGTTAGCACATATTGGTGAAAGGTCATTAAAGCAAATTTGCAGGGACCAAAGTGTACTTGGACTCCCTAATTTGTCAAAACAACATATGATTTATAAGTGTAGTGCATGTCAATTTGGAAAGTCTCACAGGTTACCATTCATGAAGAAAGGTTATATGCATGGAGATCTCTTGGAGTTGGTTCATACAGATGTATGGGGACCTAGCAAGGAAGCTTCAATATCAAGATCAAGGTATTATGTCTCTTTTATTGATGATTGCAGCAGATGGACTATCCTATTCTTTATGAAACACAAAGATGAAGTTTTTTCATGTTTCAAAAGATATTTGGCTCTTGTGGAGAATCAAACAGGTAAATCACTAAAAAGGCTAAGGTCAGATGGAGGGGGAGAATACTTCTCCCATGAGTTTGATTCTTTTCTTGAAGAAAGAGGAATCAAAAGGGAGGTAACTACAAGGTACACTCCTGAGCAAAATGGAGTGGCGGAAAGGAGGAATAGGACAATTGTTGAAGCTGCAAGGTCTATGTTAAATGAAAAGCATTTACCTAATTACTTATGGGTTGAAGCTGTATCTACAGCCACTTACTTGATTAACAGGTTGCCTTCAAAATCCCTTGATGAGATGACTCCATATGAGGCTTGGAATGGAAGAAGACCAAGATTAGATCATTGTAAAATTTTTGGATGTATTGCTTTTGCTCATATTCCTTCACATGTTAGAGGCAAGATGGATCCAAAGGCAGAAAGGTGTGTATTTATTGGATATGACAACAATCAAAAGGGCTACAGGTTATACAACCCTACCAACAAAGGATTCTTGGTAAGCAGAGATGTAGTTTTTGATGAGAACAATTCATGGTATGAAGATTCATGCAGGAAGATCAATTTACCATATGATCTTGAAGAAGATTTTCCAAAGCTTGGTAGAGAACAACCAAAGATTGAAGAACAAGACACCTCGGAGGATGATGAAGAATCTCAGAGGGAAAAGATCAAAGCATGGAAGTCTAAAGGTAAAGCAAAATTGCAGGAACTTGGACATGAGGCAGAATCATCACATCATGGCCTAAGAAGATCTATGAGGGAAAAGAAAAATCCAGAAAGGTATGGGTTTGACACCTCATTAGTAACTAAACATTCTATCTACATAGCACAGGACATAAACCAAGAGGAGCCATCATCATTTGAAGAGGCCAAAGCAAAAACAGAATGGAAGCATGCAATGAAGGAAGAGATTGAAGCACTTGATGAAAACAACACTTGGGATTTGGTGCCCAAGACTTCATCCATGAAGGTAATAGGCTCAAGATGGGTCTATAAACTCAAGAAGAATTCGGATGGTTCCATTAACAGGTATAAGGCAAGGCTTGTAGCAAAAGGCTTTGCACAAACTCAAGGAATTGATTATGAGGAGACCTTCTCTCCTGTGGCAAAGATGCCTACTATTAGGGTTTTGCTTAGTATTGCCTCTTCCAAGAATTGGAAGATACTTCAACTAGATGTAAAGAATGCATTCTTGAATGGTTGGATAACAGAAGAGGTATATATGGCACAACCACCTGGTTTTGAGAATCAAGTTTATCCTGATTATGTGTGTAAACTTAACAAAGCATTGTATGGTCTCAAGCAAGCTCCAAGAGCTTGGGATTTCAGGCTTGTTTCATTCTTGCAGGAAAAGGCTTTCAACCAAGCAAGGCAGATCCTTCACTCTTTATTAAAAAGAGTAACTTTGAGGTCATCTACCTATGTGTATATGTAGATGATATTATATTGACAGGAAATGATGCAGATGGTATGAAGAAGATCAAAGATCAGATGAGAGAAGAGTTCAAGATAAGTGATTTGGGTTCACTTACCTACTTCCTAGGCTTGGAAGTTGTCTACAGAGATCATGGTTTGTTTCTCACTCAAAGAAAGTACATTAAGGACATGTTGGCAAAATTCAAGATGTAAGATTGTAACATTGCAGGTACTCCAATGGAGGTCAATCACAAGTTGAGCTCACATGAAGGTGAACTCATAGAGGACATCACATCATATCAAAGTCTAGTGGGTAGTCTCAACTATGCCACATTGACAAGAGTAGATATATGTTACAGTGTGAGTGTGCTAAGCCAATTTATGCACACACCAAGGAAACCACATATTGATGCTGCCAAAAGGATTATCAAGTATCTCAAAGGAACCATAAATGAAGGACTTTATTATCCTTATGTATCTGATTTAGGGTTGAAGCTATTTTCTGATGCAGATTGGGCTCGCTCCAAGGAAGATAGAAGGAGCACTTCAGGTTATCTTACCTTTGCAGGTTCAAAGCTTATTTCATGGTCATCCAAGAAGCAACCCACAGTTGCTCTCTCTTCTACTGAAGCTGAATATAGAGGTCTTGCCATAGCTACACAAGAAGCTATGTGGATGAAGACATTATTCAAAGATCTTGGATTGGAGTTTGGAACTCCAACTATTTTTTGTGACAATATGAGTTCTATTCATTTGGCTGCTAATCCTATTTTTCATGCAAGGACTAAACATATTGAAGTTCATTATCACTATGTACGCGAGAAGGTTCTAAGCAAAGAGATTCAAATATCATATGTGTCCACTCATCAACAATGTGCAGATATTCTAACCAAAGCATTGGATGGTACAAAGCTTTGCAAATTCAAGGCTATGATTGGTTTGCAGGTAATCTTGGAAGATTGAAGACCTCAAGCATACTAGGCTTGAGGGGGAGCTATTGGAGCAAATCTATGACAAGCCTAAGTATTGGCTTGAGTCCCATAAAGTCATAGAAGAAGCCTTAAAATGAAGACAATGTAAAGTTCACTTGTGAACTACCTCTTGTAACTTTTGAAGAGTTTACTTAATGTAAAAGTGAAAGAATCTTAAGTGGTTTCACATGATCAAAAAGGGAAAGAGGAGCCACGAATTCGTGATTTGTGGTAGGTAGAGAATCAAATCAATCATTGATTGATTGGAGAGTGATTGAGGGAAGTTAGCCTCCCAAACTCAACTATAAATAGATGGCAGTTTTAGTCGTGGTTAGAGAGACCTATGTGAAGACCTCCAAGAGCTTAGCTTTATGCCATATCAAGGTGTGATTACAAGGCACACATATGTATCAGTAAGTCCATTGTATTGTACAAGCAGTATACTTTCATTTTCATTATCATTTGGGTTCATATTTCCATGTTCTTGTGAAGTGTACTACTCACTGCCATTACTCTCAGTTTTCTCAGTCAGATTGCAGAGATGTTTTCTCTGAGCTTGGTGCATCATTTTCAGTGATTTAACTTGGTAAAGTTAGCTCTATAAGTCTATTATATGCTCATAAATTTTCATTTAATTTGGACGTTGCAATCTTCAGTTATGTTCAGTTGAAGTCAACAGTGTCTGTTCATTTTTACTTCTCTGTCAGGTACCTGACTTTTTTCACTCATCTTGTCAGAGCCATTTCTCAATGGTTACTTATCGAAATTCAATGATTTAAAGCTTGTTGGATTCATCTTACGTCTAATATAACCATACAAATTTTCATAATCATTGGATTCCTACATTTTGAGTTATGTTCATTTTTCTACTCACTGGTCTCAAACTGTAGCAGCCCGTAAAAATCGGGATGATGTCATCACTTGTTAAAACTCATTCTCAGTGTGTGGTTTATTATTTTTGATAAGATTACTCTTGAAAGTTAGCTCTTTAAGCTACCTAGACTTCCCCAAGAGGAATTAAGCTAATTGCTGTTGTGCTCAGAGAATTATGTAAAACACTGGACAGGTGTATGAACCAAGAATAGCAAGTTTTCACCTCTGAGCTAACTCCAACTTATCTGTTTTGATCTATCTTTTTGAGAGTGATCTTCCAAGGTACATAGGGTGTCTAATACATCCATTGGCAAGCTAAAAGGGAACACCATATACTCTTGGAGTTCATTTGGCTGGTGTAGATCAAGGATTTTGCAACACCTCTTCATCTTCAAGCACATACCTATCCATCTCTTCACACATATATCCAATCTTGACCTAACACGAGCTCTTCTAATAAGTCCTGATCATGACACACTAAGAGCTTTTGTTCCATCGTGTTGTTTCCGAGATGTAGAGGTAAGGTAATCTCACCTATACATTGAGTAACTTTTCCTCGTATTCCAATCAGTTGTGCCTTAGATGGGCGTAATTCTTCCTTGAGTTTCTAGGTCAACGAATACTTGATACAGCTTATGGCTGCTCTTGTGTCAATGAGAGCGTCCACTAAGTGGTACTCTTCTGTTCCAGCACCCAAGTTCAAATAAGGTTGCTTTATTTGTTGTCCTAGGTTTTCAGTGGCTCTAAAGTTAGCCATTGGGATGATTTCCTCTCCTTGTCGATATCTCTCGTCTCTCTCTCTCTCTCATCCACTCCTTTCATTTCCTAATTCGTTCTAGCGCTTCTTGTCTAGCTTCTTCTCATATTCTTTCTTCCTCTTTGTGCCTATTTTTACCCATTATTAGTCGTGACATTATCTCTTCTGTCAATGGCTCTAAATATTTTTTTACTCGGCAACCACTGATATAGTTAGGCAATACTTCTCCATCTAGGGTTGCTAAGCTCATGGCTCCGCTTGTAGATATACAATTGATGATCAATGGGCCATATCCTCTTTTTTGCAGTTTCTTAGCATGTTGCTTCAAAGTATAAACCAAAACTAAATCTCCTTCCTTTCTGCCTTCTGTCGTCTTTTAGCAGCATAAATCCCTGCTACAGCTTGTAACCTTGTTTCGTGTAACTTTTCTATTTGATCCAATTGATCTGATAATTCATGTCCAGTCCACTCATAAGTTGTTGCTACTCTGAGAGTGGGTACTAAGAAATCAACTGGCAAGATGGCATTTTGTCCATACACTAAGTTAAAAGGAGTAGTTCCTATGGCTGTTTTGTAGGCTACTCCGAATGCCCATAAAGCATGATGTAATTGCTTATCCCAATCAGATCTACCATTGTTAACAATTTTAGTGAGGACTATACACAAGATTTTGTTTGAACTTTTGGCCTGTCCATTGGCTTGTGGGTGATATGGGTTTGATTTCTTATGAATTACTAAGAATTCATTCAGTAGGGCTTCTATCACTTCATTCACAAAGTGTGTGCCTCTATCACTCACAATTTCTATAGGCAATCCAAATCTAGTGAATACATTCTCAAAGAGAAACTTGGCCGTAGTCCTAGCATCGTTTTTCTTGGTTGCTTTGGCTTCAACCCATTTGGTCAAATAGTCTATGTCTACGATTATGTACTCGGCATGGGATCCTTTAGCTGGTGGGCTAATAGGTCCTATGAAGTCTATTCCCCATTTAGTAAAGGCTCTGGCACTCATCATGGGTTTCAACGGCATTTCATCTCTTCCAATTGGATATTTTGTTTGTTGGCAGGTATCACATCGTTGAACATATGTGGCTGCATCTTGATGTAGAGTTGGCCACCACATCGCTGCAAAGAGAATCATTTTTGCAGTTTTATGTGCCTCCTGCAGCTCCTGTATGTGCCATCTCTAAAACAGCAAGATAGTCATCTTCATGAATGCACATTCGTAAATGATTGTCTCTTCCTCGCTTGAAGAGTTGTTTTCCTATAAGAACATAGTCCTTGCTTTGTTCTGTGCATGTTTCCTTGCTAGAGTAGCTCCTTCTGGGTAATCTTGGGTCTTCAAGAATTTCACTAGAGGCATGCTCCATCTTGGTGCTACTGTGGAGTAGCATAGAGTAGAGTTCTCTTCTGGATTTTGTTCTTGAAAAGTTGGGCAGGTTGATACATTGTTATGTGTATCCCTCTGCATGGTTGGCCAATATATGCCTAATCTCTTCAGTGTTTGCCATGTTCCATGCGCATTTAAGTGAGTTTTCCATTGATTTACATGTGCTTTTTGAAGCCACATTTCTTGTTCCTCTTCTTCCACGCATTCATGAGTAATCCACTTGAGTCTTGGTGACATAAACTTCAAGCAATGATATGGAGGTTTTTAGTCTTCCATAGGTCTTGGTTTCTGTTTGGTGTGATCCCATGTTTAGGTCCATATGTGAGGATATGGATCAACTTTTCTGCCCATTGGGGACATACTTCGAGATTAAAAAGGTAAGTGTCTGGTAGATCATCCGGTACTCCTGTGGGGGGTTCTCCATGTGTCATTGTCAATAAGTGATCTGCTCTAATGTGCATATTCCCTTTCTTGACTACTACTTCAAAATCAAATTCCATCAACAATAGAAACCATCGTACTAATCGTCGCGTATTACAAGGCTTATTGACTAAGTACAGTAGAGCTTGATGATCGATGAAGAATTTGAATTTGTTTGCCAAAAGGTAGTGTCGAAACTTCTTCATTGTGTACACCATTCCTAAACCCTCTCTCTCAGTCGTGGTATAATTGCACTCCGCTTGATTCAATTGTCTACTAGCATAGGCTATAGGGTGATCTAACTTCCCTGTATCCGCGGGTTGAGCTAAGATGCAATCAATGGCAAACTTGGAAGCATCTACGTGAATGTGAAATGGTTTGTTCCAATTCGGTACTCGAAGGATTGGTGCTGAACTTAATCAACCCTTTAATTCATTAAAGGCCTTTTCACATTCTTCTATCCAATTAAACTCAGACAATAATGCATAAAGAGGTATAGCAATTATGGCATACATGTGTATAAATCTACGGTAGTATCCGCAGTGTCCCATAAATGCTTGCACTTCTTTAGCAGTCTTCGGTCTCGGCAAATCTAGAATCACTTTGATTTTGTCTTTGTCTGTGGAAATTCCATTTTTAGAGACAATGTGTCCTAAAATATTTCCTTGTCGAACCATGAAGATGCACTTTTTTGGATTGAGGCATACTCTATATTGTCGACATTTGGCAAAAATCTTTCCTAGTTCAAGGATATGTTCTGATCGTATAGCTGAATAAGTGCATAAATCATCCACGTATACTTCCATGCTTTTTCTCAAGAACTCCTTGAGTACATGGCACATCAATCTTTGGAAAGTGGCGGGGGCATTGGTTAGACCAAAAGGCATAACCCTAAAGGCGTACACTCCCCATTCAGATGCAAAGGCTGTTTTATGTTGGGCATCAGGGGCAATCGCTACTTGATTATACCCTGAAAAACTGTCTAAAAAACTATAAACTTCCTTTCTTGCCACTCTTTCCAAAAGATGATCAGTGATGGGTAATGGGTAACTATCTCGTATGGTGGCAGCATTTACCTTCTTCAAATTAATGCATACCCTTAACTTGCCATTCTTTTTCGGTACGACCACCAAAGGTGACACCCATTCCGTGTGTTTGATCTCATAAATGAACCCAACATCTAACAACTTATCTATCTCTTCCTTAATTTTTGTTGAGTATGTGTCCTTATATGTGTATGGTCTTTGTTTGGAAGGTTTGGCTTCTGATGTCATAGGGATTCTATGGGCACAAATAGTAGGATCTACTCCTTTCAAATCCTTATATTTCCAAGCAAAGACATCCCTATATTCTCGTATGAGTCGTATTAACTCTTGTTCTTCCTCCATTGAGACATCCTGTCCTATAAAAGTACATTGTTCTTCTCCTTCCTCCAAGGTTACTACTATTTTCTTGGTCTATTCTTTGTTGTCATATGCTATTCGTGGTTGTGCTTCTTGTTTTGGCATTTGGATAGCAATTTTCCTCTCTTCTACTTCATATTTTTTGAAGTGGGCAGGCACTTCAAATTGATCTTGAGGCTTGTTTTCTGCATCATCTTTTTCTTTATCTAATCCAAGCTCTTCTTCCTGTGTCATTTCTTGATTTAATTCATTAGTTATGACACTTACTCTTTGATTTCCACTTTCTGCCTCCATTTGTTCATGCTCCATTTCAATGCTCTCATAATCCTCCTTCCATTCTTTTTCAATTACTTCTCCTTCTTCAGCCTCTTGAAGAACGACCACGTATAGGCTTACGTCATATCCTTCATCATCAATGCATTCATTCATGGTTATCACTTCTTTGTTTACACACACATCGAGAGTGGCTAAAATCTCCATCCAACCATGAGGTTCGAATTCTTCATCTAGGAATATTTGAGGCATGTAAGCTGGATCTTGTAGAGATCTAGCGACTCCTTGATTTTGTTGCCATCCTTTCCTTCTTTCGTCTTCCTTTTTTGCGGTCTAGCATATCCATAGATGAGTGTCTTCATTCATCCATGATTGGTCACTTGAACCTATACTGTGAATCGACTGCTCGTCCTCCTCCTTACGAATCGGATTCCATTGCAAGGGGGGAACATCTTGATACGTGTATGTGTGGAGATTTATTCTGGTCGTGGTTCCTTCATGCTGTAAGTATACCGCATCTTTTCGCCAATCTTGCACTACCTTCAGCTGTCTCATGAAGGGTCTTCCAAGTATCATCTCATAATTGCTAGCCCTTTCAAATTGACATATTGCTAAGGTGTGCTCGAATTCAACTCCACAGGTGGTAAAAGTTACTCTTTCCAATAATCCCAAGGGTCGTTCAGTGTGTCTATCTACCATTTGTATCTTCATGTGTGTTGGTCTTAAAGCTCATTTTCCCCATTTCTCCCAAATTTCTTTAGTCGCAATTCCTACTTTAGCTCCAGAATCTAAGATAGCTTTAGTGGTGTAACCTCTATAAGTAATTGGGAGGCATGTGTTTCCTTCATCTCCCTCGCTGAAGTCTCCAACCTTATCGACTGGGATTTTGACTGTGGTGACCTCATCAAGCATCTCCTTCTCTTCTGACTTGGTCTCCAATTGACTGGTTAGCTTCTTCTTCAAATGTGGTTTTATCTTCAAAAGTTTTTCCAACGTCAGAGTACAAGGGATTTTTACCTTTCTAAGATGTTGTATGATGTCCGATGTTTGGATTGATGGGTTCTGCTCTTTTTTTCTTATTGAGGGAATGCAGTATAATTCAAAATTATGTTCGTATTCCCTTATGTAATTTGGCAAAGCCTTCACACTGTCATCATCCTTGTCGCTCTTGTCAAATTGTAATAATCCTTCTGAATTCAGCTCAATTATTGAGTCTTCCAATTCACCTTCTGCTTCTAACTCCTCAAAGAGTGGTTCAATTCCTTCCACTTTTTTCCATCTATCTTCTTGGACTCTTGCCCACAAGTTTTTAGGCCACTCCCCATCTACTTTGGGGACAACAGATCCTTCTCTTCTATCCTCGCAGTAATTTCCATCACGTGTCTCACCTTCTTTTCCTTTCTCGGGATCATTAGGGATGCCACACTCTTGGAATTCTTTTTCAGGAATTCGTGAATTGGGTAGTCAAAGAACAGGTTTTTCTAGGGTTTGTTGAGCTACTTCAATTAATTTTCTGCATATCTCCAACCTTTCTTTCTCTAAGTCACCTCTAGGATATTCTTTTTCATGTTGTTCAATGGTTGGTCCTGCTCTTATTCGTGCCTAGTACGCCTGAATCAACATGGCTAACTCTTCGGGCATGGGATCTGCTAAAACTAATCCTACCTCTTCTTTTTTATACTTTCCCTTCTGATTTTCTTCTTTAACTTTTTGTTTTTCTTCTTGACCTCGTTTACTATTTTCGTTTTCCTTCTTTTGTTGTAGTTTCTTTTTCTTCATCCTATCTCTACGATTCTTCCAACTTTGTGTTCATTTACTTGTAATACTTTTCCCAAGCTCTTCCGAGTCTTCAACTATTTGGGGTGTGGGTATATTGAGTTCTCTGTCACCTTGATCATTCTCTCCATTTTTTTCTGGGGTCTCTCTAGCTTTAGCTCTTGTTATTGCTTTCAATGGCACAGTGTACTCCTTATCACTCCCTGAAGACTCTATCACTTCTATCACGTTGATATGCACGTTCAAGTTAACTTTGTTGGGGTTCTTGGGGCAATCCCTAAAAAGGTGTTCTTTACCACAATCACTACAGTATCCTTCCCAAACTCATTGTGGTGGTGGGGGGTTTGGTAATGTACATTCTCTAATAAAATGATCACCTCCGCATCTATAACAGGGTCCTCTAGGTGCAGGTGGTCTATTCATTGGTCGGGAGGGTATGGGTGCTCTGGGATCTGTGTACATCAATGACACATAATCCTGCTCATATCGATGAGAGCTATCTGGTCCTTCCATGCCATATGCAGATGGCTCGTAAGATTGTCCATATTCAATTATAGAGCTCTCATAAGCGGAATAATTCCCTTGAACATGGTCATAGGATGGATCATATGGTTCATTACTTGCCAACGGCGTGGCTGGGACTATTGCTCTCTCGGGGTTTTTTTAGGTTGAGCTATTTTCACTGGGACAACATTCTGAGGGTGGGGCGGTTGTTGTCCTAACACCGATTGTGGTTGAGCGTAACCTTGATAAGCATAAGGTCGTGGTGCTGGTGCTTGCTATTGATATGTGGGATATCTAAAGGCTTCACCTCCTTGATCTCTCTGATGGTATCCATAAGGTCTCATGAGAGGTTGTACTGGTCTTGACTGCCAATTGTAAGGACAGTTTTTTGTGCTATGATTTGTGTATCTTTTCTCTATGCTACAATATTGTAGAGGGCCCAGAGCGGGTGGTCTATTGTAAGCATAAGCAAGTGGTGGGACTACTCCCCTAGTGCACAAATGAGAAGGGTGATCACCTCCACAATGCACACATCTTCTAAGCATGGGTACTCTCATTGGGTTCTTGGGGTAGTTCCTTGGTCCTTGAACATTCAGTTTCTTTGCTACTAAGTCGGCTATTTCCTCTACATTGTTCTTAGAGTTCGACGTGCTACTGGTGGAATCTTCACTTTTCACACTACCTTGAGGTATTTTCAAGTCTTCTACTAGATTGTCCTCTAGGTCAATACATTCTTTCATACATTCTTGCAAAGTTTGAACTCTTTTCACATATACCAGAGATCTTAATGATCCATTTACTAATCCTTCCAAAAACAATGACACCATTTTGTTTGTCTCTCTTCAACAGGGCATCTATCCACATACTGCTTAAATCTTCTTGCAGCTAATCTCACTGATTCCGTAGGAGCTTGCTTAAAGCTATGGATCAATGAGGAAGAGTTGTTTTTAATCCCAGATTTGGTGAATTCTGCAATTAATTCTTGATAGACTTGTTCCATGTTTTGAAAATTATTAGGGTCTAATGGCTGAAACCATGCTAATGCGGTGTCTGTAAGGGTTAGCCCAAAAGATTCATATTGGATCAAGAAATCTTCCACTTGTTCGGCTCTGATTACTTGCTTGAATTCGGCTATGTGATTGTAAGCTTAACTGGAGCCATCATAGTGGTTTCTCATGCATTTAGCAACTTGAATAGGTCTTAATCTTCTTCCTGCTTCAGGTGGTCTAGGCATCATAGGGAAAACTAGTCTTCCTATCGGTATACCAGGTCCTCTTACTACAGGTGGTCTATCTCGACAGGAATTCTATTCCTTGGTTCAACTAGTTGTTGATGCCGATAGTTAGGATTATTGCCCGGTATAGAAAATTGCACATGTGGTCTGACCGGTATATGCGTTTGTTGTGTCTGTCCCGAATGCTGATATGAATTATCTTGATAAGTTCCTTGGGGCTTCTGTGAAGTAGTGGCTTGATCCCTAGGAGGAAAGACTAGAATGTTCTGATATTTCAACCCCGCTCTTTCTAACTCCGTTAGAGGCGAGTACCTCCTTTAGTTTTTGTCCAAATACGTGATAATGGTGGGGAGTTCAGGATCTTGTAACTCATAGATTGTGACTGGGTTATTGGCCACTTCCCATAACAAAGAGTGGGCTCTGAGGAGATGTTCCATCCCATTGATCAAATAGACATCCATCAGGGAATCATCTTGGGGAACTAGGTCTCCCCTCCAAACCCTGACAACCGTGAATCTCCCTCTAGGGGTAGTTACCTGCTCTTCATGTCCTTCTTCATTACGATTGTGGGCATTGCCTTCTTCCCCTTGTTCGTTGATGTTTTCCGGGTGTTCCGTAATGACATACTAAATATCTCTTTTGTCCATATAGAACCCTCTTGCATATTTAACTGTTGGCCTAGGTACTATGTAAGCGTCTATAGCTTTCTTTAGTCTGGCCATTGATTGGTTTAGGCCATCTAGGTAGATCGATATCCCGTGTTGGTTGGTGTTCACATATTCTAAAGATGTCCGATATTCACCCTCAATAATTGACATCATGCCAATTATTGGTACAGAATTCTGCATATCCTCGGAAGCCATGAGAATTTCTTCCTCAGACTCACTCGAGGTTTCAGAGTAATGTGAATGACTACTTGGTTTGGCTACACTTCCTACAGAAGAAATTACACTTCTTCGGCTCCCTAGGGTTCTTCCAGATCTTATGTTCAGTCAATTGAAGGCTCTAGTCAAGTTACTACCAATCCCTTGCTCTAATGTTCTTGGTTGTGTTTTTGAGTTGTTTGAAACATTTGGCTGACTTGAAGGTCCTCTCTAAAATCTTTTGAAATCTCCTGACTCTGAATGATCTCACGATACTCGATACTTCAGAACTATCGTCCTCAAAATTATGCGATAGTCGATACTTGACTCACTGTAAAAAGTCACGATACTAGATACTTGACTAACTGGACAATAGCACGATACTGGATATCTAGCAAGTATCGCGGAAGGACCCTCACGATACTCGATATTGCACAGGTATTGCCAAGAGGTAATCCCATAATACACGATACTCGATATGAGGCTAGAGCCTGACACACGATACTTGACACTTTATGAAAGTCACGATACATGAGATAGGGCAGGTACCGGGAAAAATCAACGATACTCGATACTTGGAACTAAACAATATTTGATACTCAACCAAGAGAATTCCCCCGATATTCGATACTAGTCAAATATCGTTTTCAGATCTCCACAATACTCGATATTTAACAAGTATCGTGAGAAATTTCCCGACAATACTCGATATTCACTAGGTATCGCAAAAAGCTACCTCCACGATTCACGATATGCAATAGGTATCGCGATCAAAATTTCACGATACACGATATACGACAGGTATCGCGATTAGAAATTCACGATACATGATACACGATATTGGACTAGTATCGTGAGGATTTCTCAACGATACACGAAATCTGACCAATGTAAGTATCTTGATACTCGACCACAAGAGTTCACGATATCCAGATCTCGCGATATCTCAACCGCAGGAGAACACGATACTTGACATTTTTTCCAATTTTTACCAAATGTATCTAGATTTCAACTGAATGAGGGTAATACTACCACTTATCCTCCCTCTCTCAACTATCTGAATCTCAAAAAACCACCCAAAAAACTTCCTCACACCTTGAATACCCCCTCACGATATCTGCCGCAGATCGCTTGGCTACGTTGCTTGATTTAATTGGATGTGATGAGTAAATGATTGATGTGCTCACCTTGGAAACTATTTTTCAGCTCTTCTATCACTCTCACTTGCTCTACGCGGCCCCAATCTCCCTGATCTCCAAACGCGATATTCGACTTCTAGCTCTCTTTCGGTACTTGCAGGTGCAAGAATGAATGGAAAAGTTTGAATCTTTTTTGTTGTTATACTTTTTGAAAATATTTGACTTAAAAAAGGCTAAAAGAACCAGCTTAACAACTACTCTATTTGCCTAACCTACTTGCCTAGTTCCTCCTTCCTACTCTACTCACTCCACTCACTTCCCTAGACTACCAACTCACTACACACACTCCAAGAGTGAGAAGCAGTAAGTGCGGATGAGTGTGACTTACCAAAGAAGAGAAATTCACAATCCCTCTACTCGCTTCAATGCTAAGAGGTACTTACCATCACACGAATGCCTCGGTTTGATTCAACATTCCCCGGCAACGGTGCCAAAAACGTGTGTACCTAAGTACCAACTTAGAGACTTGTGGAGAAAGAGACTATACCTCGATCCCCCTCAAGTGCATATAGTGGGGATTCACGCTTTATTTATCAATCCGAAGAGTATCAAAACCTAGTCGAGTGTATGACGACATGCATTCAAATGATGATCAATGCAAATGAGCTTCCCAAAGAGTGTAAATATGTCTAAGTCTATTCCAAACAAGGTTCAGGGATCTGTTGAGATGTCATGATACTTGGAGCAGAAGCCAACAGTAAATTGAGCTTTTCTCTCAGCTACGAACTCCGAATATAGCAAATAGCGGGTTCATTTTGAAGCTCTTGAGAAGACATATCCAACTTTTCACTCAATTTTGACACTTCTGCTTCAAGTTATGAGCAAAATATTGAGCCATGGGAATGACCTTCCTACACGTCAGCACTTCCTACACTTCACACACACCATAACAACAGCGAACAAGCACTTTCATGGGTAGATAACATTTCCAACCACTCTTTTCAAGCATCACACATGCACACAAGCTCACAAAGAAGAAGATGCAGAGAGGAGAAGACACAAATTCAAAATTTTGTGCTCTTGATTCTCACAATGGCAAAAAGTCTTTACAAAGAGTCACAAATTGACTTATATACATGTGCCCTAAAAATGGTCCTTTCACACAAGAGACCGGCACTTTATTCACTAAAAAGTTAATTTCCTACTAATTTACATGGGTGAGCTACTAATCTCCATGGGTATGCATCTAGAGGACTCCTCTAGTGCATTTACATCGGAAAATATGTTACAAAATGGCTATGATACAAAAATAAAGTGTCCAAATCCGAAAATTTTTGGGGCCCGTCTTTTTCTCTGCCTTGTGTTCTTCTTAGCTTTGCAACACTCAATGCTTTTCTCAGAGCTCCTCCTGATTTTCTTGCGACTAGCTCATGACGGACCATTTTTTGCGATAAATGATTGACATCGGGTGTTGACTCGGGTGTGTTGCTCATTCTTCCTATTTGGTGATAGAGTGAGATTTTAAGATTGGCAAGAAAAACTTAAAAAAGGAGGAAGGATACTCTTTGGGTCCGCGATGATTTGCCCCAACCTTCTCTCTTTCGAGCGTTTCAACTTTTTTTATTTTTATTATAAATAAAAAAGAGATTAAAAAAAGGGAAAAACAGATCAGAGCTATTTAGAAGAAGGTCATAGGAAAACGTTATTGGCTTTCTAGCTTTGTAATGTAGGAAAAAGTTAATGGGTTTCTAGCTTTGTAATGTAATTTGTTATGTGCTCGTTTTCTACCTGACTTAAGAAGCCTTAGTGGATGTCGTAAGAAGCCTTAGTGGAAGTCGTTCTCTGGAGTGCAGTTTGGGATCTCTGTCATGTCTTCGGCGGCCCCCTCCCTTGTGTTAAGCAACCTCAACCCGACCCAGGGGGCGATAGGTCGCCTAGCCCCTATTTGGAGGGGGGATCTTGTGTCGCTCTTGGGGCCTCCGAGGGACTTGAGCCTCCCCTAGTCTCTCTTAGTAGAGTTGCAATTCTATCCAAGCAAGAAGAGATCAAGAAGCTTTGTCTCGTAGGACAAGTGTTTGGCCCTAGGCCACTACTCAAAACTGTGCACCAGTGGCTTCGAAAAGAGTGGTTCCCTCGAGGGTTGATTGTTAGCAAGTGTCAGTAACTCCTGTCGGCTAGTCATATGTTGCTAGTCTTTGAGAATGAAGGTATGGCGTTCCAAGCCCTGTGTCTATTTCAGATGGTCCCCCAATTTCATTCCTAAAAAATCAAAATCTCTCCGCTACCCTCTCTGGGTCGAGCTCACCAACCTACCGTACTTCTTGTACAACTTTGTATGGGACATTGTTTCTCCAATCGGCAAGTCGTTGGCCTCATGGGAGGATGTTGGCGGTTTCATTTATGAAGGTGTGAGGCACTGTTTCAATGCTCGGTGGCACCCTCAAATCTGTGTCGAGGCCGACCTCAACTTTGCGCTTCCTTCAAAGATCAAAGTGGACTTGGGTGAACGGGAGGTCTGGGAACAAGATGTTAACTACAAAAATCTACCTAACGCCTGTTTTCGTTGTGGCGAACAAGGACACAAGATCAAAGAGTGCCCGTTGAGAAAAAAAACAAACAAATACAAGAAGCGTCCAAAGAAGCTCAAGACATCAATGGGACCATGAATCCACTGATGAATGAAGAGGAAGTTAAGGGCTCCCAAAACCTAGAATCCGACTTAGATGGGTTCACAGAAGTCAAAAGAAGAAGGAAAAAAAAAAATCTGAGGGTAACTTTTGAGAGAAACCGTACTCCTAAAGCCCCCCCAAACAACTTGTATTGCAATTTGGAAAAGGAGATTAATGAGTTTGATTTCCCACATAGAAACGAGTTTGAGGTGCACACCAGCGACAAAGCCCTAGAGTTCCCTAATAATCAGGAGGGCTACACTACAAGCAAAGAACATTATACATATTCCCTATAAATGCAGCCTTAACCTTATACATAGAAGGATGAGTAGTAAGGTTAAGATTTTTAACTAGCTTATGATAAATAAAATCATGCGAGCTACCATCGTCGTGTAAAACATTTACTACTACATCATTAATGGTGCCATGATGTAGAGTAGAGAATGGTTAGAAATTCTGTTACCCAGGGTAAGTTCTTACTCTAATACTTCTTCACACTAGTTAGGTTCAGTGTCAGCACGAACAACCTCCATGTTATGTACTTGAGCTTCAATGGGTTTCCTATTAGTAGGTCTCATCCTACAGGCAGCTTTGGTATGACCAATCTTTCCACAATTCCAACAAGTTATATAGGGTCATTTTTGTTGAGCATTCATCATCGTATTTTGAAGAGTGGTAGGTTTGTGAGGTTGGCCAAGGGTTGATTTGTTGGATGGTACTAAATGGGATTGAGTAGGGCATTGGAAAGTAGGTGAGCGAACATAGTAAAAGGATTCTTAAAAGGAAAATTGGCTTTGATAGGTGGTTGACGTTGACGAATTTGTTGTAAGCAAAGTGTTTTGGTGATAGATTGGAACTCCTTTTCAGCATCATGCACGAAAGAGATAGCTTCATACAAGGTTGTAGGTCGGAGGGTATGGAGCTTTGCTTGGATTCCCATCTCCAAGCCATCTTCATATTTTCGTTGCAAACTTGCTTCAGGAACCTGCTCAAGTGAACAAAGTAATAAAAGACATTGCCAAAAAACGTTCACTATAAATGGATACATTATCTCCTTCTCTCCATCCAAAAATTGTCCATGCACAATGCACATGTAGATGGAAATGGGAAGGAAAGACTCCTTAATTTTTACCTGAAATGCGTCCCATGCGGTAGGACGGTTGGTACTATTCCATAAAACACTCCACCATAGTTGAGCTCTTCCTACCAAATAATTGGTAGAAAACTTGACTTTCTCACTTTTTGAATATGACTCATCAGAGTAGAAATCGTCGAATTGAGAGAGACATGACAGGATAAATTGGCCATCTTTTCATCCATCGAATCTCGAGAATTGGAAGTTCTTAGCACCTATCTTGGAACTTGCACCTTATTCTTGTGCAGTGATAATCACTTTCACCACTTTGATTAAGCTACAATCATCACTTTGTACTTGTTGGAGCATAGCATCGCGTTCTTGTACAGCTTGTTGAGTTGCTTGAAGTTCTTCTCGCATAAGCTCTAATTGTTGCTCGAGTGAGACCCCACGTAAAGGTGAATTGCCAAAATCCTCCATTGTTGTAGGATCCATATCTAGAGAACAAAACCCCTCTTTCAAACTATGTTGGATATATTATATGATATACTATATGCTAAAATCCGAGTTATATATTGTAAATTATGCCCTATTCTTTGATGCACTCCTCTAGAAAATCGACGGGCACTTCCACATGTGTGAGATCATCTTGGAAATTATAAAAGGAAGAGTGAGGTGAAAGTTGATGCAAATATGGCAAAAGGGAGATAGAGTGATAACACAAAGAGATGGAGTTGTGGTTAAAGTACTTCCCTTGTAAGTAGGAGGTTGTGGGTTCAAATCCTCCTACCTTAGGGAATCTAAAACTCTCTATTGCCCCTCAAAATTAAAATTGCCTCGCGTGTAACCAACGGCTGCCAACAGTCGCCAAGGGAGCCTTGGGTGCCAATGTATTGCCTAAGTTCTTTGCCTTGGTCGATGGCTTGGAGTAAGCGTACGCATAAATGTAGGTGTAAATGTAGGTGTAAATGTAGGTGTAAACGTAGGTGTAAACGTAGGTGTAAACGTAGGTGTGAACGTAGGTGTAAACGTAGGTTCTAGTTCTGGAACTGGAACAGATACAAAGACAGAAGAAGAAGCAGAAGCGGACGTGGATGTGGATTTGGATTCAGATTCGGATTCTGATTCGGATCGTGAACAGAGAACGCAAATTGGAATTAATCATGGAGATAAACACAAACAAACCCCTCCGGAGTGATATGTGCCCGGCTCTGATACCATTGTGATCAGGTCCTTCAGCGCATGCACACATAGAGGCAGAAAGAAGACGAAATAGGAATCAGAAACAGAGAAACAATCGATGCGATATTGGGTGCAATCTCCCCCGGTGTACTCTGATGGACGAGTCCCTTAGAGTACACGTATTTTATAAGTTTATTTCTATTACGTCCTGAAAATAGAAGTTACATGAGGGTTGTCGTTTTTAGAAGCGCCTTTTAGGAAAAACTACTTTATTTACAAAAGGTGTCGCTTTTTAAAGCGACCCACTACTTTTACAACAAGATAAACCTAAATATAACTATTCTAGAAGTCTTTGATTTAGTCTTCGAATTTATTTATTTATGAACATCCACTTGTATCCATGCCCTCATGCTTCTTCACCTACTAGATCAAACACAACCACATTAAAACCTTCTAGACATTTAAAACATTAAAAATCCATTTAACCTTCCATGATTCCATAAAATACAACAGTGGAACATTGTGCAGGTGTGTTGGAAAACGTCCTATTACACCTGTAAATACAGTTATTGAAGCTAATGCAGATGGTGTTGAAGATGCTGATATTCTTTAGATTCCTATTCGTGTTGCGTTTTCTGTTGCACCTATTATAGAGCAGATTCATTGGGATGTTAGAGATGCTCAAGCACATGCATTGATAACCTTTTCTATCACGTGTGCCATTATTCTTCACATTCACTCTTGCACAAGAGCTAAGGATGCTTGGGATACACTTACCACATTGTACCAAGCTAGGAATGAGGCTCGTGTTGCTTACTTTTGAAAACAGTTGGAGAGTGAGCATATGAATGAAGGTGATTCTATGGACAATTTTCTAACAAAGATTAAAGATTTGAGGGAAGAGTTGATTTTTGTTGGTGCAGTTATACCAAGTAGCTCACTTGTGTAGACCGTTCTATTCATATCAGAGTTTTTCTTCTAGTCTTCATTTGATGATGAAAGGCAATCCAAATGCCTTTTCATTTGAGGATTTGGTCTCTATTTTGTTGCAGGAACATCAGTCTAGGCAAAACAAGTCCATTATGCATGTTGTAGATCAAGCTTTCTTGGCTAGTTAGAAGGACCAAGATAAATGGAGCTCATCTACTAGTAAGCAGAAATCTCCAAATGCTGCACATTTGAAGAAGGAAGACAAAGATGAGAAGAAATCAAAAAAGCATAAATTCTTTTGTAAGTACTATAAAGAAAATGATCATGTAATAAAGAACTACCCAAAACTGGTTGTGAAAGAGGCAAAGAAAAAAGAGGTTGGAATGGTTGTTGCAAAGGCCTCTACACCAAAAACAGAGTCTCCTAATCTTGTGTAGAATGAAGAATGGGTCTTTACTACTGTTTGCAGTTTTGAAACATCTTCTCCTGAACAATGTATGTCTGCAAAAGACTTAGATGTTTGGTACTTTGATAGTAGGGCAGCCAAACATATTACCTCGCAGTGCAATTTCTTCACTTCACTTGAGTCTTCCCCTATAGGGAATACTGTCACATGCACCAACAACTCCTCGTATCATGTCATGGGAGTTGCTAAGATCATTCTGACTACTAGTGATGGTAGTTCTCCACTTTGTCAGATGCTTTATTTATGCGAGGGATCAAGAAATATATGTTATCAGTTTTTGCATTAGCCAAGATTGGCTTGGTTGTGAAATTTTATGATGACAGATGTACAGTTCATGATCTGTCAAATGGTGACATGATTATTGCTTTTGGCATTTTATGTTGTGGGCTATATAATCTCATAGACTATGAAAAATCTATGAATGATTCAGCATGTGAAGTACATGATTCTTAGGCTATATCAAATGCAAAGCTTTGGCATGCATGCTTAGGTCATCTGAATTTTGGTAGTTTGCTATGCTCGTAGAAATCTGAAATGGTATGCTCTTTGTGCAAACTTGAGGCACCCGAAAAACATGTCTCTCAAGGCTCTATTTTTGGCAAAATGTAGCGTTCCTCCTTTCGAAAAGATGGTTTAGTTTGAGCTACTCAGAAATTGCAGCTTGTTCACAGCGATGTTTGTGGTCCTATGCAGGCACCCTCTTTTGGAAACTATCTTTACTTTGTGACTTTCATTGATGATTTTTCCAAGCATACATGGGTATATCCATTGAGAGCAAAGTCCGAAGTGTTCATGTGTTTCAAACAGTTTTTGGTTTTGGCTGAAAATCTATCAGCATGTAAAATGGGCACCCTCCATCCTGATCAAGGGGGGGAATATATGTCTTCGGATTTTAATGCATTTTTGGTTGAACGTGGGATAACAAATCAGTGTATAGTGTCGTATACACCTCAATAGAGTGGAGTTGTTGAACAAAAGAATAGGTCACTAATCGAGATGGCAATGTGTATGGTCAAGAGTTAGGCTTTACCACATAGTTTCTGGCTTGAGGCTGTCATGTGTGCAACATATGTACTTAACAAATTTCCCACTAAAGCACTACAGTCTATAACTCCATATGAGGCTTGGCATGGTCGGAAGCCATCTGTTGCTCATCTGCATGTTTTTGGTTGTCTATCACATGCATAGTTCCTGAACAACATTGTAGGAAATTGGATGATAAAGTAGTAAAATGTATCTTTGTTGGGTACAATTCTGAAAGCAAAGTTTATCGTCCACATCATCCACATACTAAATGCATTTTGGCTAGCGATGATGTTGTTTGTGTGGAAGATGCTATTCAGCCTTTACATTCATGTATGAAGGAGACATCTCTGTTGGAGCAAAGCAATCTCTAATTGATGATTATGAAGAATTTGAAGAAAGTCATGAACCAAAATAAAGCCAAAGAAGTCATTTGAGAAAGTGAAGAGATCTCACAAATGTAGCCTCTATACATATGTACATTAAAGATGGAAATTCTTGTACTATGAGTATAGATGATCATTAGAATCATAAGGAGTAATGTAATAGATGTGGGACGAGTCTAGAATCATATGTATATAATTCAATGATGTAAAGAAATAAGTAAGAGAGGCATTAGATGCCAAGTGTTAATGAGATAGATGTGTAGAGAGTCATCTTCAGGAGTTAGTGTAAAGTCTCTCTCTGATTTCTCTGAGCCTGATCATGTGGATCAAGAAATCTTTTGTACACATCTAATCTAGAACCTAATCAAGCTATGTTCAAAGTTTCATGGTCTAGTTCCTTTCACATTGTGTGTATGATCAATAAGAACATGTATATGTAAAGTCTGCAGATAGAACTCTCAGAGTTGCGCACTTTTTTGTGTCAATGTTTTGCTTGGATCTCAGTGTGTAGTGCAAAGTTTTTGATGCATGAGCATTCAAAATCTAAGTTAGAAGGTAAGGAAGCTATGGCTAAAACTATTTAGCAAAATGGGACTTGTGCTATGAGAAATCAACCTTAGAAGTTGACTATGTCAAAGTCTCTTGTTCAAGAAGATAGTTTCTGACATACCTTTGATTTTAAAAATCAAATTAAACTTTTAATGATTCTTTTGAAGGCCTAATTTTTGATATGGTTGCGCAAAGGTAGCATGGAGATATGTGCATCATTAGATTGAAGAAATTTGAAGATATCTGTAGGTAATGAAGTTAAATCCTGAAGCAAACTTCTTAAAGAAGGAAAGTTTTCACTCAGAGAAGTGATAGTGAATGACTTGATAAATTAAGGTAACATTTGTGTAAATTTTGGTCTATAACTAATATAGAGGTGCTCTTAAATCAGTATAGATCAAGTCTTTGGAGATTTAGAGGTCTCCAATAGTGGTATCAGAGCAGAAGGTGCAATATAAAGTGAAGTAAAGAGTATTGAAAGTCTTGACTGTTGCAGACATTGAAGTTTCTTCTAATTGAAAGGTGGAAAAGATTAAATTCTTGAAGAAAACCTGAAGAAGTGTGAAGATTGAGCTCGAAAGGATCTGAAAGACTGAAGCTTTACATTAAAGGTACAAAATATATTCATTCATCCTAATATTTGCAAAAGACAAAGATCAAAGATGGGAGAAAGCTTGCAGATTGATAAACTAGATAGGGAGAACTATCCAACTTGGTCCATGAGGATGGAGGCACACCTCATGAGCAAAGATTTGATGGCATTCATCACAGGAGAAGAAGAAAAGCCTGAGTTTGAAGATCCTAGTGTTCCAACTAGGGAAGAGCTTGCAGATTTGAAGAACTTGATGAAGAAGGATGCTCAAGCTAGGAGCATCATTTATATGGCTGTAAATGATTATCTTCTACCTCATATTAGAGGATTAGAAAGTGCAACAGATGTGTGGAATGCTTTGAAAGAGCATTTCCAAAATACAACCAAGTCAAGGAAGTCCTCATTATGGGCAAAGTTCACAAGCTTCAAGAAAAAGAGCTCACAATCAATTTCTGATTATGTGGCAAGAATGAAGGATATTGCAGATAGCTTGGGAGCAGTAGATGAAGACATTGAAGAGGATAAGTTGGTAAGAGAAATACTTATAGGTCTGAGAGGAGATGAGAAATGGAAGCCTTTCATATATTCCATAGAATTTTCATTAGATCATTTTACTCCTGATCTTAATCAGTTGCTAGGACACATGCTAACTTTTGAGCAGGACATTAAGGGAGATAATGATAGGAGTGCAAGTCAAGCTATGTACTCCAAGGACAAGAAAAAGAATGGCAAAGGGAAGCAGTCAACTGATGATGAAGGATCTTCAAGCCAAGCTAATTTCACAAGAGGAAAGATGAAGTCAAGCGGTAAAGGAAGAGGAGGTAAGAATAAAGATAATGTTAGAGCTTGTTGGATTTGTGGCAGAACAAATTATTTGGAAAATGATTGTTGGTATAACAATCAAAATGGTGGAATTCATAATCAGAGCTTCAATCAAAGAGGTAGAGGAGGTAGAAATCAAAGAGGTAACTTCAGAGGAAGAGGTGATAGGACCTCATATGCTAGAGGAGGTGGAAGAAGCTTTCAATCTCAGTCCTACAATAACAACTATTATAATTATGCAACAGATCAGAAGGATGACATGACTCTCATTTTCAATGCAACACATGAAGTAGTAGGAGAAGATCAAAGGGTATTTTATATTGACTCAGGATGTAGCAATCATCTGAGTGGCAACATATCATTGATGACTAATATGGAAGCAAAAGTGAGTGGACATACAGTTCAAACAGGAGATAACACTAAGCATAAAGTGGAAAGCATTGGATCAGTGAAGACAAAGAGTGGAAGCACACTCTTAAGCAAGGCACTTTATGTTCCTACTATTCTTGAAAACTTGATAAGTGTAGGACAAATTGTGGAGAAAGGATATGAAGTCAAATTCACAAATGATGGTGTTTATGTGCAAGATCCAAATCAGGGATATAGAAGCATCATTGCAGGTAAAAAAGAAGGAAGAATTTTTACTCTCAAGGTCCAAGGTAATGTGGGACATGCATTGTTTACTTATGGAAGTCAAAAGATGTCTGGGTTAGACCTATGGCATAAAAGGCTAGGTCATTTTAATGAGAGAGCCATAAAAGAAATGTCAAAGAATGATGTAGTGCTTGGATTGCCAAATGTTGAAGGTCAACACATGGTGTACAAGTGTGAAGCTTGTCAATTAGGTAAAGCACACAAAAGTTCGTACAATAAATCAGGATACAAACATTCAAACATGCTTGAGTTGGTTCATACAGATGTGTGGGGTCCTTCAAGGGACTATAGCATAAATGGATCCAGATATTATGTGTCATTTGTTGATGATGCAACAAGATGGATTACACTTTATGTAATCAAGGACAAACATGAAGTGTTCAAGACATTCAAGCATTATCGTGTTTATGTAGAAAGGATTACAAGACAGAAGCTCAAGAGGTTGAGATCAGATGGAAGGGGAGAGTATTTTTCTAAAGAGTTTGATGATCATTTGTGGAATGTAGATATAAAAAGAGAAGTAACTTGCAGGTATTCCCCTCAACAAAATGGAGTTGCAAAAAGAAGAAATAGAAATCTTGTAGAGTTTGCAAGATCAATGATGAAAGAGAAAAATTGTCCAACTATTTATTGGCAGAAGCTATCAACAATGCAACATACCTTGTGAATAGGTTACCCTGCAAAGCTTTGAATGGTAGAACACCTTATGAAGCATGGTGGGGTAAGAAACCTACTCTTGATCATTGTAAAGTATTTGGATGTTTGGCATATGCTTATGTTCCTTCTCAATTAAGACATAAGCTAGACCCTAAAGCAGAGAAGTATGTGTTTATTGGGTATGATGATAGAAAGATGGGTTACAGATTGTGGAGTCCATCTACAAAGCAATTTCTTGTTACAAAAGATGTTACATTTGATGAGCAAAGCACATGGTATACAGGGTCACCAATTGATTATGCAGATGTTGAAGAAGTTCAAAGGAAAGGGAAGAACAAAGTAAAGGTGTATGAAGAAGGTATTGATGATGTTGATTGTAAAAGTAAATTGCAGGGCAATGATGAAAATAGGCCAAGATTTGATCCAGAATCAAATGTGGCTGAGACTTCAAGAAGTGCAAAGGTCATAAGATCTTTGAGAGAAAGAAAAGAACCTATCAGGTATAGCTATGATACATCTTTTTAACAACAAGAGATTATGCTTATATTGTGAAGACAGAAGAAGATCTAACCACATATGGAGAAGCTAAAGGTAAACAAAATTGGGAGAAGGCAATGCAAGAAGATTATGATGCTCTACTTGAGAATGAGACATGGGCATTGGTGTCAAGACCAAAGAATCATAAGGTAATTGGATGTAAGTGGGTGTATAAGACAAAGAGGTTTGCAAATGGTGAGGTGTCTAGATACAAAGCTAGACTTGTGGTTAAAGGTTATGCCCAAACTTATGGGGTAGATTATGATGAAAGTTTTAGTCGAGTGGCTAAGATGACTACAATTAGAACTCTAATTGTTATTGCTGCTTGTAAAGGATGGATATTGTCACAATTAGATGTGAAGAATGCATTTTTGAATGGATATATTGCAGATGAAGTGTACATGGAGCAACCATAGGGTTTCATGGATTCAATTGGATCAGATTATGTATGTAAGCTCAAGAGCGCTTTGTATGGTTTGAAGTAGGCCCTAAGGGCATGGAATTATAGGCTTGTTAAGTTCTTGAATGAATGTGGATATCAAGCTTCAAAGGCAGATAGTAGCTTGCTAGCGAAGGCAAGTGAAGATGGGTTCATATATATGTGTATTTATGTTGATGATGATATTATTGTCATAGGTACAGATGCTCAAGGAATCAAGAATCTTAAGAAGCAAATAGAGAAGGAGTTTAAGATAAGTGATTTGGGAAACTTGTCTTATTTCTTAGGAATGCAGATTGTGTATACTCAACATGGAGTATATGTTACACAAGAGAGATACTTGAAGAATCTTTTGGCCAAGTTCAACATGGAAGATTGCAAGCCTTCAACCACACCATTGGAGGTAAATCATAGATTGAGAAGATATGGAGGAGAAGAATTTAATGACATGAAGAAATATCAGAGTTTGCTAGGTAGTTTGATATATGCTACCTTGACAAGACCAGACCTATCATATGTATTTGGTGTTTTATCACAATTTATGCATTGTCCAAAGAAAACTCATTGGATTGCAGCTCAAAGGGTACTCCGATATATCAAGGGAACTATGAGTGAAGGTTTGCATTATGATTTTACTTCTGACACAAGAATCAAAGTGTTTAATGATGCAGATTGGGCAGGTAATTCAGATGATAGAAGGTCTACTCATGGTTATCTCTGTTATATTGGAGATAAGTTAGTTTCTTGGTGCTCAAAGAAGCAACATATAGTTGCCTTGTCATCCACAAAAGCTGAGTATAAAGGAATGGTAGAGGTTGCAAAAGAAGTGATATGGTTAAAGACCTTATTGAAGAGTTGACTAAACATATAGAGATTCAGTATCATTTCTTGAGAGAAAAGGTACTTGAAAAGGAGATTGAAGATGTGTATACATCAACAAAAGAGCAAGTTGCAGATATGTTGACAAAAAAGCTTAGATGGACCTAAGCTACACAAGTTCAAAGAGATGTCAGGAATAAAGAAGAATGGTATAATCACAATTTGTGACTGAGGGGGAGGTGTTGGAGCAAAGCAATCTCTAATTGATGATTATGAAGAATTTGAAGAAAGTCAGGAACCGAAATAAAGCCAAACAAGTCATTTGAGAAAGTCAAGGGATCTTAGAAATGTAGCCTGTATACATATGTACATTAAAGATGGAAATTCTTGTACTATGAGTATAGATGATCATTAGAATGATAAGGAGTAATGTAATAGATGCGAGACGAGTCTAGAATCATATGTATATAATTCAATGATGTAAAGGAATAAGTAAGAGAGTCATTAGATGCCAAGCGTTAATGAGATAGATGTGTAGAGAATCATCTTCAAGAGTTAGCATCGAGTCTTTCTCTGATTTCTCTCAGCCTGATCATGTGGATCAAGAAAACTTCTGTACACATCTAATCTAGAAGCTAATCAAGCTACGTTCAAAGTTTCATGGTCTAGTTCCTTTCAGGCTATGTGTATGATCAATAGGAACATGTATATGTAAAGTCTGCAGATAGAACTCTCAGAGTCGCACACTTTTTTGTGTCAATGTTTTGCTTGGATCTCAGTGCATAGTGTAAAGTTTTTGATGACTAAGCATTCAAAATCTAAGTTAGAAGGTAAGGAAGGTATGGCTAAAAACATTTAGCAAAATGGAACTTGCCCTGTGAGAAATCAACCTTAGAAGTTGACATACCTTTGATCTTAAAAGTCAAATTAAAGTTTTAATGATTCTTTTGAAGGCCTAATTGTTGATATGATCTTTAGGAAGACAATTTTTGACATACCTTTGATCTTAAAAATCAAATTAAAGTTTTAATGATTCTTTTGAAGGCCTAATTGTTGATATGATTTCATAAAGGTAGCATGGAGATATATGCATCATTAGATTGAGAAATTTGAAGATATGTGCAGGTAATGAAGTTAAATCCTGAAGCAGACTTCTTAAAGAAGGAAAGTTTTCACTCAGAGAAGTGATAGTGAATGACTTGATAAATTAAGGTAACATTTGTATAAAGTTTGGTCTATAACTGATATAGAGGTGCTCTTAAATCAGTATAGATCAAGTCTTTGGAGATTTAGAGGTCTCCAACAATCTCTTAGCTCCAAAGACATGTATGATACTTTGATGCCTCTTTCTATAGGTGGATAGTCTAGTGCTAGTCCTATTGAGGCAGCTTCTTAAGCCTTTATAGGTTTCATGTGATGATGCAGATCATTCCATTTCTTATGCAGATTTACATGATGAACTTGTTGATGAGAGAGCCGATATTGACGAGGAAAAAACTATGCCAAAATGGCTAGTGCAGACTTCGCATGATAGCAAATTAGATGCACCTCTTTCATACCGTACTCGTTCAAGCTCTCATAGTGCCTCTTTTGCATCAGATTGCTATGCTATGGCTACCTCTAGTCTTTGTGATGAGATTGAGCCTGTTTCGCTTGATGAAGCACAAAACGCTGAACATTGGATGGATGCAATGCAATCTGAATATGATGCTATCATGAAAAATGGTACCTGGTCATTATGTCACTTGTCTCCTAGCAAGAAGGCCATTGGCACTAAGTGGGTATACAAGTTGAAGCATAAACCTTATGGAAAAGTTGACAAGTATAAGGCTAGGCTTGTTGCAAATGGTTATGCGCAAGAAAGAGGCATCGATTTTGATGAAACCTTTGCCCTTACTTGTCCAATGACTACTGTTTGTAACATATGTGCACTTAAAGCTCATCATGGTTAGAATGTAGATCAGTTGGACATCAAAATAGCATTTCTAAATGGTGACTTGCATGAAGAAGTGTATGTTTTTCAGCCCCATGGCTTTGTGCAAAAAGGGAATGAAATTCACGTGTACAGGTTAAAGAAGGCATTATATGGTTTAAAGCAAGCACCATGTGCTTGGTATAATGAGATACATGTCTAGCTGATTGCACATGATTTTGAGAATAGTCCAACCGAAAGCACCTTATATGTTAAATGTGCTAATGATGTGCTTTTGATCATTGTTGTGTATGTTGATGACATGTTTCTTATTGGTCCTCATGAGAAGCATATTGCTGATTTCAAGGCTGATTTGCATGCCTTATTTGAGCTTTTTGATTTGGGGCATTTGCATTATTATTTCGGCATTCAGCTTATGCACATTGATGGTGGAATGGCTTTGTGTCAAAAAAGAATATTGACACATTATTGCAGCATTTTGGCCTTGAAGACTGTAAACCTATTTCCACTCCTATGGAGACAGGTAAGTTACGATTGAGTCTTGATGATGTTGGAGATGCATTTGATGTTGTTCTCTATCAGTAGGCTGTTGGATGCTTGATTTACTTATGCATTACTCGACCATATATTTAGTAGAATATAAACCTATTGCCACTCCTATGGAGACAGGTTTATGATTGAGTCTTCATGATGTTGGAGATGCATTTGATGTTGTTCTCTATCAATAGGTTGTTGGATGCTTGATTTACTTATGCATTACTCGGCCAGATATTCAGTTTGCTATCTCCAAGATGAGCAGGTTTATGCATTGCCCAAATATCAAGCATTGGTAGGCAGTTAAGTGCATCTTTTGCTACTTGAGTGGTACCTAGATACTTGGGTTGTTTTATCCCAAACGGGGATTACTACCACCAAGTTTTCATGCTTTTTCTCACTCTGATTGGGCGGGTTGCTATGACACTCGTGTGTCCACTAGTGGTTTTTGTTGCATGCTTGGTAGCTCATTCATATCTTGTCTAAGCAAGAAGCAGCCTACTTTGGCCACTTCCAGTTGTGAGGCTAAGTATAGGGCAGCTTTCACAGCGACCGTTGAGTGTGTGTGGCTCACACGCCTTATGGCTGATTTGGGTGTTGGTCAGTCTTCTACCACCTGCACCATCTTCACAGATAGTCAAAGCACATTGGCAGTTGCGAGGAATTCTGTGTTCCATGCTCGCACTAAGCACATTGAGGTGCATTATCATTATGTCAGGGAGCAGTTCTCTGTTGGAGAGATTAGCTTGGCATATGTGCCCATGCAGGAGAACATTGCAGACCTTTTCACGAAGGCTATGCCTAGGGAGAATTTTGAAGCTTTCCCCAAAGCTTTGGTCTTAATTCCTTTTGTGGATTGATTCCACATAGCTTGGCACTTCCTTATACATGAGTCCCAGCTCCTTGTTTACCGCATCACTCCCAAGGGGGATTTGTTGATATATTTAGCTTGTGATGTGTCTGAACACACTAGGATCATCGGGGCACTTTTTTCCCTCTTTAGGAGGTTTTCTCCCCCCCGTTTTGTATATACGCCTATAGCCTTAACGGGTTACTTATCTTTGTACATGCCAATGCTACTACATTCAATATTGTGTGTTGTGTTCCAAGCTTCTTCTTCTTCCTTGTGCTATTGGCATGCTTTCGCGGACGTCTAATTCCAACAATATTTCATTGTTGTGAAGTTATGCTTGAAGGATTTGATTGTTTTGAGAAGTTCCTTCATTGACCTACTCTTCTAATTAGAAGTTCCTTCATTGACCTACTCTTCTAATCAGAACTTCCTTCCTTGACCTACTCTTCTAGTTATGCTTGAAAGATTTTGTTGATTTGAGAAGTTCCTTCATTGACCTACTCTTCTAATCAGAAGCTCTTTCATTGACCTACTCTTCTAGTTACGCTTGAAAGATTTTGTTGTTTTGAGAAGTTCCTTCATTGACCTACTCTTCTAGTTGTGCTTGACACATTCCATTGTTCTGAGAAGTTCCTTCATTGACCTACTCTTGTAATTAGAAGTTCCTTCATTGACCTACTCTTCTAGTTATGCTTGACACATTCCATTGTTCTGAGAAGTTCCTTCATTGACCTACTCTTCTAGTTATGCTTGAGAGATTCCATTGTTTTGAGAAGTTCCTTCATTGACCTACTCTTCTAATTAGAAGTTCCTTCACTGACCTACACTTCTAATCAAAAGCTCCTTCATTGAACTACTCTTCTTCATTGACCTACTCTTCTAGTTATGCTTGAAAGATTTCATTGTTCATAGAAGTTCCTTCATTGATCTACTCTTCTAATTAGAAGTTCGTGTGTTGAGCTACTCTTCTAGTTATGCTTGAAAGATTTCCTTGTTCTAATAAGTTCCTTCGTTGACCTACTCTTCTAATCAGAAGTTCCTTCATTGACCTACTCTTCTAGTTATGCTTGAAAGATTTCATTGTTCTAAAAAGTTCCTTCCTTGACCTAGTCTTCTAATCAAAAGTTCCTTCAATGACCTACTCTTCTAGTTATGCTTGAAATATTTCATTGTTCATAGAAGTTCCTTCATTGACCTACTCTTCTAATCAGAATCTCCTTCATTGACCTACTCTTCTAGTTATGCTTGAAAGATTTCATTGTTCAGAGAAGTTCCTTCGTTGAGCTACTCTCCTAATCAAAAGTTCCTTCATTGACCTAATCTTCTAGTTATGCTTGAAAGATTTCATTGTTCATAGACGTTCCTTAACCTACTCTTCTAATTAGAAGCTCCTTCATTGACCTACTCTTCTAGTTATGCTTGAAAGATTTGATTGTTTTGAGAAATTCCTTCATTGACCTACTCTTCTAATCAGAAGTTCCTTCATTGACCTACTCTTCTAATCAGAACTTCCTTCGTTGACCTACTCTTCTAGTTACGCTTGAAAGATTTCGTTGTTTTGAGAAGTTCCTTCATTGACCTACTCTTCTAATCAGAAGCTCCTTCTCTGACCTACTCTTCTAGTTATGCTTGAAAGATTTTGCTATTTTGAGAAGTTCCTTGATTAACCTATTGTTCTAATTAGGAGCTCCTTCGTTGACCTACTCTTTTGGTTATGCTTGAAAGATTTGGTTGTTCTGAGAAGTGCCTTCATTGACCTAGTCTTCTAATCAGAAGCTCCTTCATTGAGCTACTCTTCTAGTTATACTTGAAAGATTTCGTTGCTCTGAGAAGTTCCTTCATTGAACTCCTCTTCTAATCAAAAGTTCCTTGGTTGAGCTACTCTTCTAGTTATGCTTGAAAGATTTCGTTGATCTAAGAAATTCCTTTATTGGCCTACTCTTCTAATCAAAAGTTCCTTTGTTGACCTACTCTTCTAGTTATGCATGCAAGATTTCATTGTTCTGAGAAGTTGGTTCATTGAACTACTCTTCTAATTAGAAGTGCCTTCATTGACCTACTCTTTCGGTTATGCTTGAAAGATTGAAATGAACTACAAGTTTCAATTGAAATGAACATGAACTACAAGTTCCAATTGAAATGAACATCAAGCATACATTGAACTACTCTTGTAATTAGAAGTTCCTTCATTGAACTACGCTTCCGGTTATGCTTGAAAGATTGAAATGAACTACAAGTTTCAATTGAAATGAACATGAACTACAAATTCCAATTGAAATGAACATCAAGCATACAGTCCCTTTATCCTCCACTTTCCACAGGTTATCCTTCATGCTACACTTCGGATTTGAACCCTGGACCTCAAAATGCATAACATAGTGTTTTACGGCCACACCATGAATCCGTGATAATCATTCATTACAATCAGATGCTATACAAAACCAACTCAGGTTTCAGATAGGGCATGGCACTTGCGCCACTTGAGGAGGCTCCCCATTACAGTACGCTTGTGACGGTGCGCCCAGTTCAGAGCTTGAAAGCACACGATCTCACACATGTATTGGTTGGGACGTCTATTGATCCTTACTTTTTTCCAATCAACAATCACAAAGCCTACACTACCAAATTACCATACCACCAGTACTAACACACAGCTTGGCGGCACTAGACGATGGGCTCTAACCCTTCTTCTCTCTCGACTGATGCGCTGGCTGCACCCTATCATATCCTCCTGTTTCTCATCGCGGTGCAGAAACCACGAAAGCAGAAAGACCCGACGAAACTGTATCAGAGGAGAGCTTATTTGATTTGTCGTGGCTAGAGAATAAAGAAGAGGAGTTGATCAACCCTGATCCTATCCGCGTAGCGAAATCCACCAGGGAAGGAGCATCCTCCACTTCTGCATGTCCCTCCAGAATCCTCACGACAGTGGTCATGGAAGGCCTCACAGTTGGATCTTCTTGGATGCACCACATAGCCACCTTGATCATTCTCTCGGCGTCCTTCTCTTCCATCTCTGTCAGACGCAATCTTTTATCCACGATCTGTTGCATCTTCCCTTCCTCCACCATCATGACTGCCCATGCCGGGAAATACCAAAAGCTATCACTGGACAGATCCACATTCTTTCGCCCGCTTACAAGCTCCAACAGCACCATCCCATAGCTGTATACATCGATCTTGCTGGTAACCGTGGCCTGCAAAAGCCATTCCGGAGCCACATATCCTGGCGTGCCTCTCATGCTGGTAACAACATCACTTTGCCCTCTTGTAATGAGCTTCGAGAGCCCGAAATCAGAGAGCTTGGCTGTGAAGTTGTCATCCAACAGTATGTTCTGAGGTTTGATGTCCAGATGCACAATATGTTCGCGGGACTCCTCATGCAGAAAGGCAAGCCCCCGTGCTGTGTCAAGGGCTATGCCGTACCTGACTGACCATTCCAATACCTCAGAGCCCGAAAAAAGCCAGGAATCTAGAGAGCCATGAGCAACATGGTCGTATACGAGAAGAGACTGGGACTTCTGTGCGCAAAAGCCGCGAAGCCTCACTAGGTTAATATGATTAATACTTGCAAGTGCTGCAACTTCTGCATGGAACTCCTTCTGTCCTTGCCTTGCACCTTCCAGTCGCTTCACTGCCACGCGAGAACCGTCTGAGAGGAAGCCCTCGTAGACGGAACCGAAGCCTCCTTGCCCAAGTTTCTTACTGAAGCCGCGCGTTGCCTTGTTCAGTTCCTTCAAGGAAAATCTAGTGGGGAGACCTGGCAAACTCTCAAGGAATGCGTCGTCCGCGCGCATGTCTGCAAATCTTCTCCTAACTTTCATGCCAAGCAGTGCGAAGCTTGTGAGACAGAAAACTAACATGGTCACAGACACTATTATGATTATTATGACTGTCTTTCTTGACAGCGAAGACGATGTTGATGACGGATGCATGATGCTCCCGACTTTGATGAAAGCTCGATATCTGCTGCCTGAGACCTTTTGGATGGTCATGACGTACTGGTAATGGAAGCAATTGAAGGTGTTTCCTTGGAAAAATGCAACGGAGCAGTTGCAGTCTGAAGCACAAGATGATTTGCACTCCTCTAAGGATGATATTCTCTGATGAATGAAATCATTTGCAAAGTAATCAACACTATCGAGTTCAACCAAACGGTTAGCTGTGGGATTCTTCGAACAACTAGGAGGATGGGATAAGATGCATCCAGACGTCGGATCCGAGGAGCTCTTAGGGCTGAAGAGGTCGGCACTCCCGTCCGCACCTACAACGTCAGGACAACTACAGGAGCCATGCGAGCTGCAGATCCCATAGTCGCCACATATGTCGGGCAGATTACAATACAAACCTCCCGAGAATATTTCCTGATCGACGCCCCATCCGTAGTGTAAGCGATACACGTACGTGCGAAAGTTGCCGTCTGGGTCCAGCCTGAAGAAGATGTCTGTATTATTATCATTGGATCCTACAGTTATGGTGAAGGGGTCGCCGTATTTACATGATCGCGGCACAGAAGACACATTTGGCTCTTGCCGAAACGTTAGAATACCCCCCCCGCTGCTGTATGCCATTGTCGTTATACTGCTGCCACAGACGGGCTGCCGCACGGACTCAACTGTGTTGTTCTCCTCAGCCAAGGAGAATCCGACGACCTGGTACGGCAGGGGTCCGTCGGGGGTTGAAACAAACATCATGAGTCCAGACGGCTGCATGACTACGGAGAACCTGCCCTCGGAGGGATTGTTGGAGGAAACACTGGCAACAACTCGGGTGCCTGTGGCAATGACTTGTCCGGGAAGAAGTGTATCAGAGGGATGGTCGAAGCTTTGCCACACCATTTGCCCCGTTCCATTCAACAGCATCAAGTTCCCCTGGTCACTGAGGGTGAGCGTGACGCCATTGCAGCCGTTATGTTGGAGAGGGCATTCTGCAGCCCAGATCGGAACCGCCGACACAGCCAGGTCCCGCGACGCATCATCATTCTGCAGTTCGAAGTCGCCATTCCTCGTCAATTCCACCGTCGCACCCTCACCAACCGGATGGTTTCGATTGGCAACCCACACCAGCTGTCCGCCTGATTTCCCCTCGCCGATGGCCAAGTTGCCATCGTCTATCGGTATATATGCTATCGCTAGCAAATACTTGCTGGAGGAGGTTGTAACCCAACCCCATCCGAACCGTGTGTTGTTGCTTCTGAGCAGCGGGGTCATCAAGCCCGCTGATATTGAGCTCTTCTGGGAGCTCGAATCAGATCCGGCTTGAGCTTGGAATGTCCGATAGATCGAATGAGCAGCCAGTACAGGCGATAGAGACAGGCAAAGATGAATGAATATCCCACAGGCCAACATGAGAGAGAACTGCAAAATTGTACCATCATCCATGGTCGTTGCCGACGACTTCTTCAGCCCAAAACAACAAGAAGGTTTCCCTAAGACTGCAGAGATGAAGCTTCAAGCCCATCGCCATATAGATATGCACATCAGAGTAGATGGGCCAAAGCCGCCGAGCAACTTAGTCTCTCCCCTTTAGGTGGACGAATATTACTTTATACAGATTGTCAATTCCCTTGATGGGAAGTGTGAGCGGAGCGTTGGCAGTTTAGTGTCAGCATGAGCTCGTCCAAAGCCCGTCAACTGTAGCTTACTTTTGTGTTTCCGTCGGCCGGCGGCCCTCGACTGCCAGCAACGAACAAGTTCCATGATCCATCAAACCTACAGTTTACAGACATGTCGCGTTCAGACAAAATTGAAAAATTATAATGCAGTTTGAAAGTCGATAACTTTGAAAGAGATCATACACATGTATATGCACAAAAGAAGTCAAAGGTCTCTGCAAAGAGATCCAAAAGAAGTCAAAGATCTCTGGAAAAAGATCAACCAAATACATACATACATATATATGTGTGCACACATGCATGCACACTCAGATGTACTTCTAACCAAACACATATGCACATCTCTGCAAAGAGATCAACCAAATACATACATATATATGCACACATGCATGCACACTGCAAAAACACATATGCACAGCTCTGCAAAGAGATCAACCAAATACATACATATATATGCACACATGCATGCACACTGCAAAGAGATCAACAAAATACATACATATATATGCAGTACACATGCATGCACACTCTGATGTACTTCTATGCAAACATATATGCACATGTTTATGTAAAACTACATACATAAGAATCCAAGGAATCGACAAAAAAAGTCCAAAAGCTCTCTAAAATATTAGTACTCCAACATCATTCCAACGCATCCAAGAAGAAAATTTCCAATAACTTTGAAAGGATATCAATGTCCCACAAGTTTTATAGGCATTCCAGCACATGTATTCAAGAAGACGTCTAAAGTTGATTCAAAACTTCCATTTAAAAATACGCATAGAGGTTTTGAAAGAGATGAAGAATTCAAGATGAGTGTTGACAAGTTTATGAATCATTAGAGCTATTTTGAGGTCAACAGAAGGCTGTTCTGACAACATCATAATTCTATATTCTCCCTTTACAATAAAAAATCAAATTTTTAGCTTTTACTAATTACTCCATGGCATGGCACAAAGTGAGTTTTATGGGAAGACAAGGGATTTTTTGAAGTTTGACAATCGAAAATGCTATTTATTTTGCATTGAGAAACAACTTATATCGATAGGGCAAAAAACCGATGAAAAAGGGGCCATTGGCTAATGGTGAATTAAGAAAATCGACAAATAGAGTGGTTCCATGTGTACATAAATATAATATTCCTATGTCTTTTAATCCTACGAAGAAAGGCTTTTTTTAATAGAAATGCTCTAAAAGCACCCCTAAGGCAATGGAACTTCTTGTTCAGTGTAATATTTTTTGTTTTTATACAAAAATGAATATTTTTGCACACTACAAAATGGAAATCTTTCAATTTTCAAGACAAAAAAGATATTTGAAGATACAAAATATTTTTCATTTCACAAAATTCTATGATTTTTTGGTTTTGTAAATCTTTCAATTTTCAAGACAAAAAAGATATTTGAAGATACAAAATATTTTTCATTTCACAAAATTCTATGATTTTTTGGTCATGCTTGATACATCAAATCAAAAGTTTGTGAGTCTCAGTTTTTCATTTGTACAACAAAAGTCTTTTTCTATAAATACTCGCAAAATTTGTGAGCTTTGGTTTTTCGCTTTGAACGTTCTCTATTCTATGATGTTTGAATGGTTTATATTTCACGTCATTCTTCCAATCATGTAACCTTATGTCATGTTTACAATAGAAGAGAGGATTCCTTATGGAAACCTCTTTTTGGGCAGATGAATGGTTGGGTGATTATGTTATCTAATTGCAGAGGTACCCATCACATGAGGCAATCTAAAAGAGAGGACACAAAGAATCATTGGAAAGGTTGTATTTTTTGTTTCAAATTAAGAAGACATGGATGGTTTGCAAGAGTTCATCATGTGTACAATGCTAAGGATCTGCTGCTAAACAATTGTCTACATTTTCCATCGTATTGTAAGAGAAGTTTTACAATGAAGCTCCTTTAAACATTTTAAGTTGTTTTCTAATTATCAAGTTATTTGTTTTTGTATTGCACATATTTTTTCTCCCAATGTGCTAGAGTGGAAACATGTTGGATGTTTAACAAGAACATTCAAAGTTGTTCATAGATGTTGATATATTAAGGTAGTGATGTGTGTGAACACACTAGGATCACCGATGCACTTTTTTCCCTCTTTAGGAGGTTTTTTTCCCCGGCTTGTATATACGCCTATTGCCCTAATGGGCTACTAATCTTTGTACATTCTCTAGTAATACATTCAGTATTGTTTGTTGAGCTCCAAGCTTCTTCTCCTTCCTTGTGCTATTCACGTGCTTCCGCACATGTCTATCTCCAACAATTGGTATCAGAGCAGGTCCTCGCTTCATCTAGGGCGCCATCGACACTCCTCCGATTGCAGTCTCAAATTCGCACGAAATTTGGTGAGCATACTTAGTGTGTTTCAGAGATCAAAATTGCTTTGCTTTGTGGTGCCGAAATCGCGATCTGAGCTCGTTTGGGCCTCCAAATGCACTATCGCAATGGTTGTGCAGGCTATTTCGTCTTTTTGTGCCAAAGGTATATACCAGTTTTGGTTCGCCAGTATAATCATCTCGAAGTCTGCTACAGGTTTAGCAGAACTTGTGTGGGCAGTTTCGTTCAACTTATTGAGATAGAGTCAATTTTTTGCATCAAGGTATTTTAGTCACCGGCCATGGCTGAAAGCAGTGATGTATTTCGTATGTTGGTTGTTGAGGATAAGTTGGATGGTACCAACTACCCATTGTGGGCTATATGATGCGACATGTATTGGTTGCAAAAGGACTCTGGAACATTGTGCAGGGTGTCGAAAAACATCCTATCACACATGCAACTGTTACAACTGTAGGTACTTAAGTTGATGCAGAAGGTGTCGAAGATGATAATATTTTGCATATTCCTGTTTGTTTCTGCTGCACCTACTGTAGAGCAGATTTGTTGGGATGTCAGAGATGCTCAGGCACATGCATTGATAGCTTTGTCTGTCAAACGTGCCATTATTCCTCACATTCACTCTTGCAGAACAGTTAAGGGTGGTTGGGATACACTTACCACAATGTACCAAGCTAGGAATGAGGCTTGTGTTGGTTACTTCTGAAAACAGTTGGAGAGTGAGCACATGAATGAAGGTGATTCTATGGACAATTTCCTAACAAAGATCAAAGACTTGAAGGAACAGTTGATTTTTGCTGATGAGGTTATTCCAGATAGCTCACTTGTGCAGACTGTTCTAAATGCTCTTCTTGATTCATATCAGAGTTTTGCTTCTACTCTTCGGTTGATGATGAAAGGCAATCCAAATGCCTTGTCATTTGAGGAGTTATTCTCTGTTCTATTGCAAGAAGATCAATCCACGCAGAATAGGTCCATCATGCGAGTTGCAGATCAAGCTTTCCTGGCTAGTCAGAAGGGCAAAGGAAAATGGAGCTCTTCAACTAGTAACCAAAAATCTGCTAATTCTGCACAATCGAAGAGGGAAGACAAAGATGAAAAGAAATCAGAAAAGCAGAAATTGTTTTGCAAGTATTGTAAAGGAAATTATCTTATCATAAAGAATTGTCCTAAACTGGCTGCAAAAGAGGCAAAGAAAAAAGAGGCAGGAATGGTTGTTACAGAGGCCTCTACTCCAAAAACAGAGTCTGCTAATCTTGTGCAGGAAGAAGAATGGGCGTTTACTATTGTCTGCTGTTGAGCCCATAAAAGTCATGTTGGTCAAAGTCAACTGCAGTCAAAGTCAACGGTCAAAGTCAACTGGTCAAAGTTTACAAGGTCAAAGGTCAAAGTCAATAGGTGCAAAGTCAAAGTGCAAGTGTCAAAGTGCACAGGTAGTGCACAATGAATTATCCACAAAGGGTAAATAGGAGAAAATAGGTTGCAGGTTGCAGAGGTACTTTCTCTAATTTCCCTAAGGTTCAAAGTGTGTTTTAAAGTGTTTTGGAAGGTTCAGGTGAACCCCCCTTATGTGCAAAAGTGAAGAATTAAAAGGAAATGTGAAGGCATGTGAAGCGGCAAAGTGTACGCACAGGCGAAAGTATGGCCCCCCATTAAAATTTTTGGTTTTAGACTAAAGTCACTACAGGACAAAACAGTGAGTAGTTGGCTGCCACTTGTGAGAGCCATCTTGGGACATCAAAGTGAGCACCAAGATTCACTTGCAGTTAGGAGCGTACGTGATCGGCACACTAAAATCAAGGAAGAACCATTCTTGGACCAAGGGGTTAGAGTAAGCAAGAGAGCATAGGCTAAGGAGAGCAAGAGAGGGAAGTGCAAGAGACACCAGAGTACGTCGCGCAGAGGTGGAAGTGCAAGGTGCATAGAGAGTGACCAAGGATTGTGGTGCAGAGAAGTGCTAAGCTATAGTTCCCCCAAATATCTCAAGGTCCTTTGGCAGGTATTCACTCCTCCCCCTTTGTGGAAGCTTGCCGACAGCAGGTATTCACTCCTCCCCCTTTGTGGAAGCTTGGTGCAAGGTGTGCACAAGGAGAAGCTTGAAGCAGGTGGAGGTTTGTTGCAGAGGAGGTCGGCAGCAATAGGACATTGGGATATTGGATATTTTGTAATTGGGCACTCTGCGGATTGTGCACAGAGGTATTGGTGTATCTTGTATTTCAAACATTGTAATTTTCTTACTGTAATCAATCGAAGGCAGAGACTTCCAAGGTGTATTTTCTCTTTTGGTCCTTCCATTTTCTCCTACAAACCCTCAAACTCCTTCTTGTCAAAGAATCCCCCAACAAATTTGGCACGCACGGTGGGACCTCCAAGGAGCTTTGAGCATAGGAGACTATATATTGCCATTGAAGGACAACATTCCAGTGTCGACAACATTACTCCAGTGGGCCAAAAGGTATATCCTTTTATCAAGTGTCTCATTTTTAAGTGGACTATGAATAGCTCATGACCGCGACCCGGTCACAAACCTTGAGAATCAAGTGCAAGCAGACAAGAAGAAAGACGAACCGAAGATCAACAAGTCCACTTTCATCGACTTCATCGATAGGAAGCATGGCAGGGCAGGTGGACCTAGAAATCTTGCTCTCCAGGTTAAACATAAAATTCCCCTCCTTCAGAGGTTTAGCCCATGAGGACCCAGATGAGCACATTCGACGATTTCTTTCATTATGTAAGACTAGGGGACTAATGGGTAGGGAAGATGCTTTCTTGATACTCTTCCCCGCCACATTGGAGGGTCTGGCAGACAAGTGGTTTAGTCAGTTTGCCGAAAATCACTTTACCTCTTGGGATATGATGAAAGAGGCCTTTAAGAATCAATTTCAACAGGGCAACACGGCTGAAATCATTATAGAAGAATTGGAAAACTTGAAGTTGGGTCCAGGAGAGAAGTTCCCCGAATTCGTGACCATGGCAAAAGCATTAATGGCCAAATTACCGGATCCACCACACGACTTCTTTGTCAAGAAGTGGTTAGCCAAACCTTTACCTGTGGTCACCCAATGCAAAATAAAAGAGTTGGTGCTACCTACAGCCTCCATAGAGGAGTTCATCACCACGGCTACAAGACTGGAGCAAATAAGGCACCAATATGGGACAACTTCTTCACCACCAACATATGGTACAGAGATGGAGGATCCAGCGACCCAGCTGAGGAGGGAGTTGGAGGGCTTAAAGAGAAATAAGCCCTACAAAGAGGAGGAGACTGCTGTGGCTCAATTGAGAAGGGAGATTGAAGCACTCAAGCTTCAAAAGGAAGAGGAGGCCCAAGCAGAGGAATTAGCTCAGCTGCGACAGGAGTTGCAGGAGCTCAAAGGAGGGGGCATCAAGAGTGGTCTTTGGTGTTCCATGTGCAGCAAACAAGGGCATATAGTAAGTGAGTGTCCTCTGTTAAGTGTAACTTGCCAATTATGCAGGAAGGTTGGCCATGAGGCCCATGAATGCCAATCAAGAGGAATGCCTGCAACGACATACTGGACCCAAGGAGGACCCCCAACAACCACAAATGTGATGGCTGCACAAAATCAAGGTAACAACTATAACCCTAGACAGAGAAATAATTTTGGAAATGGGCCTAGGAGGCCAATAATCTGTTTTAGGTGCGGAGAATGTGGGCACTACCAAAGTAGGTGCACCCTACCAGAGAATGCACCTCCTTGCAGGAACTGCCCTGAGGCCAGAGACCATTATACATATGGTTGTCCTAAGAATCAAGCCTCTTCATCAGGGCCCCATATCCAAATGATTTCTGTGAAGGAAGAAGAAATGGCAAATCAAGTTAAGGTGCCATCACCATCTACCAGGGTGGTGCAGTTAGAAGAAATTGACTCTTTTACTGTGCAGACAAGAAGCAAGGGGATGGCTCCAGTGGACATGGGTCAAGAATCATTGATTAATGGATTAAACAGAGACAAAGGTGTGTCCGAAGACCTAGCCACCACAAGTGCAGCCACAAGGCAAAAGGAAAATTGCACAGGTACCAGTGATGCCATTGGACATGCATTCAGCAGGGCTCATGAGGAGTTGGATAAGTCAAATGGAGCCCAAGCTCTTAAGGAATCAGAAGCCTCCAGACTGCTCAAGTCCATGAAAAAGGAGGTTAGTATTTTTGATTTAATAAAGATGGATGGGAAGTTCAGGTCAGAACTCTTGCAGATAATTGATGAAGCTTCCACTACAAGTTTGGTGGCAAAGACTGCTGTTGTACATGAAGGAAAAATTGTAAGGGAAGCACCCCTTACAGATTATAAAAGTCCTCGGCTGACAGTATCTATCAAGGGTCATGAATTTAAAGGAGTTATTGTGGATGGTGGTTCTGGCATTAACTTGATGCCTGAACATACAATGAAAAGAATTGGACTCCACCCTTCAAGGCCTGCAAATTTCACTGTCACTTTGGCAGATCAGAGCAAAGTAAGGCCCTTGGGAGTAATCCCAAAAGTTCCACTTGAAGTACAAGGTAATTTATTCATCCTGGATTTTGTGGTTTTAAGATTACCCCAGGTTGAAGGAGGATTTCCTCTCTTAATTGGACGACCATGGCTGAGGCACGCAAGTGTCATTCATGATTGGGGCAAGGATACTATGTGGGTACAAAAGAAAGGGCAGGAGCTGACACAGATTCATTTAGAAGAGGGCCCAGATAATCAAGGAAACACTAGCATGATGCAAGCAGTTGGCATTTGCATGGAAACAGAATCGGAGGATCAACCCCAAATAGATTTTGAGGAAGAAGAGGATATTCTAAATTGGCTCCAAGCAGGCAACTCTTCCTCTTGTTTTGGAATTTTTCTTAATAATTGTTGTACAATTGAAGGTTATGATGAAGATAAGGAAAAAGTCCAGGTTGATGGATTGGGAGAGCCCATTACAAACGACAGAAGGGGCAGGAAGACAACCCTCAAATGCATTTTTGAGGAGGATATGACTACTACAGAAAATGAAGTTAATAAAGCTAAAGGCAAGGTAAAAGATTCTAGTGAAGAGTGTTCTTTTCCAATTCAAGAAATACCTGTAGGATGGATGCAGGATAAGGAAGAACAGATTGAAATCCAAAACACCCCTGCTTATGAAGCAATGCAAGAAAAGCTAGAAGACAAAGACAAGGAAGGAGAGGAGAAGGAGGATACTCTGGTAGAGAGAAATCCTGTCCAAGAAATACAATTAGGCAATCAAGACAATGATCGGCCAGTTTTGGTGGCCACTTGGTTGTGGAGCCACCCAGGGCTCCTTGAAAAGGTAAAATCATTCTTGACCAAATATATAGATGTTTTTGCTTGGCATTATAAAGACTTAGAAGGAGTGCCGGCAACTTATGGAGAGCATAGAATCCCTCTGGTTGATGGAGCAAAACCTATAAGAGGGAAGAGTTATAGACTTAACCCAAAATATGCTGAAGCTGTCTATGTGGAAATCCAGAAGATGGAGGATGCAGGAATCATCATTCCTGTAGAACACTCAGAGTGGCTCTCCCCTATGGTTATAGTACCAAAGAAGAATACTAATAAAATCAGAATTTGTGTTGATTTTAGAGCACTCAATAAGGTGACCATTCCAGATGGTTTCCCAATGCCTTTTGCAGAACAGGTCATTGAAGAAGTAGCTGGGCATGCCTTATATAGCTTTATGGATGGATTCAGTGGCTATAATCAAATATCAATACACCCAGAGGATCGAGAAAAGACTGCTTTTATCACACCTTGGGGAACATATGTGTATGTAAAAAATGCCATTTGGGCTCAGAAATGCCCCAGCCACCTTTAACAGAACGGTCAATCTCATCTTTGGCCCCCTATTGCTGGAATCACTTAGAATCTTCATGGATGACTTCTCTTCGTTTTCAGGATCTCACAAAGAAACTCCTCTAGATTGTTTGGACCATCATCTGAGGCAGCTGCATAATGTTTTCAAAAGATGCAGAGAAACTAAGTTAAAGCTCAATCCAAACAAATGTCATTTTCTTGTGACAGAAGGAACTCTCTTAGGACATGTGGTGTCAGCTAAAGGTATGGCCCCGGATCCTGACAAAATCATTTCTATCTTAAAGTTGCCTAAACCTAAATCCCCTAAAGAGATCCAGAGTTTTTTGGGGCATACTGGATACCATAGAAGGTTTATTAAAATGTATGCAGAGATAGCTAGACCTCTGGCTAGACTTACAGGTAAGGAAGTACCTTTTAAATGGGAAGAAGAGGAAGAAAAAGCATATCAAACATTGCGGTCCAGGTTAGTGTCTGCTCCTATTTTGATCACACCTGAATGGTCAAGAATCTTTCATATACATGTAGATGCCAGTGCCTATGCAGTGGGGGCAGTTTTGACACAACCTAGTGAAGAATTTAAGATGGACAGACCAATTCAGTATGCTAGTAGAATTTTGACTAAGGCTGAAAGGAATTACAGCACCACTGAAAGGGAAGCCTTAGCAATGGTTTTTGCGGTCCAAAAATTTCGTCATTACTTGTTGGGAGTAAAATTCGTTATTATAACTGACCACCAACCTCTCAAGTACTTGCTCAACAAACCACAAGCCACTGGTAGAATATGGAGGTGGTTATTGTTATTCCAAGAGTTCGATTTTTCTGTGGTCCACAGACCAGGTAAAGAGAATGTTATGGCGGATCACCTTTCCAGAATCAACATGATGGAGCAAGTTAGTGGAATCAATGATGATTTTCCAGATGCTCATCTGTTTGCTGTCCAGGCCCAAGGTTGGTATTATGATATCAAGAATTTCATTAAAACAGGGATGTATCCAGAAAAGGCTAGTGCTGTGCAAAGGAAGAGATTGCTACTCAAGAGCAGACCATACACCTTCCTGGAAGATCAATTATATAGACAGGGAAAGGATGACAGACTTAGGAAGTGCTTGGAGGAAGAAGAAGTGAGGAAAGTCCTTCACTCTGCACATGAAGGACCAGGTGGTGGGCACCTTCCAGGGCATATTATGAGTCAGAGGATATTAGATGCTGGTCTATGGTGGCCTACACTATTTAAGGATGCAGATGAATGGGGAAAGGCATGTGATGTTTGCCAGAGGTGTGGACCTAAGCCCACAACGCAGAGACATAACCCCTTGATTGTTTCCACTTCCTGGCAACCATTTGAAAAGTGGGGGCTGGATTTTGTAGGGCCCATCTATCCTCCGACGATTCCAAAAAGAGAGAAATATCTCTTGATAGCTACCGATTATGCGACCAAGTGGGCTGAAGCTATTGCTTCCCCCGACTGCACTGCCCAAACTGTTGCCGATTTCATTTATAGTAACATCATTTGCAGGTTTGGATGCCCATTTGAAATTTGTACAGATCAAGGTACACATTTTGTCAATAAGGTCCTGCAGGAGATTTTTAACAGGTATAGAATTCTACATAGGACTTCTTGTGCTTACTATCCAAGAGCCAATGGACAGGCTGAATCGACAAATAAAGTTTTGATCTCAATGTTAAGGAAGGAATGTATGTTACAACCCACTTCCTGGGGCATTGCTTATCAAGGTACCCTATGGGCATACAGGTTAGCTTACAAAGAGGCCACAGGATATTCTCCATTTCAACTGGTTTATGGAATATTGCCCATTGAGCCCTTTGAATTTTTACATGGCTCACCTAAGATAGCATACATGCAGGGCAAAAAAGACTGTGATATCTCTCAGAGAATAGGGGCCCTACATAAAGTGGAGGAGATTCGTCTCCTAGCAACAAAACAATTGATCGAGACTCAGATGAAGAGGAAAGAGGCACATGATCGACACCTGTGGAACAACAACATTGAAGCAGGCATGTTGGTTCTTCTCCATAGACCTAACCTTCATACACAACTGAGAGGAAAATGGCTTCCAAATTGGGAAGGACCTTATAGAGTCAAAACAATGCTAAACTTGGGTGCTGTGGAGTTAAAGACGCTGAAAGGAGAGGCCTTGCCACTGGTCAACATTTCAAGGTTGAAGGCCTATCATCAACACACTTAATGACGTATGGATCACCTGGAACTGTCAAATATGTCCAGGTTGTACATAACTTTCTCATCATATTTTGCTCAGTTTTAGTAGTTTTCCTTATCAATTTCATCTTTGTTATTGGTGTTTTTAGAAAACCTAGAAGATATTTCAAAACCACGGCCAAGCAAGCTCTTTTTTGGGAATTTTCTAGCAATTTTAGCATTTTTCTAGCAATTTTTATCCCTTTCCGATGTCTTTTTATTGCCCAATTTGAGGAATAAATGGAGGGTCTCTGTGGTTTGATGAAGGATTTTAGGCTCAACATGTAGAAAATTTCATCAGAATTTTTTCAGAATTTTTTTAGAATTTTTTGGCCAATTTTTGGCATTTTTCAGATATTTCCTTGATTTTTCTCTAAATTGGGCTATTTAAAAATTAAAAAAAAAAAAAAAAAAAATAAATAAATAAATAAATAAATAAATAATAAATAAAGCCCCCTAGGGAATTTGGGGGTTCCAAACAAAAAAAAAAAAAAAAAAAAAAAAAAAAAAAAAAAAAAAAAAACAAATCCCCCCCCCTGCCCCCCCTCCCTCCCTCCCCCCCTTTCCCCCCCCCCCCCCCTCCCCCACCCTCCCCCCCCCCCCCCCACCCCCCCCCACCCCTCCCCCCCTCCCCCCCCCCTCCCCCCTCCCCCCCCCCCCCCCCTCCCCCCCCCTTCCCCCCCCTTCCCCCC